>BMAU01017860.1:300000-347500 GCA_019973935.1 Trichonephila clavipes | reverse complement strand
ACAGAAGGGATAAAAAAGATAGATGAATGCTGTCACGGACGTTTTTGCAAATGGGAGAATTTTTTCCTACTTTCTTGACAATTGTCTTTATATTTTCAAAACTTCTCACAATATCTTTATAAATTTTAGCCTATGTGTTATTCTGATTTATAAGCTATATTACTGTAAAGTTTCATTAAAATCCATTCAGTTGTTTTTGCGTGAAAGACCCACAAAGATACTCACAAACTTTCGCATTTATAATATATATTAGATATACGTATCTATGTAAATAAACTGTACTCTAATAAACTTAATTTTGTTAAATATATGGGGGTTTTTTTAGTATTCTTTAACGTGAAATTCTTTTAGCACGAAAAAAAAATTCATACCCTCACAGTTTTGTGTTAAACGACTTTCACTGCATGTAAATTTTCTATAAACTATTTTAATGATCCGAACTTTAAGATTCCTTAATGCCATTTGTTTATCTAAAAAGTAAAAATGGTTGTTTGCATGTATGCATGACCTCGCTTCACTCCAACACTGTTCAACCGATCACTATGAAAAATGGCATGTATATGTATTTTTTATGGAGAAGAGTTTTGTGCTATCTTCTTTATAATATAAGGAACGGAGTTGCTTGCGAATATTACAATTTTAACATAAAGTAAATACAACAGAAAGTAATAATAACGTATTACACTTCTAAATATAAATTATTTACACTACTTTAAGCGTTCATTACACAAAATTTGTAACAATGTTTTGCTTTTGCTGGGCAGAGATCAGCTTAGGAAGGTGTTTTCGAAAATCGAACCACAAGAGACTTAAGGGGCGTTATAAATAAAAAAAATCATTTTTATCAGTTACTAGATCTACAGACTTAAAATTTAACAAACATGTGTTTTTTTTTTTCGCTTAATATGCATTTCGAGTAAAATTAACTCATTAAAAACTTATTTTTCCTTCAAACTGTATTGTTTAATTTTTCAATTCACCGTGCGAAGAACGGGTATACCAGCTAGTATATATATATATATATATAATATGTATATATATATAAAAATATGTATATATATATATATATATGTATATATATATATATAATATGTATATATATATATGTATATATATATATATATATATATATGTATATGTATATATGTAATATATAGATATTTATATATTAACATATTACTTAATACAAAATTATTCAATAATTAAAGTAATTTATTAATTTAATAATCGATATTAAAAAAATAAAATAGCATTCAATAAAACCAAGAAGCGATTAAACAAAATTCCTCTTTTCGCCATTTGATTCATTTTTCTTTAAGCAATAACATTGTTCTTTTTTTCTTTTTCAAAAAATGTTGCACATCATATTTTGTTCAATATTTAACTATTCATTTTAAATTATTCCTCTTTCGTATTATGCTCCTTTTAAAAGTGTAAACTCTGTTACATTTGCTTTTGGCGAATTTCCAATTTCGGGGGAGTTCATCTATCATATTAGTTCAGATTATTAAATTTGTATAAAAATTACTTTGAGCAGAACGAAATGAATCCAATGCCTCACGACTAAATCTTAGTTACCTTGGATTTGAAATAATATATGCATGTAGGTCATACTCCTCAAAATATAAAAACGGCTCTAGTATAATAGAGATCTATAGATCTCTAGAGAGATATGTAGGTCTTGATCCTTATAAATAGAGAGTTACGTAAAAGTAATATTAAAATAATAAACTCAAATACATAATTCTTCAAAAAGTCTCGAGTTGATTGTTAACCCTTTGCCAGGTCGTGGTAAATACACTTACAACCAAATTCATTTAATCTCTTTATCAGTCATATTCATCTGTGTAATTTACAATTCATTGTACATGTTGTATTTCCAAACCTATTTCATAAATTTATTGTGTTTGCTATGTACTGTAATCCACGTTTTCCTAAATTTCATGGGGAATTATTTGTTGTAATTTTTAATTTCATCATCTCTCATCTAAGAATGTAAAATATTTCTAATTCACTATTATATTATTTTTTTAAGATAGTAGCATTTACGAAATATATTTTAGAAATTTCACGTTAAGGGATGCAAAAATGAAAGCAAAAAGCGTAAGTACCTTTCAATAGTACAAAATTAGCTGGGTAAACAAGGGGATCTTAAAAATCAAATTAATTTACTTAATAAGCTTAAAAATTAATCCATTTTCTTAATCAATTTCGTCTCCAAAAATATTTTAATGTACTTTCACTGAAAAAAATGGCCAAATGTGATTTTCAACCTCAAAAGAGATTAGAACAAAAAATGGATTCGGTTATTCTAAATTCTGATCAAATTTGATTATTAGTTAACGGATCACTTGATATATTGTGTCCTTATATCATAAAAAGTATTTCGTAAAATTCCAAAACTGATCCTATCAGTATAATATAAAAATAAATATGAAATAAAACATTTTTGAATGAAAGGCTTTCGATTAGGACTAATTCAGATATATATATATATTCTTTCTCTCTCTCTCTCTATATATATACATATTACATATATATATATATATATATATATATGTTTTCAGAACAAAGTTTATTTTCCCATTTATATTCTATGTGATACTTAATTATATATTCCTTCTCTTTATTCAAAACGAAAAAAAAATGTCTGTCTTAATCACACCAATTCTAACTGGTTTTTAGAGATGGAATAAAAGATAAAAAATTTGATTTTTCTTCTGTGCTATCAATTTCTGTAACTAATATTTTAGTCATAAAAAGTGCATCATATATAATTATCTCGTTCTTTTGCTCATTAAAGATCATTTATTTCAATGACTAATCTTCTAAGAAACAAAACAAATTGCCGATATAAATTTTATTTAGAGACAAAAGGAGTTCAAATTTTTGAAATTTTAAAGCTCTAAAGTTATTACTTATCAACCTTCCCCGTGAAACAAGTATTTGAGATTCATACAAACTATATATTTAGTTTTAAATAATTTTGTAGACACTCGCACGTGTGTCCCGATGGTTAGTCACATTTTCTTTTACAATAATTAATTTTTTAATCTAAAAGAGAAAAAAATGGTGGAATAAATTATTCTTTTTTTGCTATCGCTGAATTCAATAGATAAGTAGATTTGTAGATTCTTCGATACTTATATTCAGATAAAATGTGCAGTGATTTTTTTACTACAAAATAAATTCACTGTTTAAAAAGGCATAATAATCAATACAACCATATTCATCTTAAGAATATATTAAAAATTTCCATACTTTATTCCATTCAGGTGTCGCCCTTGACCGTGGTTCAAAATAACGAGGTCCTTTGCCAATATACCTCCAGTGTTATTTCAAAGTGCGAAGTTAAACTATTACTTGTCTTTTTATTATAGTGGTTGATTGACTAATTGAATATTAACGTCGCACTGTTCAGCTACACGAGGGCTTTTGGCGACGGACCACGTAATTTTGAACCATAGTCAAGTGACGTGGACGACACCTGAGCTGGCACCCCCTCTCCTAACTACCACACCACACCAACGGAAGGACGTTTCAGCTCTCGACTGATTTAACGTGCATTGCTGCCCTACACGGCGGGTCTTTAGTGGTACTGGGCTCGAACTCGTGACAAGGCAAGCCACGGTCCGATACCTATACCACTCGGCTACCGCGGCCACTTTATTATAGTGGTAACTTTTTTGATAGCTCCTATTGGAATTTTTTTATTAAATAATTTAAACTGTCACAATTTAAGGGAGAGAGTGGAATAATCCATTTAATACTTCTACGTAAAAATCATTACGTAGCGCTAATTGTACAGGAGTTACATTTGATCGTATCGGGAATATTTGATTTTAGATAAATTTGATCAATACAACTTACCACGTTGTTTTTTAAATATATTTTGTGAAATCTCATATCAACAGATTCGAAATTATAAACATGTGCATTCAAAATTTTGTAAATTTTATTTAAAAGTCAAAATTACACTTTAAAAAAAATCTGGGAGTCTCAGCTACAACTAAAAAAATTAGTCGTTCAATGACTGTCTTTTGTAAAAAAGAACTTGATTTTATCAAGATTTTGATTATGTAATGTACCTAACAACCTGGGAAAATTCGTGTAGATGTTTCTTTGGCTGATTTTTTTTGTTTTGTTTAAAAAAGGTAAGTTTGTATAAAACATCTCATCATATTTCGCTTAAATTATTACGAAAAGAGAGGGCCTGCTTAGGCAAGTAGAAAAGCGTGTAAGCTATTTCGTATGCATCGCTAGCTTTGGTTGTAGCTGTTGCATACGAATAGGGCATTTTGAGTAGTATAAAGGACCTTGAAAATCTTTCTGAGGAAGCGTTGGGAGTCTAATGGAACTACTGTTTAACTATGGTGAATATATTTATTGAAAAAAAAATGGCGCATAGTCTTGAGTTTTAATTGGAGATGTAATAATAATGATTAGTATTGAAGACACACACACACAGAATTGGATTTTGATTTTAACGCATTGGATTGGCTTATGGATTCTAAAGCAAAAAAAAAATGGATAAAGAAATTGGTCTAATTCTGGAAGGATTTAGTTACCACTCCCAAAAAGAACATACTGATGTCGAATTTTCTACGCTCTCTAATATATTTAATAGATATTTAACGCTATTAAAAATATTAACGTCAAGATTTTCACATATATTGCGATTACAGATTCTATCATTTTATAAATGAACAAAAAGGAATTTTGATGAGACTGAAATAGGCACATTCATTACAGAAAATAATAAGCAATTTTGGTACGTGAAATAAGATTAATAATCTTTAAATTTGAATAGAAACTTGGCCTTGAGAAATGAAAGTCATCTCTCAGGAAGTTAATTACTTAGTGATGACTGCGTTGGACTATCTACATTATGAATCGTCAAAAAAAGAAGAAATGTTAGATATTACGTGATATCGTACGGTATCAGAGATTACTGTTTGTATTAAATTAGTGAATGATGACTCCATGTTTGTATCTTATTTTTTTAATCATTATTATATTTTTTAGGAAAAAAATATTCACTTACTTGAATGTTGCAACATAAAAAGAAGTGAAATATAAATATTCAAAGTTTAAATTTTCTAAAAAATTCTGAAGTCAAAACAGATATAAAATATATATATATATATATATATATATATATATATATATATATATATATATATATATATATATATACATACATATATTTCAAGTATTTAGATAACCAATCCCAAATACAATTACGGGATACTGCTTCATTAAACGCAATTTTTTATTTTAGATTATGCCTAGCCAGTTAAATCCTAATGTTTCTATTTGCAAAATCATTTCTGCATTGGGTTTAACTCTCTCTCTCTCTCTCACACACACACACACACACACATAATTCTACAAGAACTAATTTTTAACACATTAAAGGTATCAGAGTATTAAGGACATTAATATATATCATGAAACCAGTCATTAAAATAATTAACACAAATAAGGAGAAATCTCATTAGAATTACACTCAGGAACATTGAAAATAGCGACCCAAGAAGAAAGCATCGGATTGAAATGAAATTTAATACACATAATGACACAGATGAGAGATTCACTTGATTTCAAAAGCAAGACGATTGAACGAATACAGGATGTGCAACGACACAAACACTGGGCAACCTCAATAGCGCTTTGGACCACCTCCAGCTGCAATACATGCCGCCACACGGTCCGGCATTGAGTTGATTAGACACCTTATGTTGTCCTGAGGCAGATGGGCCCACAAATCTTGAACAGCCAACTTTAAATCATGTACAGAGTGACACGATGGCATCTGCCGTTTTAACTAATCCCACACGTGCTCTAGAGAAGGACAAATCGGGGGAGCGGGCCGGCCATGGAAGAGTCTGGTAATGACGTAGGAAGTCTTGAGCAACTCTTGCTGTATTCGGACGAGCATTATCTTGCTGGAAAATTGCCCCTGGGAGACCATTTAAGAAAGGTCCTACATGGAGTCGAAGAATATCATCAACGTAACGTTGTCCCGTTAAGGTTCCACGCATCACGATTAAAGTGGACCGGCTATCATAGGCTATGGCCCCTCAGACCATTACACCAGCTGTGCGGGCAGTGTGACGTAGAGCATTGTGGGGGGAATTGTACCGCTCACCAGGGCGCCTCCACACCCGTACACGGTTATCATCTGTCCCCAAAAGAAACCGGGATTCATCACTAAACACAACCTTTTGCCAATCTGTGACATTCCACATTGATCTGGCTTGGCACCACTATAGACGCAGTTGCCGATGTTCCGGTGTTAAAGGGAGTGCACGGAAAGGGCGCTTGGATTTAAGATTTGTTTCTGCAAGGTGTCTGGAAATTGTTTGAGGAACAATTGCTACACCTACGTCTTCTCGTATCGTTGAACGAGTCGCTGTGGGGTCCACAAGTGCTTGCCGCACGATCCTCTCTCCTCGTGGTCTTCCTGGTCGCTCCAGACCCGGTTTTCCGCGCGTGGGTACCTTCTCGTGTTCACTGCTCCCAACAATTTCTAACGGCACACTCCGAACGATCCACCTGGCCAGCAACACAGCGCGTCGACTAGCCTGCAGTTTTCATCCCGATGATCAGGCCTCTCTCAAACTCCCTTAACTGTGAGAAATGTCTTCTAGCACGTTTACCTGGCATGTTTCGCTTACCAAAGTCTTCCTACAATCGGCGGGTAATCGTCCTGTTTATGAATCTTCCGAGTTTGCGCTGACTTATATAGCACCCTCCTCCTGATTGTAGCGCCACCTCGGCATGTATGAGCATACGTATTGGCACAAAACTTGGATCATTTGCATATCACATTACGCTGTACTTATTTGCAAAGTTGCGCGATTGTACTTAGCTTCCTTCTTGTGGGTCGCTATTTTCAATGTTCCTGAGTGTATCTTATGATAAATTTTTAACTGCAACAGAAAAGTGGAAAAGAAGAGAGGGGTTAAATTTGACTCTTAACAAAATTCAAATAAAAACCATTAAATTCATATTATATTTATATCAGTGGCGCATAGCAGGGAGGAGGCTGCGGATCCCCCTCCCCATCACCCTTGAATTTTTTTTTATTGTATACAGAGATACATTTATACAGATTGTATAATCGTATGTATATAGAGCGTTAAATTTCATGTAGTATTTATTATTAATAATTTATTTCATTAATTAATGCTAATTATTTATTCAGTAATTTATTTTTTACTGTTTTTTGTTCCCGACAATCGACAAAATCCAAAGCAGAGAGAATCCAAAGTATAGAGGTATAATACGAGAATGGTGGACTGTCGACCCTGGAGCTCCCCCACCCCACCTTTGAAAAATTCCTGTGTGCGCCACTGATGTAAATATACACCGAAAGAGAGAAATTTTGCAACACACTCATATAATATTACTAATATAATATTTTACACACAGCTTTCGAAATCATATTTTAAAAATAAAGACCACGATCAAATTGCTCCATATACAAAAAAGAACAGAAAAATTTATCTGAAAATAAAAACACGAAAGCATAACAATTTTTATATTTGCTGCCTCCAAATTTTTTTTAAAAAAAAACTAGTCTTGAGGAAAATAATAATACGAAAAAATAAAGCTATTCATTTCTCCGTAGTTAATATTTGCTAATTAATATTTTCAAAAAGAAATATTAAAAAAAACTTATTTTTTATTGGAAATATTAATTTATTAATCCTGAGTTCTAAGCGCTCTAAATATTCACAGTCCACAGATTTTTTTTTTAATTTTAATCTTCCCTCATAAAAGATCAAATGTGAATAAGAATTTCGAAAAAAA
Source organism: Trichonephila clavipes (assembly GCA_019973935.1). Taxonomy (NCBI): domain Eukaryota; kingdom Metazoa; phylum Arthropoda; class Arachnida; order Araneae; family Nephilidae; genus Trichonephila; species Trichonephila clavipes. The sequence goes on along the minus strand of BMAU01017860.1, from coordinate 339,682 downwards.
CATACCACTTGATTGTGTAAAAATGTTGAGAATACTTTGGGTACGAATATAGAAAAAAGAAAGAAATATATTTTAATACTTACTTTGTCAAAATGCGTATCATTACTTTTCCTTTTTAATAAATTTGTAAAAATTCAAATCTAAATTTAAGCAATAAATACTTTCAAGTGTGTTTTTTTTACCGACAAAAAAATTACACTAATCTTATAACAAACGTCATTGCCATGTTAACTCCACAAAAACAGTTTTCTTATACAATAAATAAAGATCACGAAAAAATTCAAAAGAAAATGAAACTTCCCTTTATGGTACCAAATTATCAAAGAGATATTTTGAACGTGTATAGAATACAATAAAATGATTCTTAGGATGCACCTCCAGAGATCACTTTACATAAAATTTACAAAAATATCAAAACTTAGTTTTAAAGGACCACCTGTTTCAGAGTGATGAATTGATTAAGGAGAACTTTAAAAAACCAAAAGTACCTCAAATTTACAAAAACAAATTTCGTTTGATAATCAATGTAAACAATCATCGATTATTATAAAACATTCGAAGAGAAAAAAAATTCAGTCACAGCTAGTGACCATTTGTAAAAGGAAACCGACGGATAAATCTTCAATAACTTTTCGTTGCCACTGCCTTCCTCTTGAACAATGCGAGTCTTTTGACGCGTTGTTAAAATTTTCGTTTAAAAATTCAAGTTTGGTTTTTAAAAAAAGAGGAAATTTTAAAATAGAATTCAGTATTGTATAATTTGAAATATTAGATCGAGGTTTTGATAATTTAATTTACATGGGGAAAAAATCACAATTGAGAAAATAGTAGAGATACAGAGTGTTTTTTTTCCAGGTATAGAAGTTTAAGTTGGCATTACTTTCCAAGATGGCGACCGATTTAACAGCTGTCAAGTGATTTATTCTCAGTTTGGTTTGGCAATTCATCATGAATAAACTCACGCCTGAACAACGCTTTCAAATTGTGCAATTTTATTTCGAAAATAATGGTCGATTTTCATAAGCGAATTTTGTTTAGCGATGAAGCGCACTTCTGGTTGAATGGCTACGTCAACAAACAAAACTGCCGCATTTGGAGTGAAGCTAATCCACAAGTGTATGTCGAAACACCGTTACATCCAGAAAAACTAACTGTTTGGTGCGCTTTATGGGCTGGTGGAATCATTGGTCCGTACTTCTTCAAAAACGATGAAGGCCACAACGTTGCAGTCAATGGTGATCGGTATAGAGCCATGTGATTACTAACTTTTTCATTCCTGAATTGAACAATCATGATGTCCAGGAGCTGTGGTTCGAACAAGACGGCGCAACATGTCACATAGCTCGTGCCACAATCGATTTATTGAAAGACACGTTTGGTGACCGCCTAATTTCACGTTTTGGACCTGTGAATTGGCCTCCAAGATCTTGTGATTTAACACCGCTAGACTATTTTTTGTGGGACTATGTAAAGTCATTGGTCTCTATGCGGATAAGCCACAAACGCTTGACCATTTGGAAGACAACATTCGCCGTGTTATTGCCGATATACGGCCACAAATGTTGGAAAAAGTCATCGAAAATTGGACTACATCCGAGCCAGCCGTGGCAGTCCTATGCCAGAAATCATATTTAAAATGTAATGCCACAAGATTATCTTTCGAATAAAAAAAAATTCATGTCAATCGAATAATACATCGTTGTTTTATTGCAGTTTAAAGTTCTATACCTCTCAAAAAAACACCCTTTACTTTTGCAGAAAATAGATTATGTGTTAGAATTAAATTCATTTTACTCTTTTAACGACTCGTTTCAAAAATCTATAGGCTGAATTATTTGATGCGTTGTTACACATTGAAAAAGTTTTATGAAAACATTTAGTTTTAAATCATAGACATTTTAAACTAGTGTGGGAAAAATGGAGAAAGAGTTTTAATACTACTCAAGAAATTATAAAGGATTTTCATAGAGAAAGCTTGCGCCTGATATAAATATATAACGAAATTTCTATTTGTGATAAATTTTATTCTATATATAAGATCCAACAAATATTAGATATTTTAATTATGTCACATATATGAGATATGTATATGAGAATGATTTTAAAATTATAAAATAAAAAGTATAATAAACAAAAATGTATAAATTACTTTATTTGAATAGTACACTCAAAGCAAAGAATGTAAATCACATACAAGTGAATGAGCTCCACAATAAATAGTAACTATGACCATTGAAAATAAAACATCATTAAGACACCATTTTGAGAATGGAACACACGAAATTAGGTTCTTTATAATTTTCAAAACTACTTTGAAAATAGTATATTTTCAATTACATGTCCTTTTTACAACCGTCTTTTAAGTCTCATTCCAGTATTGACATAAGTTTATCTAAGTAGCTTATATACTCTTTACTACTTATTTTTGAATACACTATGTACGATTATACGATGCATTGGGAGCATATTAACTCAATCGCCCTATGGAAATTATTATATTACATCATTATACGTGTTAAGTATTCTACAAAGATCTCAAAGTGGCATATACAACAGATTTTGCTTACAATGGCCGACACCCGAAATAACTGAAAACTGGATGATGTGTGTGGGTAAGAACATTTTCAAAAAAAAGACCGCGACGAAGAAATGGAAAGTATAAATACTTGAGAAGTATAAAGCTGTGAAACCACTTTTACTGTCTGTGAGATGAGTTGATATTCTAAGCAGGGGAAGTGTGCAAAGAGTGACGGATTCAGGTTCGATGGCGCCCTAGGGTCAATCGAATTTTACGCCTTTATATTATAATAATACGAATAGAGTATATTCGTGTGTGTGCCATAATGATGAGCAAACAAACGCTACATTTTCATTTTTTTAAGAAAAATTTATGAAAAATCTAACGTTAATAGATAAATGTTATACTTAATGGAAACTTTTTAGTACCTATTTGTTAGATATTTTAAATTTTACTACTTACGTGATTAATTATTTTTAAAAAATAATTCCACTCTTTTAATATTGTCATCTTGAGGTTGTCAAAACAAGAAAGAAGTATTAGAATTCGGTCTTACAGTTGATAACAAAATCGATTTCAATTTTTGTCACCTAGAAAATTTTGGCGCCCCGAAAAATTTGCCTCGCGCGCCTAAGCCTTAATCCGTCTCTCAAAGAGGGGGGGGGGAACTGAAGCGATTCAAAAGATGCACTCAATATCATAAAATGTATAAACTGACTGACTTAGAAAATAAAATTTGTAATTATTTTCACAAAGCAAATTAATGCAAACATTGAATCGATGCCTCGGTTTTCTCAATGCTTTGTTAGTGAATATATATATATTGTTATAGACTTTACTTAAGATATTTGGTATTAAGGTAATATTTTTATATCAGGTTTTATAAACATTCCAATTTTATTGACGAACAAACAGCAAATGGATAAAGCGGTGAATCAAAAATCACAGCACAAACATAGATACACTGAGGCCGCGGTAGCCTATTGGCCAAGATAACGGACTTGTGGCCGACGTGTCATGAGTTCAAGCCTAGTGCCGTTGAAGACCCGCCGTGTAGGGGAGCGATGCACGTTAAATCTGTCGAGTCCTCAAACGTCCTCCCGTTGTTGTGGTGTGGTAGTTAGGAGAGGGGGTGCCAGCTAAGGTGTCGTCCTCGTTCGTCACTTGACCATGGCTCAAAATTACGAGGTCCGTCGCCAAAAGCCCTCGTGTAGCTGAACAGTGCGACAAACACGCTAACATTTCTGACAGTCAGTCACAAGAGCACTCCTCTTTGCGCCCGAGATCTCGTCTACTTTTAGTCATGGCCAACCGGAAGTTATTAAAATCATATCATTTCCTGTAAAGGCTATTCTGATTGATCCATATACGTATATGTGTGTGTGTGCGCAAGATTGCATTCTCCAGATTTAAAAACACAAACCTTTTAGCTTTTTTGAGAGATGAAGTCACGGATATTACCCGTTAGTAGTGGCGCACACAAGGGGGGTCCTGGGGTCCGGAACCCTCCAAAGCCCTCGATTTTTTCCCCCGATTGATTATAATTCTAAGTACATAGTACGTAAAATTTAATTAAGTATTTGTTATTAACGATTAATTTTATTAATTAATGCTAATTATTTAATCAATAATTAGTTTTTTACAGTGTTTTGTTCCCAAAAATCGACAAAACCAAAAGGAGCATGATACAAGAATTGTGAACTTTCGACCCCGGAACCCCCTTGAAAAATTCCTGTGTGCGCCACTGCCCGTTAGGTATATATATAGATAAAATAAATACTAATTATCACGCGAAGACTTAGAGGCCCGAAGACCATTATGAATTAAAATCCCTCGTGAGAAAAATTAAGTAAACTATTACATATATATATATTTTTATTCTTAAAACTAAAAATAATGTTTTTTTAATGACTTTCCACTTTCTCGAACTTTGTTGTTTATTTTATTTTATTTTAAACGGAAATCAAAGTAATATGATGTGATATATAGTATTAAATTACTATAAATCTAACATATATAAAACGAACAAGAAAATAGTTATAGTAATACATTAGTAAACTATTAGGTTCATAGGATTTAAACAAAATTTTTACGACGCCCCAACCTTCATCTTTATTTGCTTGCACTAGTGGAGTGAGAAATAAAATTTAGAACAGAAATTACAGTTAAGAAGAAAAATATTTTTTTAAAAATAAAAATATATTTTAAAATGCTAAACCACTATAATCCAAGAGTATATATGTGTGACTATCCTTATATATGTAATATTAAAAAAAAACTTTTATATATTTTTAACATCTGTACATTGTTCATTTTATTAGTTTTACTAGGATGATACATTTTATTGGCTTCCTGAATTCATAGAGATGCTTATTATATCAACATTTTTAACCATTGTATGATAATCTCAATATAAAATAGCAGGGAAAAGTCAAGGAAAGCTTTATATGCACAGCTTTTCTTCAAATATATCACAAACTTTCAGCAGAAGTGTAAGAATCCCAGATGGATTCGTATGGATGTGGGTCAAAAGTATAGAACATATTATAGTTCGGAAAACAAAGAACTAATTAATGAATAAGTAGAAATGATCTGCATTTTTACTGAGAGGAAATAATTAGTGGAAACTATGTTACTGCGCGCGAGCAACTTTTCGTCTCCAGACATTCTTTGCCAATTCATTCGCGTCTGATTGCAAAAACGGTTAATAGGACTTGAGTATTGTGAAGTATGTTTCCCCAGACTGAACAAGGAATTATGTTTACATAGACATCGTCTCCTGTTTACATTTTTATTCGTTAACCTTCAAATTTCGAAATTTGAAGTTTCAGAAAACATGCGTAGACGTTCGAAAGATTGGAAAGATTTCAAAGTTAAGTAATTTCAGGTTAATTCCCATGCATGAAACATACTTAAAATTTTACATAATGTTTATGTGAAACTATATTTTTTGCAAACATTTTTTTTCCTTTGAGATATTTATGCATTAAAAATATATATTCCATAAAAATTTTTTAAGAATTTACAATTTTGCTATATATTAACATTTTGGAGTAATTTGGAGAACATAGCATTCGGTATGACTTAAAGTTATAAAATTATGGATGTCTATTAAAACATGTAATTCAAATGTTGATACTAAAGGATTAAATTTTTTTTCTATCAATTTCTTCCCTTTCCCATTCAAAATGATATGGTAGCAATAATTCAAATTTCAAATTAGTGCGGATTTCTTATAGAAAATGTGAGTCTAATCTTTTAAAAAATCTGCTCTTAAAAAACCTTTTGTGGTTTGAAAAAGCCCCTTTGGAATGTAGTTCTTATAAATACAGTTGCAACATTATTTTTTCAAGCACTCATCATTATGAAGAAAGAAATAGGAACAGGAAATAAGAAGAAAAGCTCATTAAACGCACAGTTTTTGAGAAGTTCTTATATACGGGAACTCATTAAACACAGTATTTTTCTGAGAGCGCATCCTACAAAAAAAAAATCGATGCGCAAAAAAGAATCATTGCAGAAACTAAAAATTTTGTATGCTTTTACCTGTGTAAAAGCATACAAAATTTTTAGTTTTTCATTTCTTTTTAATGATGTTCTGCGCAAAAGTAATTTTAGGATTTAACTAATATATAACTGTATTTTTGAAAAATATTTTTTTCAATTATATATTCGTGAATGCTTTAAAATAACTATATAATCTTCATTTGAAAAGTATATTTTGTATATATATTTCGGAATATTTAATTTCATTTCAAATAACTAATGAACTTGTAACTATTATGTTACTATTTACAACATCGCATTTATAACTATGTCAATGTACACATAGTTATGTGTATTATACATTTTTATAATTTAAGAACCAAATAAATACTTTATAAGAAATCACTAATTATATACAGATTATGAGACATAAAATGCACTTAGCCTTATAATTTCTAACCATAATTAGTATAGAAATAGAAGAATCCGTTACTTTATATAATTTGTGATGGAATTCGATTATTTAAAAAATTAAATTTGCTTAAATATATATTTTTAATCCCACAAAAAAAACTAAACTCTTAAAATTTATAGATTTAAAAAAGAAAATGCTGTTGTATAAAAATGCACAACTAACTCAATATAATTGTTTTTTTTATTTTAAAATTATTTTTTATTTATTTTATTTTATTTTATGTTTAACGGAAATGACATTACTCTGTCGCGAGTTTCTGACAATTATAATACTAAATGGGAAGTTAAAAAAATAATAACGTTTTTTAATTTTGTTTTTGATATTAATGAAAGGAAAAAAAGTTTTTATTTTTCTCCCTTCCCCCCGTAAAGAAAACTTTCGAAACTTCAAAACATAAACAATGCGAGCGGACGCATGGTTTCTCCGCAAACTATAAAAACCCCCTTTTTGTCCCGTTTGCAGACTACAAATACCTTCGAAACGTGACAAACCGCAAAATAGATCTAAAGTTATTATCCCTCCATTAGTTTGATGAAAGAAAAATCTATTTTTGCTTTGCTGGTTTATATATAGAGAGGTGGGACTTACCTTCAAATGACGAGGTGGTCTATTTTTGGTGAGGCATATGCATTCACGCACGTTCAAATATCAGAAAATACCGCCGGCTCATGGTTGTGATGAAGATTGTGGCGAGTTTTTACTACGCGGAAGAATATTCAAAAAATAGTTCTCTCTTTACTCGTAGTTTTGAACGAGTTGAGAAATTTTCAAGGAAAAAAACTCAGTGCAATAATTGAAGAAATGTAAGTTAACGAAATTGCTATTTATTTTATTTGTTGTTATTCATTGGTCGTCTATAATTATTAAATAATGTTCTCGATTGACGTCAACAGCTGATTCGCTTGTACAGTAGCGGGAGATGTTTTGGCGACTTTATTTCTCTGGATTTGGCGTTTTATCGCTGCGTTATGAATTCGCGAAATAGATGCGGTAAAAGAAGTAAGGTAAAGAAATGGAAAGTAAAAGTTTCTAAACCCTACGGAAGTTGAAAAAAAGCAATTGAATATCACTTTTGTATATTCAATTCTGTAACTTAAATAGGAGAAGTGTTAACAAAATGAAAATTTTAGTCTGGCGTGTAGATAATATTATGTTTATTTATTTCCTTTTTGCCGTAAACAGAGTCGAATCTACTAACTCAGTAACATGTGCATTAGCGAAAAGGGTAATGCTTTTTTTTTTGACAGAGAGAGAGAGAGAGAGATAAGTTAAAATAAAACTACCTACAGAGAAATAAATAATTGAAAAGAAAAATCATGTTTCTTTTGTTTTGAAATTAAAAGAAAGTTGTAATTAATTATTGTACGTGCTGATAAACTGACAGTTTGTTTACATTGCAATAATCATTATTTCTATAATCATTAAGCAGTTTATTTTTTCATTTATTGGGCTGTATATCATAAAAAAAATTTTTTTTTACATATCTTTCATTTTTGTTTACGTTCAAAATATCATGCTGTAATCAGTAATTTTTTAGATAGCCTAAATGGCCATAATCCTTGACTATTTTTCGAAAATGCATTCGATATCAAATTTCGTTTTATAACATGTTTAACAAAGAATTTATTGTAAGGGAATTTTGTTTATCGTTTTGATTTATATTGTTACATATTTATAAAATTCAGAGCTCGGAATCGTACCATAATTTTAGAATTTTTCGATTACACTTTATTTGGAGTGAGTGAGAGTGTGAATATTAAGGTCGCACTGTTCAGCTACTCGAGGGATTTTGGTGACGGACCTCGTAATTTTGAACCTTGGCCAAGTGACCAGGATGACACCTGAGTTTTCACCCCCTCTCCTAACTACCACACCACTCCAACAGGAGGTCGTTTGCGCTCTCGACAGATTTAACGTGCATCGCTCCCTTACACGGCGGGTCTTGAGCGATATTAGGCTCGAACTCTTGACACTCCGACCACGAGTGCATTACTTTAACCACTAGGCTACCACGGCCACGCTTTATTAGCAGAAAGGTAACTTTAATAACTTTAAAAAAAATTTAACTTTATATCTTTTTTTTGTACTGTTGGCCTTTTTGTTTCTTTCCTTTCTGTTACACTTATTGGTAAACTAATCCAAATTTTGGCAAAGCAAGCAGTGAAATTTTTGTGTCAAGGAGGCATGAAGACGAAAGCAGTTTCTTAAAATTGGCTTTTAATAATCAATGATAAAGTCAATGTGCTCGTTACTGGAGCGATAAAAAAAAGAATAAGTTCAAAAATCAACATTACCAGACATCCGAGATTCGAACCGTCTTCTTACAGTCTAATATTGTAAAATGAATTTATAATCTGAAAATGGTGATGCAACATACAGTTGCATTGCCAACCAGCCGCTCTCTCCCTCTAAGAGTTAAAACACACACTTCTTATATTTCTTTTTCTCCTTCCCTCCTGAAAAACTAACATGAGCCGAGTTTAAATAGTCGCTCGATTTGCATTGCAGTTGCTGCCAACCACAAATCACGAAACTTGCAAAAAGATCGGGTTCGAATCGGTGTGTTTACTTTCATTGAGATCATGGAACGGGATTGGAAAAGCAACACAAGGAGATCATAAAAATTTGAATCCGAAAAATATTTCGAATGGTTTTACTTTTTAAATGTCTAACAATCGGCCCCCTTTTTCCAATTTCACGTATCATTATCTCTTACAAATCAGTAAATTAATTTTAATCTATAATCACATGTTACACAATTTAACACAAAAAAATACATTTTATTCACAATCTTTATTGTAATAAACAAACTAATATTTTAATCTTAAAGAAACAAAGTCTTATTCTCTAAAAAAAATAATTTTCTACAAAATTCCAACAATTTTTCCTTTACCATGGGTTTGGTAAAAATGTCCGACAAATTATTTTTGGTACCTATATATTTAATTTGGAAAACCTTGTCGTATATCAAATGCCTTAGAAAATGATAACGAACATCGATATGTTTTGTTCTATAATTTTCTACCGGTGACTTTGAAAAACTTATAGCAGCTTGATTATCACAAAACATAACATTTTCACTTAATTCCAAATTTAAACTTTTATTATTAATTACATTCTTTAGCCAAATGAATTCCTTAGCTGCTTCTGTTAAACTAACATACTCAGCTTCCATGGTCGACAGACTAACGGATTTTTGCTTGAAAGTTCGCCATGAAATTGGAGTTTCGTCTATAAAAGTTATGAACCCTCCCATCGACACTCGATCATCCCTATTTGTAGCAAAATCTGAGTCTGAATAACATCTTAATTTTAATGATTTAACTTTTGAAAGTTCTAATTTATATTCTTGAGTGTATTTTAAATAACCTCTAATAATCTCAATAAGCAATTCCAATGTTTTATTCCCGGGTTTGCTTGGAATTGAGATAATACATTTACTGCATACATAATATCGGGTCTTGTGCGTATAGCAATAAATAACAAAGATCCTATTAAATTTCTATAAGGAACTGTTAAAATTTCTTCGCTAGTTTTGGGTGAATCTAATTTGGAAAGAACTTGACCTTTTGATATAGGTAATGAACTTACGGGATATTTATATTTTTCGTAAATTTCACATAACCTTCGAATGTAAGATCTCTGATGTATAAACAGATTATTACCTATTTCTTCAAATTCTATTCCTAATAATTTCTTTGTTTTACCCATAATTTTTATATAAATCAAAATTTTCTGCAATAATTGTAATACAAAAATTTACGTTTTCCATTTCTTTTCCAAATATAATCATGTCATCTACATAAAATAATAAAATTACATTATCTTCAAACATATATACACAATTAACCCACTCTAACTTCTTAAATTTTAATTTAATTAATTTATTTTCTAATTCCAAAAACCACTGGCGTCCACTCTGGTGGAGTCCATATATTGCTTTACGTAACTTACACACTTTGTTATTATCAATTTCATATCCAGTTGGTTGCTTCATGTAGATTACAGTATCTAAGTTAGCATATAAATAAGCATTAGTGATATCTACTTGAATATGCGTCCACACACATTTCCACAAACATACACAGATAGTGAAAAATAATCTTACAATAGTAAAGTTAATAACTGGACTAAATACCTCGTCAAATGACTCGCCTCGTAATTGTGTGTTACCTTGCGCAACTAAGCGGGCCTTGTATCTAACAATTTTATTATTTTCATCATATTTAATGGTATAAACCCAACGGTTTTCTAAAATTTTTATATTATCCGGATGATCAAATAAATCCCAAACTTTACGTTCCATCATTACGTTAATTTCTTTATCCATTGCATCATGCCATTTAGATGCGTCTCTGGATCTTATCGCCTGTTTGTAACAGTTAGGAATAGTTACTTCAACCATAAGAGCTTCTTGTTGCTCTGACAAATCTGAAAATCCCTGGGATTCGGTATTATCTTTTCTAAAATTAAATAAACTAGGATCATACTCAATATTATGCCTCTTACAGTATCTCTCTATTTCGTTAAAAGATTTCAATCGGGTTGCTTCCCCTTCTATACTATAATATACGTTAGATCCAGTTACTTTCCTACCTATATTTCGAATCCACTTAACCTCTGTACATGGGATCAAGCTATGATTATCGGAAGATACATCTGGTTTTTCAGATGTTGAGGGAGTTTCCGTACTTGTCTTTGAAACTAAACGATTCGTTAATGAATCTTTTACTCTATCAAAATCATCCTCATCATCATAATAATCAGGAAGGTTTAAATTATATCCAAGGTTACTATTAACTTTTTGTCTAAAATTAATTCCCCTCTTATTTTCATCGAATATATATATATATATATATATATCTTACATTAATAGTCTCGACTAATTTATTTTCATCTATCAACCATATTCTATAACCCTTAGTACGTTGTGCGTATCCCATCATAATTCCCATTTTCGCACGCATATCGAATTTTTTTCTAATTTGTTTTGGCACACCAGCATATGCCAGACATCCAAAAGGTATTAGATGCAATACCGAGATGGTTTTCTACCTGAATATTTTTCGAAAGGCGTTTTGTTACTGTCTTTGTGACAAATTCGATTCCACGCATAAGTGAAACAAAATAATGCTTCTCCCCAAAACTTATGGGGAACTTCACTAGACTTAAGCAATGTTTTGATGCCATCTAGAGCGGTTAAATTGAATCTCTCCGCGACCCCATTCATTTCTGGCGTATATGAATTTGTTACCTCATGCTTTATACCCAGTTCTGTCAAGAAATTATCCATATCCTTATTACAAAATTCTAGTCCGCCATCAGTTCTAACTGCTATTACCTTTTACTTAGAAAACGTTCTGCTCGTTTCTGAAATCTTATAAACGTATGAAATACGTCAGATTTATTTCGGATGGGAAATACAGTAACCTTTCTTGAATAATCGTCAATTATACTCAAGAAATATTTATTACCGCCTTGGCTTTCAGTTGGCATTGGACCACAGAGGTCCATATGCAACAATTCCAATTGACGTTTTGATCTTACGGCCCCCGTCTTTTTTGAATGAAACTCTCTTGGACTTTGCTAATTTACACGGTATACAATGAGTCTTACCAATATCAGTTAAGCGTGGGAGACCTTTTACACTATCATTTTTACTAGTTTTTACCAAGTAATCGTTATTAACATGACAAAAGCGTTGATGCCATATTTCTATTGATCCGTTTTTTGTTTTAGCGGTTACATCACTAAAAACTAATTTCTTTACTCTTTGGTATAATATAATGATCCGGCTTAAAAAAATACAAATTTTCATGGCGTGTCGCCGAGAACAGTTTTATCCAGTCTTTATTAAAAACATTAATTTTACCTTTAGTACCCACAAAATGCGCACCTTTACTTTCTAATCTGGAACCGGATAACAAATTTCTCCTCAACTTAGGATTAAATAAAACATCAGACAAAGTTATTTCATGAAAACTCCTTATATTTTACCCGAAATCTAAGTGTACCGATTCCTTCTACGGGACAACTTTTATCCTCCGTTGCTAACGACATTTTCATGTTAGTTATCAGTTTAAGATCTAAAAATAAACTCGTGTCATTACAAAAATGACTCGTGGCAGCAGTATCTATTACCCAAACACCTTTATCAGAGTTTTCCTCAAATAAGATACAACTAGCTACGAGTTGTTTATCTAGTTCTAAAAGACTACATTCAGCTTCATAAAATCTTAAATTTATATTAAACTCTATGTTAAAAGTTTCATTTACAGTTGAAGGAGATTTTTGTAGAGACTTTTTCTCTTTACAGTTTACTCTAAGATGCCCGTACTTATTACATACATAACACGGACCTATAGTCTTAATAGATTGTTTAACATTTTTAATAGTTTTACAGGTAAATACCTTACCACCTTTCTTTTGATAATCATTCTTGCCATTTGGATCTCCATGAGCTGCAGCCGTAGCACCAGGTAACGTCTTCGACTTCTTCGAAGTGAAACTGCTCAAGTAAGCATTCTCCGCTTTCTCCAAATCTTGCTTCATCAACTGAAGACGATTGGCTTCTAATATCAGCTCTGCTTCAATTTTGACAACTCTTAAGTCCTCTTCTTTCCATTTGTAGATTTGTTGCACGGTAGACTGGAATTCCTGAGGAACCCACCTTATTAATTGAAATCCTATGTACAGGTCGTCCAATTTATGACCCGCTTCTTGTAGTCTGGTTGCCGCTGTCTTTACACGAGATATGAAGATTCCAACATCTTTCCCTGGTTGGTATTTTGTTCCAAAAAATTATCTAAAGGCTGGATTATTCTTGCTTTTGTGACTGGTTCGAAGTGATCTTTTAATATCTTCCATGCCGCTACTCCGTCAGTTGTTTCCATTATCAGATTTTTCAAATCTGAACTGATGTTAGTATAGATCAACGTATAACATCTATCCTTACGAAGTTGTAGATCTAATTTTTCCTTGTATGTTGCCTCTTCATCAGGTTGCTCTGGCTTGGTCTGTATTATAAACTGCCAGCAACCATAATGCATTAAGAGTACTTGCATATCATGCTTCCATGTGTTCCAGTTATTTTAAGTCAACACTGATATCTGGTTGTTAAACTCCATATCTGTTACTCGATTTAGCGTACTAGCAACAGAGTTCATAAAAAATAGTTCTAGACTGGAACAGTATTTAAATAGACAAAGTTCATGGCCTGGTTCAACTGCTTAGCCTGTCTCGACACAGTACATGGACTGGGCCCATAACCAAATTTGTTACACTTATTGGTAAACTAACCCAAATTTTGGCAAAGCAAGCAGTGAAATTTTTGTGTCGAGGAGGCATGAAGACGAAAGCAGTTTCTTAAAATTGGCTTTTAATAATCAATGATAAAGTCAATGTGCTCGTTACTGGAGCGATAAAAAGAATAAGTTCAAAAATCAACATTACCAGACATCCGAGATTCGAACCGTCTTCTTACAGTCTAATATTGTAAAATGAATTTATAATCTGAAAATGGTGATGCAACATACAGTTGCATTGCCAACCAGCCGCTCTCTCCCTCTAAGAGTTAAAACACACACTTCTTATATTTCTTTTTCTCCTTCCCTCCTGAAAAACTAACATGAGCCGAGTTTAAATAGTCGCTCGATTTGCATTGCAGTTGCTGCCAACCACAAATCACGAAACTTGCAAAAAGATCGGGTTTGAATCGGTGTGTTTACTTTCATTGAGATCATGGAACGAGATTGGAAAAACAACACAAGGAGATCATAAAAATTTGAATCCGAAAAATATTTCGAATGGTTTTACTTTTTAAATGTCTAACACTTTCTATTTTTTGATTTTTCTATGAACGACCCAATAAAAAAGGATAAATGTCTTATATTTTTAATCTTAGTGTTTTTATGTTTATTTTCAGCTTCTTAGTCATGTTTAGAAATTTTTATGTGTATCATTCATACAACAGTAATACTTATTGTACTTTTTTTTCTTTCTAAAAAATTTCTTTCAATTATTTGATTTTATCTTTAGATTTATTGTAACTTAATCATTCAGATGAAACTAAATTACTACATTAACTTAAAGCTAACAATTATATTAACAAAACTAATTATTATACTTTTTTACCACTAAAAATTTAAACTTAAACTAACTACTGTATTATATGAATCGTAAAATAAAAACTGGTATTGTTTAGTTATCGAAATTTCTCCTCCAGAATACTATTTCATATTCACGCATTTTAATTATCGTAATTTTAAATGCGCTCTCTCGTGACAAGGGCATATGTCCAACATCTGGAGACCGTAATTCGCCCTGTCATAATTTCGCCGAGTGTGCTTCTGTGACTCTTTTTAGCACCAGTACACTATATTCAAATCAGATACGTCAATAGGATAGAGTAATCCATCACAAAAGGGCTATATCTTGTCTACTGAATGTTCAGACAAGCAGGCGTCTGTATGTCAGGAAGTAGGGCAGGGAGGGGATATTTCAAAAGCACTCTCCGAGACAGCTTGCACGCCTTATGCCCCAGGCGTAAGAGGTGAACCACTGGTGCCTTTTTAAGGCAACACAATGGCCCATCTGGACAACTGACCCTTCATGCGTCAATCTTGACACGTGATGGGGTGTGTTCTGCCAATAAGCCGTCGTTGCAGAATCAATGATAATGCATGATGGGTAATGATGGGGTTCCAGAGCATTTTTGTGCTCCTATACGTGATTGGATGGATATAGCCTACTGCGACCACTGGATCGAACGTGAAGATCCGGTTTTACCACCGCCAGGATCACCAGATCACACACCACTGGATTTTTTTTCCTATGGGGTTATCTCAAGACATTGGTGTATGGAGGCGGTGACCTGCTGCTTGTACTTCGATGGGCACCGCGCTGCTGCGACGTGTGTTTTCATCCATTCCACGGCGCGTTCATACCTGTCTCGATACAGCGAACACTTAGAACATCTGTCTTTATAAATATTTGAAATACTGCTGTTGATGCGTCCAGTAGGGCTGTGAAATACTTTGTTTTTCGTATTTTTTCCGTAAACTATGAATCGTACAGGAACAGTTCTTTTGTCATTTTTATGTACTCCTAACGAGGAATCTCTGGCTGCACAGAGTTCGGGCGCAATTTTTGGGACACCTTGTATATAGTTTTATTAAGCAAATCCATGTGTGTTTTTAGCTTTTTTTTCCCCACTTCCAGTTAAATTTTACAAATACTGCAAGTAATGCTTTTAATTTGAGAAATTCTCATGTCTTAAAAAAATCATCAAAACCAAAGTAATTGAAAGATTAGTTTCATAAGGAAACTAAGAAACACACATTTTTAAGAGATATTCTTACCGAAGTAACTAAAAACCTAAAAATAAAATATACGTAATAAAACATTTATTAAAGTCAGATTACTAGCTGCTCAAAAAAAAATAAAAATAAGCCACAAGTTTTTTTTAAACAAACTGTCATAAAAATGATTTAAGAACATCTCTTAAGTCATAAAAAGGAAATTCAAAGGAAAATATTAAAAAGAAATACAATTAAATTATAAAATTATGATGATAATTGAAGATTGAAGGTTACTCAAATTTCTATCAGATACCATTAATTAACCAATGTTGATAAAATTAGTTTCAGTTTAATGTGTTTAACTTCAACACACAAGTAATTTATAAAAAATATTTAAATCAATTCTTACTTAGGTCAACTAAGAAAAATTTTATTTTAGTTTATTCTTATTAAACAGTTACAATTAATATAAATATGAGACATAATCACAATATTATGTGGCAAAATAGACAGCGATTTCCCTTGCAATTTTCCATTTTCCTTCTATATAGGGTGTTGGACGATTATTTTTGTTTGTTACTATTTATTCATTCATTAAATTTAATTGTTCTAATAAAATAGTATAGTAAAAAAGAAATCACACTCACAGAAATTAGGCCATCCCAGGTGGGATTTCAACCCACGACCTTTGGATTAGAAGTCGTATGTCCTATCCATTGCGCTACAGGGACACAACGAACGGCTTTCCTATTTTTGTGGTGTTGAACTATTATTTTTATTTGTTACTATTTATTCATTAAACTTAATTTTTTTTTAAACTACTTAAAATATTTGAAAAACTGTATTAACTTCAAGTGTCATCCATTACAAGTTTAAAAAAATGTATTTGAACTTGAATGGATGAATAGAAAGTATTTTATTGACGATTTAAAATCTGAACAAGATGTATCTCTCTCTCTCTCTCTCTCTCTCTCTGTGTGTGTATATCTATATTGATGGGGGGCCGCCTTTCCATAAGGATTACAACAGTAATTTGTATATCGGCCCTGTTGTTGTTTACAAGCAGAGGAATTTCTGGGAGTGCCTCTCACCCCACCGAAAAGGGTGACGCATTTCCCACGCCTGGAAGAAGGCAATGTACCCATAAATACATCATGGTATGGGATGTTTTTTGGGAATTTCCCGCGTTTTGGGGGAGTCATGGACCGCGGGAAGATATCCCTCCGCTGACTTCAGACCAATCAGAAAAGCTGATTGTGTTTCGAAAAAGAATCCTCTCCAGAATACAGAGGTAAACCGCCGCGAAATATAAGCGCATGCACGACGAATTTAGTCACTCTCTGACACAAATTTTATCACCGATTTTGGTCTGACGACCCTTTTTACGAACACCGAGGTTGGAGACTCGAGATGGCACTCCAAGATTTCTCTCTCTCTCAGATCCTAATTCAGTTAATTAATCATGTATATCCTTAGTATTTAATATAATATCAATCTTATTGTAAATAAATTAAGTGTTAATTTAAAGAACGGCTTTTTAATTTAGTGTCCTGTTTTATTTGTCTTTAAAAGATCTAATGTTTAAATGTAAACTATAGTGTGACGCCAAATGACAAATTAGAACCTGGGTATTATAAAATGTGGATAACGAAATAAATTAATCAATTTAACATTAAGTTAACCGGGCGTTGCATTAATATATATACAGGGTGAGTGAGTGAGTGAATATTAACGTCGCACTGTTTAGCTACGCGAGGGCTTTTGGCGACGGACCACGTATTTTTGAACCATGGTCAAGTGACGTGGACGACACCTGAGTTGCCCCTCCCTCTCCTAACTACCACACCACACCAACGGGAAGACGTTTCAGCTCTCGACAGATTTAACGTGCATCGCTGCCCTACACGGTGGGTCTTTAGTGGTACTGGGCTCGAGCTCGTGACAAAGCCAATCACGATCCGATACCTTGACCACTCGGCTATCGCGGCCACTATATATACAGGGAGAGTGTGAAGTAATAGAAGGAATTGAAAAAAAAAGAATCATTTACTGTAATGCTATTTATTACGTTACTGTTTTATTGTAATCCATATCATATAAATAATTTATATAAGTTCAGGTATCACACACACAGATAACTCTCGTTCTTTGACTTATGTGGCAGACATCGTTAATTTATAGATAAATTATGATCGTCTCAATAATTATAAAAGTATGTATTGGACATTTTCATGACATAATCCATCTTTTTTACTTTGGGGACCATTATATATATAGTATTTACACACATACTAATTCGTTTTCTGAATCTTCAATATTTTCAGTAATTGATAAAGATCCAAGAAAACCATTTTTCTTGTCATAATTTTCTCTTAGTTATAAAAAAATATTGTATTACTAGATGAAGGATACAAGCCTAGTAAAATAATCAAAACCACTCTGAGCAAATAACTCGTAAACAGAAAAAAACAGCCGTATATGTAAGCGCTCATTTGGTCACGTGCGTCTTTAATCCAAGCCGCACACTAAATTTCCATCGGCGGCAGACATCTACTGTTGGAAAGGTGGCGACGGTGAATTCTCCGAGACAGAAAAATGCGCCGCACAGTGGGTAGTTTTCCCAATCTAGCGCACGGAAATTATTTTATGGCTTTAAAGTCTTCATAATGATCTAAAATCATAGTATTTAATGTAAATTGGGTATTCTTTTTTGTTTTTTACTAACAATAAGGTTAATAGAGTCTTAACTGATTTATGTCAAGTTTGAATTTGATCAAGAATAAATTATTGCTAATTGGAGCTAGTTTTTGAACAAGGATCTAAGGATTTTAACGGAAGCAGTAATTTACACATGGGAGAATATACAAGGTGATCAGAATTAAAACACCCCTACTCTGAGCTCTCTATAGATCGAACTACTCAGTGCAGAGTCTCCATAATTGTTGAACATACTATTCAAGACACGGGGAAACGGATTACGCGAAAAAAATAGTTCCAGAAACACCGATAGATGGCGCTGTACACCAGATAATCTGAAAAAAAGGAAAGAATTTTCACAAAAAACAAAAACAAAACACATGCAATATGTAATTTTCCTTTTTGATTTCTATTGTTGATATGAAAAAAAGAAGATAAAAAAAGTGAAGAAACTTAAACTGTCATTGTAATTGAAATTTCGCCCTGTAAGCACAAAAATTTGCATAAACCCTTGGTTTGCAGCTATATGTTCTTGGCATAAAAAGGGATGAAACTGGGAAAATGTCATTCTTATCATTGATGGCTGCCATGCTGCCAGAACGCGCTTCGCTTGTGAAGCTGTTTTATGAAAGAAAAGGAAATGCTGCAGCTGCACTTCGGGTGTTTCGTCGACTTAAAAATTTACGCAAAGGACCATTACTTCCACAAGCTCTAAAGAGAAGGATCGCTCGATTCGAGAAAACTGGACATCTTGGTCTTCAGCCGGGTTGAGGATGCAAATCGACCCGTTCAGATGTCGTTGAAGATGTTGCCACCGCTATTGTTGATCAATCAATGGATAACGTCATAGGCTGTAGTAGTGCCCGTGCAGTATCACGACACTTGGGTGTTCCCTACAGCACAGTGTGGAATGTACTGAGAAAAGTGGTGCATTTTTTCCCGTACAAAATTCGTCACAATCAGCAGTTGATGGCCAACGACAGGGAGAAGCGACTGACCTTTGCATTGACATTCCTGCCTAGAGTTGAAGTGGATGCATCATGGCCGTGGAAAATTCTATGGAGTGACGAAGCGCATTTCCATCTAAGTGGAACAGTCAATACCCATAACTGTCGCATTTGGGACACGGAAAACCCTCGCACCTTCCAAGAGATTCCACTTCACCCACCGAAAGTTACAGTCTGGTGTGGATTCACAGCCACATTCATTCTTGGACCTTTCTTTTTCGAAGAGACTACTCGCAATGGCCCTGTGACCTGCACCGTGACGGCCAGGAGGTACAAAAACATGCTTGAAAATTTTGTTGCACCCCAAATGCTACAACACCAATGTCTTGATTCAATTACCTTCATGCAAGATGGAGCGCCTCCACACATCGGACTGTGTGTGCAGCAGTTTCTTCGGCAACATTTTACTAATGATAGAGTGATTAGTCGTGCGTTTCCGACAGCATGGCCACCTCGTTCTCTAGATCTTAATCCCTGTGACTTTTGGCTGAGGGATATTTAAAAAATCTTGTTTATCGAGAACGTCTGATAACCTTGGCAGATTTGAAGGACAGTTTTACTCTGCATGTGAGAAGCATCTTTGTCGACCAATTACGATCAGCAGTTGAACAAACTCTCCACAGACTGCAGATTTTACATCTTGAAGAAGGGAACCATATTGAGCAGCATTCCCTGCATCGATAAGATATGAATGTTTGCTGCGATCGAATAAAATAAATTACAAACGTGTATTTTGTGTCTTTTTAATATATTCTCTGTTACACAGCGCCATCTATCGGTGTTTCTGGAACTAATTTTTTTTTCGCTAAATCCTTTTCCCCATGTCTTGAATAGTATGTTCAACAATTTTGGAGCCTCTACACTGAGTAGTTCGATGTATAGAGAGCTCAGAGTAGGGGTATTTTAATTCTGATCACCTTGTATACAAAAATAGTGTGGCAAGTAAAAAAAAAAATTTAAAACAAATACAATGAAACATAACATTGTACATGTACAATAAAGGGTGATAGGTAGTGTTTAAAAGGACTCGGCACCCTTTGAACATTTTTTTTTATTTATTTAATTAAAAATTACATTTTAGCATTATATATAATGTTTATTTAAGAAAATGATACGAGATAAAATTTTGCGCATATTATATTCAAACAAATTTACAAATTTAATTTCTTTTAAAAAATTTGGAAAATGTTACTTTTTTGCGTTAATTAATTTTTGGACATGAAATCTTTGTAATACTTCTGAGGATGTTTTAAACACCTTTAGGGATCGATTTTGCAATACCTTAATTAGTTTGGGAGGAAAAGCATAAAATGTGTGTATATATATATATATATGCTAAAATTCAACAAAAAAAAAGCCTAATACTTCCCACGTTTCAATTTCTTAAAAAAAGTATTCCATTTCCAGAAAAATGGATCCCTAATTTTGTTACATGCATTACATATAAGACACAGGGGAAAAAAATAGAAGTGATTGGTAAATAATTGTGGAAGTAGTAGTATTTTGAATGCGAAAAAACACAAACTGAGAAAAACCATTCTTAAGTTTATAATTCTGAAAAAATAATTATTATAAGCTTAAATAAATATAAATATCACACTGAAACAGTAGCTATATATTTTCCTTAAAAATAATAAAATATAATATAAATCTTACTCCCCCGACAACCACGCATCATTCGACTTGGAGAACGACTTTTCATTTCTATGGCATCTCATCCTTTTTTCCCTACAAACGAGCAGAAATTTAACAATTTTTCTAAATTTTAATTGCTTCTGGTTCTCATATTTATCAAAGTCCGTTGTACTTCTAACTAAACTCAAAACAGCATTAATTTTGTGCTTGAGATTTTGCTCTTCATTCCACACATTGAATAAGGCACGCCGATTAATACCATCGACCAACGCTGAAAAAAAATCATAACTTACGGAGTAGCAGGTAGTAGCAGCTAAATTTGGTATTAAATTAAAGGTCTATATCTCTACTCTATGTGACTTAAGTGTTACTGTGATCAATCCGTGTCAATCCCAAAAGTTCTACTCCAATAAACACAAAAAACCGACATATGTTAGTAGGAGTTACATGCTGTGCTAAATGTTATGTTTTTACAGTTTTTAATCAAACTTGAACCTAATTTGAAAGTCAAATCAAGAAATTACTTACTCATGGCATGTAAAAAAACCTCTTAAATCTGCAAAATCTTTTTCAGACGAAACGATTGAACTTTTTACTAGAAAATGACGCTCGCAAGTGTTTCTTGCAGCCAAAAAGAAACTCAATCTAAACCGTTGATTGTGGAACATTTCCATTCGTGTACTGACGAAAACTGTTTACCACATGGCTAGCGAACCTATGAGGACCATAAATAGTGGGTTGTTTTTTTTTTATTTCGCGCAATTTCATTTTTGGACTTTCCGAGACCCTGATTGTGAAAACTGCCCACTGTGCGCCGTGTGTATAACCGGTCTTATCAGAACATTTTTGAATTTGATACTGACATTTATGTGTCGTGTATTAATACTAAGCTTTTTGGAATTCACAAATCCTGATATCTTTTTCATTTGAAGCTCGTGCGCCTATTGGGGAGTTACATTTTAAATAGATTGAGGTTTCAAGGTTCTATAAAGTGGAATGATATAACAATTCGAGGAGTCATAATAACTCATGTGGTGTCCTTATCCTTCAATCGTGTCTCAACGACGAAACATGAAAGCTATTGTAACTACACGAGGTTTAAACTTCGTGTAATTACAACAGCTTTCGCGAAACTATAAGTAGAAGTAATTTTCTACCCGAGTCATTTAACAATCAATGAAAATCAGACATAAAACTATTCTTAAAACGAATTATAAGTGTAGTATGGCAAATATGTACAGTTAAAAATTCAATAAAAATATTAAGTACAGAATTTACTTAAATCTATACAAATCAAAAATTAACGAAAAATTTAGTATTTATAAATTAATCAAAAATGTATAAATAAACTAACTTTAAAAAAAGAAAAAGAAATTATCTTGGAAAATACATTATGCCTTCCATTAATCAATTATTTTTCCAGATCTGTCACACCTTTGGGTGGCCCAATCTGGTAGCATATCATGTCCCATTCGTGTTCGATTGACCATAGATCTGATAGTCTTGTTAACAACACGGAGGTAGTCTAGAAATATGCGTTTGTATTAGAGACAGAAACTTGGTATTATCTTGTTAGAAAATGATCCTTGAATGAAGTTTTTTGAAGAGTAACGCAACCGAACTCATGATGTCGTCAACGCATCGTTGAGCTGCTGAAAATGTGTGGCGGTATGATATCTATATAAACTAGTACCAAACATCACGCGAAGACGATCGTTTTGGCGTGGTCGATAAAGTACTTGCGTACGGAACGGAAGATACCCAGATTGAATCTCCCTTCATTGGTGACCCTGGCTGTGCAAAAGAACCGCCCCCTTCTCGTGCCGCAGTCGGGGTGCCATCTGTCCACCGCAAAAACAACTAAGCCGTCAGACACAAATGACGCAATTAAGCCGTCACGCACGAATGACGTAATCAACCAAGTGACGCAACTGCTCACCACGAATATGGTATTGTTCGTTCGTCTATTCTCCGAATCACTGGCATGGGGGTATGTGGCAGTGTGATATCTATATAAACTAGAACCAAACATCAGGCGAAGACGATCGTTTTGGCGTGGTTGATAAAGTATTTGCGTGCGGAATGGAAGGTACAGATCTAATCCTTCCTTCAAGTGTATGCAGATGTGACCTGCGATGGTCGTAGATGTATAGCAATGCACACGATCATATGAGGGGTGCAATGCCTCTCTCTCTCTCTCTCTGTAAAACAAAGGCTGATTGCGACTGCTAACCCGACTCCTCCCCACACTGAGCCAATGTTCAGCTGCTCCGAAATTGAAACAGAATTTATCGCTGAACACTATATGATGCCTATCTGCTAGCAAGGGTAATGATCGGCTATGGCACTACTTTAGGTGACTCATCCTATGTTGTCTTAAAGAGCATTGAGAGTGTAATCCCGCCACAACTAAGAATCGTGAGATGGTGAAAGGTACCACAGTGGTATCAAAGAGGCTGTAGTTCTTTGGATAGAAGACAATGATGTCATTGAGATAATAAGGCCTGTCTTGTAAGCCCTTGATCTTGTCTCGCATTCGTAAACCTTATCTTTACGGAATCTTCTATACACCTATGAACTACTTGATGAGTCAGCATCTTTGCACAGCCATATAAGCACGGTAGAGATGAAGGAGGGTTACTTGATATGACCACTTAACTTCACGCATAACAACTGTGCGATCGTATTCGATGTCACTTAAATGGTTATAAAGTATTTGACAACGTCCTAACAGTATTATTAATTATGATTACAGGGTACTGCACCCCCAACAACAAGAAAAGATAAGCCATCCGCAATTGTCATCTGTTGTAGAATATGCAGATGCTCAGAATTGTGCGCTGTGATCGATGTTATTAATCGGTTTTCAAAATTTAATCATTTGCTTTGTGGTAAAAACTAATTTGCACTATGAGTGTCTCGATATAAATTTTTACTATCTCCACATATTTTTCTAACCGTACATTCAACAATGCATTTTTTCTAAGTAAATGGGGCCTGGAGAAATTTGGTGAAGGAGATATAGGTTTAGATGTAGAGTCATCTCCATGGTTCACAACTATACAAGCTGTCATCAAAAGCCAAATGCTCAGACAACTCTGTTTCCATATTAAAATTTAATTAAAATAAAGCTAAAATAATTGTGTTTCTTGATATCTCGTTCCATTTGTATGAGGCTCGGTTTCAAAAGGAATGCATAAGAAAATGTTTGTGGTACATCTTTAAGTCGAAATTCCATATAAAAAAATATACTCATGTACAAAATTAAGGTCACAAAATATAGGAAAATTGATGAACTATTCGCGGTGTTGCCATGAAATTTAGCACAGAGACGTATTGCAGTGTGAAAAAGAATATAACAACATAACCATACAGAAAATATTTTAATTTTGAGTTAAAATACAGGATATATCAAAAAGCGAGAAATGAATTAGAGATAAAGCATTTAACTCGTTAAAAGTGTCTAATTTGAAGTGTGACCTCCGTACACGGGTATACAAGCTGCACACAGCGAGCTGCCATACTATTTATGATAGCGTCAATAAATATAGCTAATATTCTCTACTATAGAGAGATGAATCATAAATTATATCACTAAAACTGAAGCAAAAAAAAAAATGTAATGTAAACCAGAGAAAAGAATTTTGAAAAAATATATCAGAAATTAGAAAAATAATAGAATTTAATATATATACACTGGTGTGCAAAAATTAAGGACGAAGTCGAAAAATTAGCATATCAGCTGAACGAAGAGGCAGAGCGGACAGAAAGACCAATCAGGAGATTAAGTAAGGTGATGTACGGTAGCACATGCGCAGATATGCAGGTAGACGTAATGGGGAGTGTCTGAGTAGTATAAAGCATGTTGTCGGTGTAAGATCAGTATTTCTGGCAAAGAGATTGCACGCCGTATAGCAGTTAAAATCACACCGAGTTGCTGCCTCAGCGAAAAATGGCGAATAATCAATCTGTTAGACGACATCTGGATGCTCTTACCCGAGGTCGAATCATTGGGAAGTTGGAGGAAGGCCGCAGTGTGACAAGTGTGGCTGCAGAGTTCGGAATTGCTCACAGCATCGTTTCACGACTTTGGAGACAATTTCAAACTACAGGAACAGCTATACGGGGGTTCAGAAGTGGTCGTCCACGAGGAACCACACCCGCAGATGACCGGTACATTGTCTTACAGGCCAGAAGAAACAGGCGGCAGACAGCGGGAGAAATCGCTAGACACACGACACAGGCGACTGGACGACCGATATCGCGTTTTACCGTGGCCAGAAGACTGCACGGTGGTGGTCTGTTTACACGACGCCCTGTACGGTGTGTACCTTTAACGCCTGCCCATCGGAGAAGGCGTTCTCTGTGGTGCCGGGAACACCGGAATTGGAGAGACAATGAATGGGGACGAGTACTCTTTACAGATGAGAGCAGATTCAGTTTGAGTAGCGATTCTCATCGCATACTCATCTGGAGAGAGCGGGGAAGCCGCAATCATCCCTCGAACATCATTGAAAGGGACAGGTATGGAGGTCGCGGTGTTCTCGTTTGGGGAGGCATCATGCTTGGTAGTCGTACAGACCTTCACATCTTCGACGCAGGTTCAGTCAACGGGAACCGTTATTGTAACGAGATTCTTCTTCCATATGTGCGTCTTTTTAGAGGCGCTATGGGTCTGCAGTTCCTTTTCATGGGCGACAATGCACCATGTCATCGCACAGTAGCTGTCGAACAGCTCTTAGAGAGTGAGGATATTGAACGTATGGATTAGCCGGCACGATCTCCAGATCTCAATCCCATCGAGCATGTATGGAATTTTCTAGGCAGACGCTTGGCAGCTCGTACCTTACCACCAGTAACGATTCGGGAGCTTCGATTGGCACTGCAAGACGAATGGGCAGCAATGCCTCAACAACTCATTGACACCCTCATTCTCAGCATGGGTAGACGCTGTGAAACCTGCCTAGCAGTCAGGGGAGATCATATCCCCTACTAAAGACCAGATGTTTCTTGCTGGACACCCATCACAGGGATGTTTCGGCCTTCAGTCGCATTGCGCTCCATGCTACTTTTTCAATCAAGCTTCTTTTTATCCCTCTGATTTCTCTTTTAGTAAGTGTTGCTTACATATTACACATGTCCTTACGTATTGGGGATCTTACGGTATTAAATGTGTTGATTTGGAAAGCTTTTGTACAAAGTTATATTGAAAAAACCGTCTCGTCCTTAATTTTTGCACACCAGTATATATATATATATATATATATTTGGTCCCCAACCTTTCCCCTTTCTGTTAATAATACTGAGCAAAATCCTATTGAAAATAATGGATAGAATATCCAAATCCATTACAAGGAAAAAGTTTTAACTTACCTAAAAATTGCATTCAAAAATGCATAGCTCGCGCTATTATCTGACTATAATAAACAAGTTATTACCAGAATTTGAACTCAAATACAAATTCAAAGCATGGAATTGGCTGAATAGTAGCACTTAGCAAAATTATGAAATTAATAGAAATAAAATAATTAAATAGTTTGTATAAATACTACCATTACTTGAGGGACACTGGGATTATAAATGTATTTAAGTATTAAAAAAAGCATATATATATATATATATGTAAGGATAATTAAATTAGATTAAAAATTAAATTCCCTTACTAGCACTGGACTCAATCTTTCTCAGTCCCCATATTCAAGTATCAAACTAATCACCCATTTATTTCTTCCGAACATATGGCCTAGCCAATAAACATGTCTAATTTCAGATCGTTAGATTTAATAGTCAACATATGTCAGCATTAACTTGCAAGCACCTTCTTCAAAGCAGCGATACTTACCATATGTTTTTCAAGTGTTATCCACTTGAAACCACCACCATGGCGTGTTTTTTACTCCCTGCTCTTGATTGATTTAATATTAACGTCGCACTGTTCAGCTACACGAGGGCTTTTGGCGACGGACCACGTAATTTTGAACCATGGTCAAGTGACGTGGACGACACCTGAGCTGGCACCCCCCTCTCCTAACTACCACACCACACCAACGGCAGGACGTTTCAGCTCTCGACAGATTTAACGTGCATCGCTGCCCTACACGGCGGGTCTTTAGTGGTACTGGGATCGAACTCGTGACCAGGCAAGCCACGATCCGATACCTATACCACTCGGCTACCGCGGCCACTACTCCCTGCTCTTAGCGTCAGAACAGATGTACTAATGAACGAATAAAGGTCGTCTTTTCACTTCTCTAACTTTAATCTGATTCTGTCTTAAAAATCATGACAGAATTAAAGCCGGCAGGATTTTTTTATCTGCGAATGGATTTCAAATCTTAACATAAAAAAACTAATCTTTTTTATGAAATAATTTTAATATAAAAACGAACGCCAATTGCAGTAACAAATGCAATTTAGAATTTGATGCTACTTCCCTTATGCTGAAGACATCGGATTGCCGGAATAAAAAATGTTACAGAAAAAGAAAAGCGCTTGTAATCCCCGAAAGAACATCACTCTGAACATCGAGAAGAATGCACTGTTTACCGCCGAACGATGTTTCTGTCTTTGTTGAAGAGGCCAACCAGTTTACCGTGAATGGAAGAAACATTCTAATGGAGAGAAAAAGAAAAAAAAGGGGGAAAACGTGAATCCCCTAAACTCCATGATGAAAGATGTCAATCCCTTCCGCCAAAATAGATAAAAAATATGTTTTTCTCCGAATGGTATTGTGATTTAGTTCCAGTGATACAATGATGGAAGGACCAACAGTACCAGAAAAAAAAATCTTTTTCGCCGGAAAGTCTGCACGGTAATACTGTGAAATAGTGAAGCAACAACATTGAAAAAAATAATAAATAAAATTTTACTAGTGAAATAACGTGACAACAGCATCTGGATTACCGTTCACCAAGAGTTTCTGGCGCTGCAAAGTGGAGGTCAGTTAAATGGTATATTTCCAATTTTTGTAACATTGAAGAACTGAGTATTGCTGAACGGAACTTTAAGAAAAAGAATAATATATGATATGATATGGTATTTAATTTTTATAATATAGTTGTGTTATAAATGAGATATTTTCTTTATATTTTAATTGAGAAAACAAAGTATATAGGTTTTGTCATAGAAAATTTTGAGAAATTTTAATATACTTCTCATAATTTTATCTTAAGATGTCGAATGAGTTAACAGTTATGATAGAAATGGATGTTTTAAAGTTGAAAGATATAAGTTAAGTTATTAGAGAAATGACTCTAAGGCAGTGTTTCTCAAAGTGTGGGGCGCGGCCCCCTGGGGGGGCGCGATGACCCTACAAGGGGGGCGCGAGCGTATCGAAAATTTAAAGATTTTTTTAAAAAAAAAAACCGGAAAGAGAAGTAAAACAAAATGCTTTCTTCCATAATAAAAAAAATACACACAACAACACTGACATAATTTATGTTTATTATCTGGCTTTTTTCCGTCATCAAATAGCTATCTTTGTTCCCAAAACCAAATTAAAGAAAAAAAAAACATTTTGTTTTATTTGCTGTATTTCCTCAATGAGAGATTTTTTTTATTACGTTTTAACATAAAATATTACTCGTTAAAAGAAAAAACGAAACCCAGACCCTGAGAAAAATTCTAAGAAGATAAACAATTCACCACTGTATTTATTATTGAAATACTGTACATTAGTTGTAGAAAAAGAAAATGAAGTCATGATTCACTTTTCAGCCAGGCTGCATAGTACGTTTGCTAATCATTTGATTGACCTTCAATCTTATGGTATGGTTATTATCAATATTAGTTCCCTCCCATCTTTTATGCGTTTGCTTTTCGCTTAGGGAAATTGTAAATAATTGAGTTTTGCGATATTTGGAAAAGAATTGATTGATTTAACATTTCTGTAGGATAATTGAAAAGTGTCTGATTTGCGTCCTTTATTATGGTCTTGTACTTTTGAATCATTTTAGTTCAGTTTTATTGGATTTTTTTCTCAAATCATCAAAGAATTGAATAGTCCTTGAAAGAAGGTAAGTATACTTTCTATAAATTAAAATATTCACTAGAATTCCGATTTGTATCGTGTACAGTAAAAATAATTCTAAACAAATGATTGGGGTGACTGAGTCCCCCCGCACTACCATTAATGTTAGTATCGTGTACGCCCCTGCTCCCGGGTTAAAACATTTTGAAGTCTTCTCGCTTTAAATGTTAAAAAATAACACAATTATTCTTCATCGGAATTTTATATTCTTTTTCATAATTTAACATTAATTCTAAATGCTTATTGTGTGAGGTTTAAAATTACAGTTCTTTTAAACAGTTATTTACAATTATAGCATTTATCTAAAAAAAAATCATTTTACATTTTTGTATACAATGTCGTGCACACAGTTTTACTCTCCTTACAGTTCAGCTATTATATCAAGAATAATGTTTTATTTTTTTTAAAAAATGAACTCGTGCGAAGAGTCGGTGTTTCTTATAAGTAACTTCTTATTACTGAATTTGGCCGCGGTAGCCGAGTGGTATAGGTATCGGATCGTGGTTTGCCTTGTCACGAGTTCGAGCCCAGTACCACTAAAGACCCGCCGTGTAGGGCAGCGATGCACGTTAAATCTGTTGAGAGTTGAAACGTTTTCCCGTTGGTGTGGTAGTCAGAAGAGGGGGTGCCAGCTCAGGTGTCATCCACGTTACTTGACCATGGTTCAAAATTACGTGGTCCGTCGTCAAAAGCCCTCGTGCAGCTGAACAGTGCGACGTTAATATTTAATCAATCAATCTTATTACTAAATTAAGAACAAGTTTAATAATTATTAGGGACTTCCACGGGCTTGTCTTGTAGAGGAAAGTTTTTCAAAGGAAGGTTTAATATCAGAAATTGACACTTAAAGAGTTATTTTTCTATATTTAGCTGAGATCTATATTTTGTCTTCAAGGCATCCACTGCAGAAAATCCGGTTTGAAAAAAGGTAGGATGTTGAAAATGGTAATAGTATACGAAGTGCTTTTTTTTTTTTTTTTTTGTGCTCTACCCCAAATTCAAAGAGCGATTTATTACAAAATTGCCTTTTAATTTTTCACTGGATGTGAAATCTATGAAGATTTCTTCTTTGGAAGTTGAGAGCCTCCTTTGGAGTATCGTGAAATAGATCCCTAATCCACTCGTAACTTGTAACCAAACTGTCCTCATTCAGAAAATACTTCGCCAACATAGCTAAATGATTTTACATGTTTTAAAAACAACTTTCACATGTTGTTCTACAGATTTGTAAGTTTTAACACATATCGAGCTGGGGCTTTTTTTCCATCATTTACTTCAGTAGTGGTAAATCCAAAATTTAAGTAATTTTGAGAAGATCGCCTTGATTTAATTTTCGGAACCATGCTCGTTCGTCTGTGTACTTGTTGATTCTCTATTATGGTCGAATGTTTGCTTACGACTTAAAAATGTATGTATGATATTGTTTTAATCTACTGCCGTAAATACTTAATTACCGTGAATTACAATTAACGTGGAAATTTAAAAAAAATGTACATTCAAGCTAGATTCGGTAGCTATAGGAGTATCGAGTCGACCAAAACTGACTGGAATTGTACGAGGAAAACCATTTTTACATGTTTTGCGCAGACGTCCGATAGGTTGCCCAGACTCACGCAAACGTACCCTATAATGCCAGATGGGATGGATATGATAGAGAGCGACATTGTCTAGACTATTTTTCTAATGACATTTGTACTTTGAGAAATGAATATGCTGAAGGAAATAAATCTTTAATTAAATACATCATTTTGCGATCTGTTCCAATTTAAAAAATTTGAGAAAGAAAAATAACATAATTCTAAGTAATATATATTTTAAGTAATTTTCTTAAAATATATATTACTTAAAAGTTACATATACACAAAATTTAATATACTTATCGTATTAATTTGTACGGTTTATAATTAAGATCGTATTGTAACTTTAGCGTCTCTCTCTCAAAGTGCATTTTTATTCCAGTAAATACATTATTGTTGTACAGGGGGGCGAGACAAAAATTATGACTGAAAATTGGGTCGCCAGTATTGAAAGTTTGAGAAACACTGCTCTAAGGTACTAATTCTAATGATGTTGATTTTGAGAAGAGACAAAAGTAAAGTCACTTGCATTCTTTTTTCTCCACTGAATTTAATTGTTTTGTTAATTATTTTATTCAGCAGTAATCTTATTGAATGTCATTTAATTTTTTTTATTTTGAAATTGTGTGTTTTGATATACCGGCCATATATCAGGATTCACTATTTCTTAAAATTTTCCTTATCTATAAAATTAAAATTAACTTAATAACTTGAAGTTTAATTTTGGATATTATACAGTGGATAAGGGAGAATAATACAATCATTATAATTTTGTATATGTCTCGAAACATTAAGAGGACAAACTTGTTTAGTTTGATATGTACACCTCTCATTGTTTCTTATCAGCATCACTGAACATGTGTGAGTTGATGACGCAGATTTCTCAGAGAGATGTGTTCAAAATTAAGTAAGGTGATACAGTTTTATTAATGAATGTGTGATGCAAGAGAAACTCAAAAATTTTTGTCTATGAAACGAATTTTTAGAAGGTTACGGAAAGATTCAAAATATTATATGCGATATTGTTAAGTTACAGTGAATATTGAGAAAATTTTCATACATACTAAAAGTTATTGAAGTGAGTCCACTTTTCCGACTCAAAAATAATAAAAAAGTGCTCTTATATTCTTGTATTCTTTTATTCCTATATTCTTATAATTTTTATATTTTATAACGCATGTGAAATAAAATATTGTTTATTGTGTTGAATAGTACATATAAGTTGTGTGTTATACACCGTTTTCATATTATTAATGATTTCATTTTATTAGTGTCTATATATTTTTTTTATCTTTTTAAAAAATGTATTTCATATATGCAAAATATGTGTAACAATATAAGGTATTACTACGATGGCGCCAGAGTAGATTTTTATGCAAAATTATTATTTTAACATTTGTATGATTTCATGTATTTTTATATTTACTATCTTATTGTTTGATGTATTATTTTCCAATATAAATTTTTTTTAAACATTATCTGCTAGCTATAATATAAATCTATTATTATGAAGGAATAGGAGGAAACGCGAGCTCTTTTTCTGGATGTCGAATAGATTTGAACAAGCTAATCTTCAATTATATGTATGGAAATTCATGTTTATCAATTGATATGTTGGAAGTGTCCTTCTGTGTTTGTTGTTATAGTTTCGTTTATTGTATTGCATTTTGATTTTAGTATTCCTATTGCTTAAATATTTCTACTGTGTGTAATATGTCTTTCTAAATAACTATGTATTGTTTTGTGTTTGTTGAAAATTGATTAAGTTTGTAAAGAGAGAAAAAACCACGCCATGACTCCCTTTTAAAATTGGGGGGCAAATGTAAGGATAATTAAATTAGATTAAAAATTAAATTCCCTATCTAGCACTTAACTCAATCTTTCTCAGTCCCCATATTCAAGTATCAAACTAATCACCCATTTATTTCTTCCGAACATATGGCCTAGCTAATAAACATGTCTAATTTCAGATCGTTAGATTTAATAGTCAACATATGTCAGCATTAACTTGCAAGCACCTTCTTCAAAGCAGCGATACTTACCATATGTTTTTCAAGTGTTATCCACTTGAAACCACCACCATGGCGTGTTTTTTACTCCCTGCTCTTAGCGTCAGAACAGATGTACTAATGAACGAATAAAGGTCGTCTTTTCACTTCTCTAAATTTAATCTGATTCTGTCTTAAAAATCATGACTAATCGACACACGGTAATGGGGACGTTTTCATGGCTTAAAGATTCCCTTTTAAGCCAAAGAATAGTCATGAGCCATGGCTACTAATAATGATACATCTTGGAACCGTCTAGATGAAGCTGTTGCCATTTACTTACTTATAATGTGCTTAATAGATTAAAACTTTCAAAGGGTTGGGGAGTAGTTATTAGGTGAAAGCTTTTAAAAGCTTTTCATGAAATTTGCGAAAGCAGCGCATGGACTACCCGGATCCCATCAAATACCATTTAATGGAAAAGGAGATTACTTCAATGTGCTTGTTGCAGAAAAATAGAAATGGCTGTTAAATTAACAAAACTTCAGACATGATGTGTGTTAATGCTTGGACAAAGACATTCAGACTCTGATTTGTCCTTGTTTTAAGATTTTGGTTCGAAATTACGAAATCCGCAGTGCAGATTTAATGCAACGTTATAAATTAATAACTGAATCCTAAATAATCGTAGCAATTTTGTGTGTTTTTTTACGATAATACACGGCCGTATTTCGTAAAGTAAATTGTGAAACCAAAACTAATAATTATTGCCTTACTCCCAATGATTAATACTAAAAGAAAATCGAACGTAATGACAGAGCGAGACTAACGACAAAACTCATTATTCAATTGTAGGAGATTTTGTCTAATTAGCTGCAATCGACATCACAGAAGCCCGAAACATGGAAGGCATTTTATATATATGTTGCTCTCATAAATCGATTATAATTGAAAGCAATATGTATGTATATATATATGCACGCTCAGAATAATAATATATAAATTTGTATTGAATCTTTAAGCTATTTTACATATTACAGTTGTATTTCATTTTTTCTCTTATGAAATCCATTCATTATCTTTTATTTATATTTTAGGTGAGAGTTATATATGTCAATTTCAATTAATTAGATATGTTCATGAGAGAGAGAGAGAAAAATAAATTGTTCACCATGTGACAGTTTCGAATGTTTTATTTCTAGTTTAATTTATTTTATGATTTCAATCGTAAGTTTAAAGATCCTTAAAGAGGGTCTCTAAGGATATTTTAATCACCTTTAGGAGTATAAGGTTAATTTTCACACGAAAAATTATGAAAATACTTCAGAATTTTTAACAAACCTTTCAGAAAAGTATAATTTGTAAATTAGATAGAATTAGGAAATGTTTAATAATGTCACATTGAAGCATAACGAGTGTTATTGGGAATACGAAAGGCCGTAATTTGAACCTCGATTAAGTGACGAGGATGACACGAGCTGACACCTTACTCTCCAAACTTCCACACCAAACTAAATGTCTTTATATAAAGATAGGTGTCTTGAAATTAACTATACACATGATAATCGCATACATTTCTAATGGTTCTGAGTCCCCTTTTTTGTACGAAGTTGTAGTTGATTGTAAGCCAATCAGTTTTAAAAAATCCGCAAGAACTTGATATTATTTATTACGTAGCTCTTTATTTAATTACAATTAAAATTTAAAAATAATGCTATTTGCTATAAATTTTCCACTAAGACTCCCTTGAATAGATCACAAACACGGTAACCAAATTTGATAAGATTAATATCCTGAAATAGAAATGTGGCCGCCGTAACTGAGTGATTATGGTTGCAAACTTAAGGCCGGTGTTGTTTTTGTCAAATCAGGGGCTTAGTGATCATGATTGCAGACTCGTGGTTGCGTGTCATGTATTCGAAGATCCACCGTGTAGAAGGGCTGATACACGTTAAATCTATCGAGGCTCAAAGTCATCTCGTTGGCGTGGGGGAAGTTCGGTGCACGAGAACTCAGGTGTCGTCCTCGTCACTTGCCCAAGACTCAAAATTACGAGTTTTGTCACCAGTAGCCCTCGTATTGCTTTCTAGTGAAAAGTTAATATATGCTAACCATGTGAGACACAAATCTCGTGGGATGTTGATTCTGTGATACTTTGGGGCCTATTTCGTTCTTAAATTTTGTTTTTTATTGATATTATTAAGCTTATTTAATATCCAGATTTATAAAAAAAAACTTTTTCCAAACATATTTGAATTTAACTTCCACTTGAAACACAGGCCGTGGTAGCCTAGTGGTCAGGATATCGGATCGTGGCTGGCATGTAACGAGTTCGAGCCCAGTACCACTTAAGACCCACCGTGTAGGGGAGCAATGCACGTTAAATCTGTCGAGAGCTCAACCGTCCTCCCGTTGGTGTGGTGTGGTAGTTAGAAGATGGGGTGCCAGTTCAGGTGCCACCCTCGTCACTTGACCATGGTTCAAAATTACGTGGTCCGTCGCCAAAAGCCCTCGTGTAGCTGAACAGTGCGACGTTAATATTCACTCTCTCACTCACTTACTTGGCGACGGACCTCGTAAGTTTGAGCCATAGTCAAGTGACGAGGGTGACACCTGAACTGGCACCTCCTCTCCTAACTACCACACCACACTAACGGGAGGAGGTTTGAGCTCTCGACAGATTTAACGTGAATTGCTCCCCTACACGGCAGGTCTTTAGTGGTACTGGGCTCGAACTCATGACATGTCTGCCATGATCCGATACCTTAACCACTATGCTACCGCAGCCCAGCCCATCGCCAAAAGCCCTCGTGTAGCTGAACAGTGCGACGTTAATATTCACTCACTCTGCTTGAAACACTGTAACTGTACAATTGAACTTCATTAATGTTAAATTTTGTGTAATTCTTTCTTAGTAAATAAATTTCATTATTTTTAAATTACTTGTAAATTTATATATTATTCAGCTTTACAATATATTGTATTATTTTTAAATTTATTGTATGCATATATATATATGTAATGTTCAGCTTATTTTTTTATAAAAAAAATATTTTTTGGAAGTAAAACTAAACCTCATATTTCTTCAGAGAGGATTTTAAATCTTTATGCAGTCTTATGTATTTGCTTGTTGTTCCGTATTTTAATATTACGTGTATTAATGTTAAACATCTTAGAATTTTATATATTTTCAACAGTTCTAAAATTTTGTATCATTTATATATTGTATTTTAAAAACTTCCAACATATTGCTTGCATTTTCAATATTTTCAAAATGTTTCATTTATTCATTGGATTACATTTTCAACATTTCCATTTTATTAGACACATTTTCTTTTCTGACATTTATATGTCTACGAGTACGTTAAATTTCCAACAATGAATATTAAATTACTTATCAACCTCGCTAAAAATATTACACAGAAAAATAGATTTCTGTGAAACACTGCAAACTTTGTCTGAATATATTTTGAAATTAGCAAGATCATCTTCTCGAATTAAACATTTGTAAGTGACAAATTATTTAATCATTATTTTTGTAACAATTTTAATAAATATTGAACTTAAGAATTAATTCTCATAATTGCGTTTTCGAATTTATATAATATTCTAAGTTGCCTGAAATTCATAATTTGTGGAGTCATAATTTGCATACCTACTATGTGGATTCATTCACTTTTAAACAAATATATGTAACAATAAATATTAAATAATTGTACAGTAAAACCTATTTTAGTGCGGTCCTTCTTTATGCGATTTTCTTTTTGTGCAACCTTTTCTTATGAGGTATATGAATTTCAACGACTTGAGCGCTACTGTAATGTTTTCCCATGAATGTACATATATAAACTTCAAGGCGCTCTGTTCATTTGTTATAAACAGTCTCTCGACAATGCACGTTCAATTGCTTTCTCTCAACGCGTTAGCAGCACGCGCTTGATTGAAGACAAAACTCTCAATGATAGTGCCATTATCACTAAATTGATAGATTATGAAGGCGGACAAGAAGATCTGAATTCTTTGAGAGCGGGATCCAACTTTCCAACGTGGCCGCGGTAGCCGAGTGGTATAGGTATCGGACCGTCACTTGCCTTGTCACGAGTTCGAGCCCAGTACCTCTAAAGACCCGCCGTGTAAGGCAGCGATGCACGCTAAATCTGTCGAGAGCTGAAACGTCCTCCCGTTAGTGTGGTGTGGTAGTTAGGAGAGGGGGTGTCAGCTCAGGTGTCGTCCACGTCACTTGACCATCGTTCAAAATTACGTGGTCCGTCGCCAAAAGCCCTCGTGTAGCTGAACAGTGCGACGTTAATATTCACTCAATCAACCAACTTTCCAACAAATGGAAAAAGTATTTTCTTAAAATAGATACCAATTCCGAAAGGAGTTTCAAATTCCAAAAAGAACTTCGATCATGCATATCTGGTTAACGTGACGTTTACAAGCAACTAACCAACCAACCGTCGTCGCAGAAACTTAACACTTACTTTATGGTGCCAAAAAATAAATCAATTGAATCTTCAAGTGATGAAAGCGATTTTGAACTAGTTCATTACAGGAAGATGCCCGCTTTGGATTACGATGAGCAGCATTCAATTATGCATGTGCATTTTGTAAACTTTTCCATGTATACAATAAATTAAATGTTTCCATATATAATTTAATTATTTATTTTATTTGGAAACACTTTCTCATAAATTTCGTAAGTAATTGACATATTTTCTAGATGCGACTTTTTTTATGCGGTACCTTTCCAACGCATAAAATTTTTTTTCTGTAGTAAGTAGACAAAGTTGTTTGTTATTACACACATAAAGAAAATTCAGACATAAGTAAAGGAAGATAAATGAAATTAATTTTTTAAAAACAATTATTTTTGTTACGTTTTGCATGCTTAATTTGTTAAATATTCTTAGTAGTGAGTGAGAGTTATATATTATCGTCACATTATAAAGCAAGACAAGGGCTTTTGGTGATGGAACGAGAACGATACCTGAGCTGACACACCAACGGGAGGACATTGATCCTCGAGACAGATTTAACGGGTATCGTCCCCCTTCTATACGGTGGGTGTTCAATAGCACCAAAAAACTCTTGATAAATATAAAATTATATAAATACAGAAAATCATGAGATTTTTTATTGGATGAAAAAGCTTTAAAAATTGAACAAACGTGAAGATTAATTTTTTAAATAAAATTCTTTATATTAGTTATATATTTTATATGCATGAAATACTTACAGTAAAAGTATTAGGTAGTTCTAAATTTATAAGTTTTACGATATTAAAATGAAAATTTGTACGTGCGCACGTGTGTGTGTAATAACTTTTAAAAAGTATGAAACAATTAATACAAACTAAAATACGAAACAATTAAACAATCTGTAAGTATCTTTATAATATCTCGATAATATATCGATTACTCTTCTAAAAAATTATAAAAGGAATTAGTAAACTTGGCCAGCAATTTGTTTTCGAAAACTCCTGAAATCAATGCTCCGCTTTTGAAAAAGTCCCATGTAAAAAATCTCAGCTTTTTATTTATTTATTTTGTGAGTCATTGACACCTTAAGATTCCATATAACTCCATATGAATATTTTGAAATTTAGTCAAAGTTAGTATATAACAGTCCATATTATTATCTGAGACATAGATTTTGGAGTCTCAAGCTTGCGACTCTCCACAATTAAGCCTCATCTCTGTCAAGTCCCTGCAGATGAGAAAGAGATTTGAGTATTCCCTCATATAGACAAAGATACCTCACCTATTTATTTCCTATGGCTCTTTATGAAGAGGAATAAAAGGCGGTTGTTTGATTGCTTATGAACGTCGCACTTTGAAATTATACGTCGAGCTTCGAAATCCTGAACTAAAGTCAAATAACGAGGACGACATCTGAGTTGGTACGTCACTCTTGCGTTTGCGGGGTGTGGAAGTTTAGATAGTGGTAGGACTCATGTATCATCCTCGTCACTTGTTCATGGTTA
This sequence comes from Trichonephila clavipes, assembly GCA_019973935.1. Taxonomy (NCBI): domain Eukaryota; kingdom Metazoa; phylum Arthropoda; class Arachnida; order Araneae; family Nephilidae; genus Trichonephila; species Trichonephila clavipes. The sequence continues at coordinate 300,985 of BMAU01017860.1, read as the reverse complement.
AAAATGATGAGGCCCGTCACCGATTCCTCACCTATTCCTTCCGAGTGCGACGTTAATATAAAAACAATCCTTATATTAACACTAATATTTTTAGAACTGTCTGTTTTGTAAGCAAATCTTAGGTTTATTTTAAAATTAAATGAGTCACACACCTACGGACTTCTGTTGAAGCTTTATGAATATAACTAATTTCAAAAAAAATCTGAATGTATCGGCAAGTATTCACTCGAAAAGAGAATTTTTATAATTTACTAGATAAAAATATATTTATCTTGTTCAAGTATTCGTAAGTCCTGTTGGTTTTTTCTACAAAAATTAAGAAGAAACTTAGAAATGATCTATCTTATCTATAAATTAATTCAATACAAGTGCTACCTTCAGTAATTATCCTGATTAACTCCTATCTCTCCGATAGAACTTTTTCTGTCAAAATAATATACCCTCTCAAATAATATTAAATTTTCACGAGGCTCCCTCCTTTCTCTCACACACATTCTTCAACATCTATGCCAATGACATTTTCGCCCCTAGCAGCACTGAAATTTGCATGTAAATTCCAGAGAATTAAAATTAAGTAAAAGAAATGTGAAATACTTATCTACTCACTGAGCCTGAAACCTATTTGATCTAAGCCTTCTCTGTTTAGAAAGCTCCTGCAGCAAAGACTGATATTAATTGTCTAGAAAGTGTTCAAGATTTAATTGTCAGACAAACTCTTAATGCTCGCTGGTTCATGAGGAATGTAGACTTTATATAGAGTCTCGAGTAAAATACCCATTATTAGACGAATGATCCGGGAAAGTGCTACCACGATTTCTTTAATAAAATTGACTGTTCTGATAATAAATTGAAAATTATGCTCTTGGTCTTAATTTCCACACACCCAGATCAATCCTAATTTATCTTGCTGTTCTTTAATTTCTATATATTTTCTCTTTTATTTAATTATTTATTTATTTACTTTTACTTTTAATGTAAAAGTCTC
>BMAU01017860.1:290000-295000 GCA_019973935.1 Trichonephila clavipes | reverse complement strand
CGGAAATTATTTTATGTCTGTTAAGTCTTCATAATGATCTAAAATCATAGTAATTAATGTATATTGGGTATTTTTTTCTGTTTTTTACTAACAAATAAGGTTAATAGCGTCTTAACTAATATATGTCAAGTTTGAATTTGATCAAGAATAAATGATTGCTAAGTGGAACTAGTTAATGCACAAGGATCTAAGGATATTAATGGAAGCAGTAATTTACACGTGGGAGAATATATGCAAGAAATAGTGTGACAAGTTAGAAAAATTAAATTTAATAATCGTTAAAGCTTAAACGAATGCAATCAAACATAACATTGTACATATACACTAAAGGATAATAGGTAGTGATTAAAAGGACTCGGCACCCTTTGAGCATTTTTTTTTATTTATGTATTTGAAAATTACATTTGTTAGCATTTCATATAATGTTTATTCAAGAAAATGATATGAAATAAAATTTTTCACATATTATTCACACAATTTTACAAATTTAATTTCTTTTAAGAAATTTCAAAATTTTTAAAATTCTAGTCTTTTTGTGTTAATTAATTTTTTGACATGAAATTTTTGTAATTATTCCGAGGTTGTTTTAAACACCTTTAGGGATCGATTTTACAATACCTTAATTAGTTTTGAAGAAAAAAAATAATAAAATGTTGATATATATATATATATATATATATATATATATATATATATATATATATATATATATATATATATATATATATATATATATATATATATATATATATATATACACTGGTGTGCAAAAATTAAGGACGAGACGGTTTTTTCAATATAACTTTGTACAAATGCTTTCCAAATCAACACATTTAATACCGTAAGATCCCCAATACGTAAGGATATGTGTAATATGTAAGCAACACTTACTAAAAGAGAAATCAGAGGGATAAAAAGAAGCTTGATTGAAAAAGTAGCATGGAGCGCAATGCACTGAAGGCCGAAACATCCCTCTGATGGGTGTCCAGCAAGAAACATCCGGTCTTTAGTAGGGGATATGATCTCCCCTGACTGCTAGGCAGGTTTCACAGCGTCTGCCCATGCTGAGAAAGAGGGTGTCAATGAGTTGTTGAGGCATTGCTGCCCATTCGTCTTGCAGCGCCAATCGAAGCTCCCGAATCGTTACTGGTGGTAAGGTACGAGCTGCCAACCGTCTGCCTAGAAAATCCCGTACATGCTCGATGGGATTGAGATCTGGAGATCGTGCCAGCCAATCCATACGTTCAATATCCTCACTCTCTAAGAGCTGTTCGGCAGCTACTGTGCGATGACATGGTGCATTGTCGTCCATGAAAAGGAACTGCAGACCCATAGCGCCTCTAAAAAGACGCACATCTGGAAGAAGAATCTCGTTACAATAACGGGTCCCGTTGACTGAACCTGCGTCGAAGATGTGAAGGTCTGTACGACTACCAAGCATAATGCCTCCCCAAACGAGAACACCGCGACCTCCATACCTGTCCCTTTCAATGATGTTCGAGGGATGATTGCGGCTTCCCCGCTCTCTCCAGATGAGTATGCGATGAGAATCGCTACTCAAACTGAATCTGCTCTCATCTGTAAAGAGTACTCGTCCCCATTCATTGTCTCTCCAATTCCGGTGTTCCCGGCACCACAGAGAACGCCTTCTCCGATGGGCAGGTGTTAAAGGTACACACCGTACAGGGCGTCGTGCAAACAGACCACCACCGTGCAGTCTTCTGGCCACGGTAAAACGCGATATCGGTCGTCCAGTCGCCTGTGTCGTGTGTCTAGCGATTTCTCCCGCTGTCTGCCGCCTGTTTCTTCTGGCCTGTAAGACAATGTACCGGTCATCTGCGGGTGTGGTTCCTCGTGGACGACCACTACTGAACCCCCGTATAGCTGTTCCTGTAGTTTGAAATTGTCTCCAAAGCCATGAAACGATGCTGTGAGCAATTCCGAACTCTGCAGCCACACTTGTCACACTGCGGCCTTCCTCCATCTTCCCAATGATTCGACCTCGGGTAAGAGCATCGAGATGTCGTCTAACAGATTGATTATTCGCCATTTCTCGCTGAGGCAGCAACTCGGTGTGCTTTTAACTGCTATACGGCGTGCAATCTCTTTGCCAGAAATACTGTTCTTACACCGACAACATGCTTTATACTACTCAGACACTCCCCCATTACGTTTACCTGCATATCTGCGCATGTGCTACCGTACATCACCTTACTTAATCTCCTGATTGGTCTTTCTGTCCGCTCTGCCTCTTCGTTCAGCTGATATGCTAATTTTTCGACTTCGTCCTTAATTTTTGCACACCAGTATATATATATATATATATATATATATATATATATATATATATATATATATATATGCTAAAATTCAACCAAAAGCCTAATTTTTCCCACATTTAATTTTTTTAAAAAAAGAAGTATTCAATTTACAGTAAAATGGATCCCTAATTTTGTTACATGCATTGCATACAAGACACATGGAAAAAATGGAAGTGATCGGTAAATAATTGTGAAAGAATGTGAAAAACACAAAATGAGAAAAACCATTTTAAAGTTTATAATTCTGAAAAAATAATTATTATAAGCTTAAATAAATATAAAATACCACACTAAAACATCAGCTATATATTTTCCTTATAAAAATAACAAAATATAATATAAATCTTACTCCCCCGACAACCACGCATCATTCGACTTGGAGAAGGACTTTTCATTTTTATGGCATCTCATCCATTTTTTCCCTACAAATGAGCAGAAATTTAATAATTTTTCTAAATTTTAATTGCTGCTGGTTCTCATATTTATCAAAGTCCGTTGTACTCCTAACTAAACTCAAAACAGCATCAATTTTGCGCTTGAGATTTTGCTCTTCATTCCACACATTGAATAAGGCACGCCGATTAATACCATCGACCAACGCTGAAAAAAAAATCATAACTTACGGAGTAGCAGGTAGTAGCAGCTAAATTTGGTATTAAATTAAAGGTCTATATCTCTACTCTATGTGACTTAAGTGTTACTGTGATCAATCCGTGTCAATCCCAAAAGTTCTACTCCAATAAACACAAAAAACCGACATATGTTAGTAGGAGTTACATGCTGTGCTAAATGTTATGTTTTTACAGTTTTTAATCAAACTTGAACCTAATTTGAAAGTCAAATCAAGAAATTACTTACTCATGGCATGTAAAAAAACCTCTTAAATCTGCAAAATCTTTTTCAGACGAAACGATTGAACTTTTTACTAGAAAATGACGCTCGCAAGTGTTTCTTGCAGCCAAAAAGAAACTCAATCTAAACCGTTGATTGTGGAACATTTCCATTCGTGTACTGACGAAAACTGTTTACCACATAGCTAGAGCGCTAGATTGGGTGAATTGCCCACTGTGCGACGTTAATATTCACTCACTCATTCCATATATGATGCTGGATTATTATTTTTTTTACTATTTATTCATTAATTAAATTTAATCATTCGAATAAAATAGTTTAGTAAAAAAAACACATTCACAGATATTAGGCCATCCCATGTGTGGTTCGAACCCACGACCTTTGTTGTAAAAGTTCAACGCGAGACAACGGACAATTTTTCTTTTTATATGTGGTGGTGTTCGACTACTATTTTTGGTATTACGTATTCATTAATAACATTTAATTAATAAATTAATATTTGAAAAAACTGTATTAACGTCAAGTGTCCTCCGCTACAAGTTTAAAAAAATATATTTGAACTTGAATGAATGAATAAAAGGTATTTTATTAACGATTGAAAATTTGAACTATATATATATATATATATATATATATATATATATATATATATATATATATATATATATATTGGGAGAGTGTGAACTAATAGTAGGAATTGAAATAAATTATTAAACATTTAAATAAGAGAGAGCATAAACATTAATTTCAAAAAATTCAAACAGCTTCCAAAATTAAAAATTATTACGTATATGCGTAAATGTTTTACATAAATATTTTGGGTTTCTCAGGCAGATTTATAAATTTTTTAACCTCATGTATTATGATTAAACCTATTAAATTTTTTTTATAAAAAAGATTTTAAATAATATTCTGTTTATCTATAAGAAAATTAAATTTTACTTGAAATGTAACCAATTCAATTCCTTACAGATTTTATGTATGCCATATCATATAAATTCAACAGTAATAAGCTGTTAATATAATATTGCATTCCTTAAGCGTTGATATCGGAAATCAAACTAAAATGCGTGCTTTTCATTTCAAAAAGATTTTAATTAAACTGCATTATAAATTAATGACACAGGCACAGACCAACGAGAAAGAAACATTCGAAAATTATCAATAATTCAGATTTTCTCCTTTGTTATTTTCAAGTATATTGAACGTCTGTATCATATATATATATATATATATAAAGAAGAGAAAACCTCTAATAAATACAAACTTGAATAATGGCGGGGTTAAGCAAATAATTCACGTTAGATGAAAAATCATTAGAGAGAGAGAAGAGAGAGAGAGAGTATGTTTCAGAGAGAGAGAATTAATTCTCTTCTCATTACAATTCAAGTCCAGTGACTCATTTTTTTCATCAATACAGAAGATTTAGTATTTGCTCGTTAGATACTAGATAATCAATTTTCGAGATTTTTCGCCTCTTATTTCACCAGCAATTCAATGGTTAATTAGTTTTAAAAGACCCATGGAGATGATGGGGGCAAGGCTCAAACTTTTTACGTGACTTAAATTTATTTAAATTACATGGTCACGAACTTACAGCCAGTATGTTTCTGTCGAGTCACTGGTTCATATCTGAGGCTACTCAAGACCCAACGTGTAAAGCGGCTGATAGACGTTAAATCTGTCGAAGGTTAAAGCCCTCACGTTAGCATGGTAAAGAAGTTTGAAAAACCTGCACAAAGAGAGTTGTGTGGTTTCTCCCTTGACCAGGGCTCAGCATGAGAAGGTCCGTCACCAATAGACCTTGTGTTGATTCAAAATGCGACG
>BMAU01017860.1:275000-285000 GCA_019973935.1 Trichonephila clavipes | reverse complement strand
ATAGTTTGTTTTTTTTTTAAAAAAAAAAAAGGGCGATACATGTTAGTTATTTAATAGTTATGACTTTTTAAGCCTATTTATATTCTTTAAAATAATAAAATTATTCAGACAATCAATTTTTGAAAAATTTATCTCCGAACCTAGTCGGATACGTTAAAGGGCTTGTGGTTCCATGTCCAAACTCTTTGTATGAGCGCCACTCGAATCAAGCAAAAAATATTTAATAGACTAAATTTCAATATGTTCTTCCAACCTCACTCGTCACAAAAGGAAAACGATTTTGGACCACTTGCTGATTGGAGATGAAAAGTGGACATTGTACAAATACGTGATAAGAAAAAAAGTAAAAAAGTATATGTTTACAGAGTAGAGACACCACCATCCGCATCCAAAGCTGGCTTGCATCAGAAGAAGGTTATGTTGCATTGTTGGTGAGACAGCAAGGGTAGAGTGCACTATGAGTTGCTGAAAGAAAATGAAACGGCCGTTACTGTTCGCAATTTGATGCATTGAATAAAGAAATTCACCATAAACGTCCATGTTTGGCCAACAGAATAGGCGTGATTCTTCATCACGACAATGCTAGACTACACGTGGCAAGAAACTGCAGATTTGAGCTGAGAAACTTTACCTCAGCCAGCATAAACTCCTGATGTTTCATTTGACTATCCCTTGTTCAAGTCGAAACAAAACTTTCTTGATGGAAATAAATGTATAAATTATGATGGTCTTCAAATGATAGTGGAAGAATACTATGTCTCCAAAACAGAAGTCTTCTTTTCCAGGAGGTTACATATGCTACCAGAATGCTAGCAGACAGTTGTAATTAACAAAAACAATATGTTTTAGATTAAGTTTTAAATTAAAAGTGAACGAAAATTTTTTTTTCTTCAGAAAAAAAAACGATAGGACTTTCTCTTACACCAGTGTTTCTAAAACTGAGGGGCACGCCCCTCTAGGGGGCGTGATAAGCCTACGAGGGGGGCGCGAGCATATCGAAAAGTCGAAAATAAAACATTATTTTAAAATATTGTTAATTTACTGAAAGGAAGCCAAACTAAATACATTTTGACATAATAAAAAATAAAATACGCCTTTACACTGATTCGTAAATGTATCAGTATTTGATTATGTAACAATACCAAGTTAAGAACAAGTTTAACTATAAAATTATATAAAAAATTTAACTTTTATCTTGATAAGTGTAATTAAATTCATACTGTAGATTTATGTGAAAGCCCATTATTATTAAATTCAATACATTGTTATTATTTGGAGGGGAGTGGGGGAGGCGCGAAGAAAATTATGACTGAAATTTGGGTCGCAAGTATTGAAAGTTTGAGAATCACTGCCTTCCACCCAATAACAGTTTTCGGACGAAACATTTTTGAGATATATACCTCACAAATTCTTCAGCCAAAAATTGAACTGGAAATTATGTCTTACCACTTCTCCTTGTGTATTAGGATTACTTAATTTTAGCATGCTACTATAAATTTTATGTATAACAGTGTTTCCCAAACTGTGGGGGGCGCGAGCATATTGAAAATAAAAGGTTTAAAAAAATAATTTTTTGGAATGAAGTAAAACAAAATGCTTTTTGGCATAAAAAATACACATTTACACTGATATAATTTATTTTTATCATCTGGTGATCATCAAAAATAAAAGATTCCACTTCAAACGCTCATTAGCCATCTTTCATCCTATAACCGAATTTTAAAAATATTTTGTTTGCTTTGCTGTAATCCCACGATGAGGGATTTTTTTATTACGTTTCTTTTAACCTAAAATATTACTTTAGCTGACCTTCGAACTTACTGGTATGGTTATCTCCGTCCTTTTTTTAGGGAAGTTGTAAATATATATAATATATTTCTGTCTCACCTTTTTCCATGTGAAAGAGTTTTATGATGTATGGATAAGCATATTGTGCACTTTGAAGAATTATTTGGCTAAGATTTTTTTATGAGTATCTCCATGAACAATTTTGTGGTTTTGATTGCTGTGGTGTACGACTTATTATGGTTTATAAATGTAAATGAGCAGAATATTAAAAAAAATGAGCATCTGTGATCCATATTGAAGGAAGTTGAAACTGATCAAGCAATTGAAGAAACCTACTGAAATAATGCATATTAATCAAGATAGCGAAAGTAAATATAAGAAAAGCGTTAGACATGAAACATTTGAGTTGATTTGAAATTTTGAAATGCTGCTTAAAGATCTCTATGAAGAAAACTATGAAGCCATAAATGTAGCACTTCGCCTTGTCAAAAAGACACAAGGAAGAAAAAGTTCAAAATGCTATTTGTAGATCATCAAACAACAGCAAAACTACAAAAACGTGAACAAAATATGACAGTTTTGCTGTAAAATAATGTTCCTGTGTTGTTAGCGAAAAGTGTCTGTGATTTATGTCCTTTATTAAGGACACGCAAATTTGGAACATTTTCTTTAGTTTTATTGGATTTTTTCTCAAGTTTTGAAAGAAAAATTGGAAAGTCCTTGAAAGTAGGTAAGTATATTTTCTCTTAATTAAATTATTCACTGGAATTGTGATTTTTATCGTGTATAGTAAAAATAATTATAAAATAAATTATAGTTTTAAAACAAACTAAAAAACACGCTTTTATAGTGAATCGAACTAAAAAGTAAATATATATATATATATATATATATATATATATATATATATATATATATATTACTTAAAAAGTAACATATACAAAACTTAATACTTATCTTGTTAATTTGTACGGTTTATAATTATGATCGTATTGTAGCTTCAGCGCCAAAGTGCATTATTATTGCATTCAATATTATTTTTAGGAGGGGCGAGATAAAAATTATGATTGAAAATTGGGTCTCCAGTAGTGAAAGTTTGAGAACCACTAATGTATAATACAAATAAGTTCCTAAAAGTGTATAATTATATGACATTTTTTAAAGGGATTATAATGGATACTTTTTGATTAATTTATGATATTGAGTTGTAAATATGATGTATACATAATGCATATTTATTTGTAGCTTCATTTCTTTTGTATATAGCAATTAATTTTACGATTGAGCTGTAAGAGATACTTATTTGCTTACTTTCTTACAATACAGAAAAATAAAATCCAGAATCAAAAAATATTCTTAAAATCAGAGTCGATATATAAGAAATTAACAATCCATTCAGAACCCACCGATTTAGAATCATTACAATGTTTCTAAAAAGCTTCTAATTAAGCCTGATTCAATGTCTTCAATAATTTAAGTTCTCTTGTGAGATCTGTATCACACACAAATTTGTTTTAACCAGGATTTGTATCGAGAGTAATTGCGAAAGTTTTCTCAGAGTTCTTTTCAAAGGAATGGCATTAAGATAAAAACACTTTTTCTCTTTAATGAAAACGTTTTGCTATACTTTTTAGAAATCGAGAAAAAAATTATTGGGAACACTTTAATTACAACTTGTTCTTCAAAATGTTTTTTCCACTTATATTATAACGTTTCAATTGGTTGTTTTTATACCAAAGATCCAAATTTAGGTTTATGTCGATTATTTTAATATTTCGTTCTTCATCTTATGCTTTTCAAATTTGTACGCATTTTAAAGATTCTAGAAATCAATAGAAATCTTTATACTCTACATTTTTAATTTTTTTTCTGATAACATATGCTGTATAATTTTAAGATCTGTTGGAGAAACAGATACTGTTTCTGTAAACTGTAGACCATACAGACCATATTGTCTATAGTTAATAAAAATGGAAAACTTATTTCTGCAGTTTTTTATAAAGTATATAATTGCTTCTTTATGTTTTAAAGATAAACATTTTTATATCTGTATATACATGTGGCCGCGGTAGCCAAGTGGTCAAGATATTGGATCATAGCTGGCATGTCATGAGTTCTAGCTCAGTATCACTAAAGACCCGCCGTGTAGGGGAGGCGATGCATGTTAAATATGTCGAGAGCTCAAGCGTTCTCCCATTGGTGGGATGTGGTAGTTAGGAGAGGGAGTGCCCGCTCAGGTTTCATCCTCGCTACTTGACCGTGGTTCAAAATTACGAGTTCCGTCGCCAAACCCTCGAGTAGCTGAACAGTGCGACATTAATATTCACTCATTCATATATATATATATATATATATATATATATATATATATAGGAGAAAAGCGACCCATTCACTCACTCTTCACGATATCTCCGGAACTATTAGACCCTACAGACTTGAAATTTGGTGGGCATGCTTCGTTGAAGGAGTAGAGATCCATTGAAAACGGATTTTACGAAATTCGACCCCCAAAGCTCGGTCTGAGGTGTTAAAGGGCGTTATAAATAAATATTCCCACTTTCGACCAACTAGACATACAGTATTATATAAGATTTGGTATGCCTATTTCTTTTGTTGAACTGAAATCGGAATCCCCAAAGGGAAAAAACGGGTGGCTTAAGGATAAAAAATTTCCAAGAGGAATTTGGTAAGCATGTTTACTTTGAAGTAGATATCCTCTAAAAATGGATTTTGTGGAAATCCACTATGAGGGAGAGTTTACGGGAGCGTAAAAGATAATTCTGCTTCAACTTTAGAAATATATAAGCTCTGTCCTTTTTAAATTAAGAGGTGACAGTTATAAGAATGTTTTTTTTTTCAATACAATCGCGAACGCTTAATGTTAGGATTTAGATAACAATAATTTATATTAACAGTATATATATATATATATATATATATATATATATATATATATATATATATATATATATATATATATATATATATATATTTATGCATCATCGCATGAAATACCCAGCTAGTATAGCAATAATTGTGTTGTAATAATTTGTTTTTAGCAAACACTTCATGTATATCTAAAGAGGTGATGCAATGCGTTATGGTGAGTAGGAAACCTCTACACTGACAATGTTAAATTGGCTGTTTTCGATCCACCTTTTCTCAAATTCTGGTATATGTACATGTTTGAAATTTTTTATACAATTAAAGTACACCTTTCTCTCTACGTGAGTATTTAGCTAATTTTGAATTTTTTCATAATTTATAAAATATTTTATAAAACAGTGAAATTTGACCCATTTTTCACATTAAAAAAATTGTAAAAAAGGAATTTTTGAGTTTTTTGAAAAACTCTCATTACAGTATATATTACCCATCATTATAAATATATCATAAAAAATTACATTCCTGTGAATAGTAATTTCTCAGAAAAGGTACATCGAACATCAAAATTTACATTTTGAGATAAATTGATTTAAATGTATACAGGGAGACTTGTAATCGGCTAGGAAATTAAAAAAAAATAAAAAAGTTCAATTTATACAATAAAAGATGAATGTGTTTTGGTTTATATTAGAGGTTCAACTTTTAAGCAAAAACGAAGCATTTGTTTGCATTTTTCACCCTTCAAATGGGCGTGGCCCAGTTTCAACGATTATTAAAAAATAGGTTTTAAGAGCTTCTAATTATCCTAGAGGTTAAAGTAGGGAATTTTCAGAAAGGTTAAAATCTAAACAATTTGTGTGTGTGTGTGTGTGAAAATGTAAAAATCTCAAATTGTCAAAAAAGTAAGAGATTTCAGCTTTACAACACCCCTTAAATAATTATATAAAAAAATGCAAAATAATTAGATTCGGAATGAGTATACTTTAAAGACATTTTTATGCATCACTTTCTACTTTGCCACTTTTTACTTTACATCTCTATTAATAAATTGTTTTATGCATCACTTCAAGCTTTTCATTTACGCATTGTCAAGACGGAAGAGCATGGATGACATTTACTAATAAACTACTTTCACCGAAGCCCACAGTTCTTTGGTAATAGCAATGACGGTTTTTTCACCTGGTGACCATTTTGGCGAACGAGCGCAATAAGGTCGCAAAAAGAACAGTACCGTACTGAAAATGATATGAAAAATAAGGAAAATTAGGTGACTAGAGTTAAGACAGAAAATGTGTATAAAAGATTTATCTTTGTAGACGTTTGTGAACATGATTAGATTTAGACTATATATAAGAATAATTTAAAAGCATTTTTCTGTGCATGTCTTTTTACTTTGCTCTATCTTATGCAACTGGGAGCAAATTTAAATAAAATTTTAAAAAACGAAATTAAATCTACGAGTCAGAAATCGAAAATATTAATTCAATGTACTAAGACAAAAGCAAGTAAATGAAAAGTACCTTTGATTGGTAAAGGAAAAGTAAAAAACAATGAGATGTACAAAAGCGTATATTTCATTGCTGTTCGAAATTTTAAAAAATAAAGAGACATTTTTTTTTATATTCGTCATAAGTAATTACTTATCAACTACCTTCAATGAAGTTGCTCTTTAGAGTTACACAGTCCTTTAAAAATGACAAAATATCTTTTTTTTCTTTCGGTAAAGCAAAACGCATTCGGTTTGAAGCTTGACTCCGAATTTTGGATCTAATATCCAATTTTAGCTTTAAAGATATTCAAGTTTCTTGATATCAATCTCAGAAACAATGCTTCTAAAAACTTTAAATGTCTTTTTCTCGGATTTTATTTTTGTCGATGTGCAGGTGTGTTTCATAAAGTTTTTTTTTCTGTTCAAAGTAAAATCCTAAAGTAATTGGGTAAAGAGGAATCGAACTATATAAGAAATGATTTTAAACGTTTTTATATCATTAAATAGTTCAAACTTATCTTCCAAATAGTGTATCACCCTTGTTAACCAGAAAAACAATAATTTGAAACTTTTCCTTCTTTTCTAAAACTGTCTTCACGTAATGCTACAGAATAGGGCCCCAAATGGAAACATTTTTCATCGGACATATTAAATCACTCCAACATTTATATCATATTCTGACTTCCCTATCCTATACAAGGCAGCTTTTTTAAATTTCTACAGTTAGTTCACTCTCTCTCTCTCTCTGTATATATATATATATATATATATATATATATATATATATATATATATATATATATATATATATATATATATATATATATATATCTTGTTCAAATTTTCAATCGTTCATAAAATATTTTTTTATTCGTTCACTAAAGTTCAAATACATTTTTTAAAACTTGCAGTGGAGGACACTTGATGTTAGTTTTTCAAGTATTAATTCATTAATTCGATTTAATTAATGAATAAATAGTGGCAAACAAAAGTAATAATCCAACATCCTATAGTATACAAAGGAAAATCGCTCGTTGTACCCCTGTAGTGCAATGGATAGCGCATTGGACTTCTAATCCAAAAGTCGTGGGTTCGAATCCCACCTGGGGTGGCTTAATTTCTGAGAATGTGATTTCTTTTTACAATTCTGTTTTATTGGAATAATTAAATTTAATTCACTAATAAACAGTAACAATCAAAAAAATAGCCCAACACCCTATATAGAAAGGAAAATAGAAAATTGTAAGAAAAATCACTTTCTATTTTGCCATTTAATAGTGTGATTCTGCCATATGCATATACATATTTATATTAATTGTAATTATTTAATAAAAAGTAACTAAAGTAAAATTTTTCTTTGTTGACCTAAGTAGGAATTGACTTAATTTTTTTCTATATTACTTGTTTCAAATATAAACCTCTCCCCTAAAAGTAGTCTCTGCACACTACTAATCAGAGCTCTTGTGTCATAAACTGTATCTGTGTCAATTGAAACTTGAAAGCAAGAAACAACATAATTTTTTTAATGTAAAAAATATAATTAAATAGCATTTATACAGTTTTACAAAGATCAGAAAGGAAACTTGATAGTGTTAGGACACAGAAGAGATTGAATCCTTCATACATAAAACAGGATTGCATTAAATTTAGCTTTTTAATCACCAATAGATATATCAATGAAATCTTTAAATGAGTTTTTTTGTTAAATTTGGATTTTTTTTTCAAGTTCATATACCGTTTTCTCAATATCTAGCGAATTTAGGAATTCCTTTTTTATAATGACAGTTATATTACATACTTTAACCCTGTGGTTTAAACATTTTGTGGTTGTTATTTATGTTAGGTAGGGCAATTTTTTTTACCAAAGATGCTAATGTAAAATTTGGTTTCATTAAATGATTAATAGAAATTGTTTGTTCTTACTTAGAAAGAAAATAGAGCTTCAAGGCAGTCAGAATTGCCCACTATGAAGCTGCACGAGGGCTGTGGGTGACGAACCTCGTCATTTTGAATCATGGTCAAGTAACGAGGACGATACCTAAGCTGGCACCTCCCTTTCTGAACATCCACATCACACCAACGGGAGGATGTTTGAGCCTCAACCCCCTCTACCCGACGGGTCTTCAGTGGTACTAGGCTCGAACTCATGACACGCCAGCTATGAGACCTTTACCTTAACCAATAGGCTACTGCTGCTATATGCGCGTCAAAGTACGTGTGGTGTGGTGGTGGTGTGTGTGTGTGGTGTGTGTTATCGTACATATTTCACTCTAACTGCCTTACAAACTTCCCGACCCTATTTCTCACCAATTTTGAGGAAATGTGCATAAAGTTAGCTAATTTGACATAGCGGAGATAGCGGATAGGAGACCTGATCCTCTCTAAATTTTTGTAGATGCTTTCCTACATATGTATATACTTTAAAAACTAATATTGATTTAGGTTAAGGAATTAAAAAGTTCTTTTTTTTAAATTTCCTACAGTCGTTATTTAAGAAAGTTCATGTTTTTTTTCTAGTTTAGCTTTAAACACAGTCAGAGTTTTAATTCCATAATATATTTGTTCCCAGTAACCCAAAAATATATAAATTATTTAAAATAAGTAAAAATAAGAAAAGTTTAATATTTTTAAAAGCTTATAAAAAATACGAAAATTTAAATTTTTAAAAACTTTGAATGATGTATTTTTTTCTAAATCAATTTAATAATACAATTTCAACAAAAATCGTTAATTACTTTTAATATTACTGTCCTCAATGTTTTTTCAAAATGGATACTTAACTCTATCCTTGAATCTGGATAATAATTTCTAAGTGGGTTATTAAAAAACGTGAAACTCTTATAATCGAGATAGTAAAGCACATAGAATATGTGAAATGAAAATTAAAATGCTAAATAAAACCATTCGTTACTGAGACCAGACACAGGTAGTAAATCAAATTTTTTTTTTGGCTCAATGTTTCAACATTTAAAGAAACATATCTAGGTTGAAAACTGGATACACATGAAATACAAGTCTTTATCATAAAAAGATATATGAAACTTGAATTTTTGAAATTTTATCTGCTTTTATATCTGTCTGACCAGACAGAGTTTTTTTAAATCCTTCAAATCTAAGTATGCATAACGGGCTTTTTCCTAAAGAAAGTAGATTTGTTTTATTGTAATATGATTTCAGTTATTTTAAGTTTGTTTGAAATTGGTAGAAAAGTATTAAAAAAGTAATCAACCACTATGGTTATGAAAAAATTTTGTATAATAGTTTGTGTTAACACTCTTCGCACAACACTCAGCAACAAAAATATTTCCGTACGCGAGTTGGTACATCCAGTTAACCAAAATTTCCATTAGAATCTTTCCGTAAAAGTATAGGGTGTCCGAAAAGCATGACTAGGTTTTCAAAAATTAATTAAAAACAAGTAACATAAAAAAATTAAGTCAATTCCTACTTAGGTCAACAAATAATTTTTTTATTTTATTTACTTTTATTGAATAATTACAATATAAATATATGCATACATGTGACGGAATCATAATATTAAGTAACAAAATAGAAAGCGATTTTCCTTTATATATATAGTGTTACACTATTATTTTTGTTTCTTAATATTTATTAATTCATAAACTACATTCTCAGAAATCATAGGCCATCCCAGGTAGGACTCGAGTGAGTGAGTGAATATTAACGTCGCACTGTTCAGCTACACGAGGGCTTTTGGCGACGGACCACGTAATTTGGAACCATGGTCAAGAACGACACCTGAGCTGGCACCCCTTCTCCTAACTACCACACCACACCAACGGGAGGACGGTTTAGCTCTCGTCAGATTTAATGTGC
>BMAU01017860.1:0-270000 GCA_019973935.1 Trichonephila clavipes | reverse complement strand
GACGGCAGACAGCGGGAGAAATCGCTAGACACACGACACAGGTGACTGTACGACCGATATCGCGTTTTACCATGGCCAGAAGACTGCACGGTGGTGGTCTGTTTGCACGACGCCCTGTACGGTGTGTACCTTTAACGCCTGCCCATTGGAGAAGGCGTTCTCTGTGGTGCTCGGAACACCGGAATTGGAGAGACAATGAATGGGGACAAGTACTCTTTACAGATGAGAGCAGATTCAGTTTGATTAGCGATTCTCATCGCATACTCATCTGGAGAGAGCGGGGAAGCCGCAATCATCCCTCGAACATCATTGAAAGGGACAGGTATGGAGGTCGCGGTGTTCTCGTTTGGGGAGGCATCATTCTTGGTAGTCGTACAGACCTTCACATCTTCGACGCAGGTTCAGTCAACGGGACCCGTTATTGTAACGAGATTCTTCTTCCATCTGTGCATCTTTTTAGAGGCGCTATGGGTCTGCAGTTCCTTTTCATGGACGACAATGCCCCATGTCATCGCACAGTAGCTGCGGAACAGCTCTTAGAGAGTGAGGATATTGAACGTATGGATTGGCTGGCACAATCTCCGGATCTCAATTCCATCGAGCATGTATGGGATTTTCTAGGTAGACGCTTGGCAGCTCGTACCTTACCACCAGTAACGAATCGGGAGCTTCGATTGGCGCTGCAACACGAATGGGCAGCAATGCCTCAACAACTCATTGACACCCTCATTCTCAGCATGGGCAGACGCTGTGAAAACTGCCTAGCAGTCAGGGGAGATCATATCCCCTACTAAAGAAGGGATGTTTCTTGCTGGACACCATCACAGGGATGTTTCGGCCTTCAGTCGCATTGCGCTCCATATTACTTTTTCAATCGAGCTTCTTTTTATCCTTCTGATCTCTCTTTTAGTAAGTGTTGCTTACATTACACATGTCCTTACGTATTGGGGATCTTACGGTATTAAATGTGTTGATTTGGAAAGCTTTTGTACAAAGTTATATTGAAAAAACCGTCTCGTCCTTAATTTTGGCACACCAGTGTATACATATATATACATACATATATATATTATATATATATATATATATATATATATATATATATATATATATATATACATATATATACATATATATACATACATATATATATATATATACATATATATATATATATATTTATATATATATATATGTAGGTATTAAGAGGGCTCCTCTTTCTCTTTAAGTATACTTTCGTAATAGCTAAAGCTTATAACACATTGATTAAGAAAATGCTTCGGTTTCCACGCACTATTTTTAGTACCATTGAAGTGTGCATTAAATCCTTTTAGAATATTATTAGGTATTTAATTCTTCTTAGGACGTGTGAATACACCGCTTTCGTTTACTCATGATTCAATATAATACCAAATATATATCCTTACTAATATTATAAATGCAAAAGTTTGTATGTGTGTATGTATGTTTGTTATTCTCTCTCTTTCGCGCAAAAACAACTAAATGAATTTTAATGAAACTGTACAATAATATAGCTCATACATCAGAATAATAGGCTATAACTTATAAAGATATTGTGTGAATGTGTCCAAAATATAATGATAATTGTCAAGTAAGTTGGAAAAATTCTGCCATCTGCAAGCTATTCTGGTGTGCACTGCAAAAAAGCCCGCGACAGCATATATCTATCTTTTATGTGTGAAGAAACCATTTTTGTTTTGGTTACGCAAGGCGCTCGCTTCTAATTAATTCCTGTTATCAGCATAATCCCTATTTTTTTTATTTCAGAATAAAACTAAGTTTTAAAGGGAGAGGTTGTGATAAATCTCTCTTTATTTGAATGGTTTTTTTCTGATTTTATTATGCACATTTGGTATTAAGAAATTGATCTTTTGGGGGGACGTAAAAGATAAATATACCTTTGGTTTTAGAAATTGAAGTCCTAGTTTTTTTAAATCAAGAGATGAGGGTTATAAGAGTTTTTTTCAATGCAATCCAAAGCTTAATACTAGGACAAAAGCATAGTTATTATTGATATCAAATTGATATTAAATCAATAATAATTTATTGATATTAAAGCATTTATAGTAATATCTTATGAGCGATATGTTGTCATACATCATGAAATGCCCAGTGGAGCTGACAAGTAACGGTTAGTATTACATGTCATTCAAAATTTAGGATTTAAACATCATATAAAGTAATCCACAAACACTCGTTATTGTACCTTTAATCTTTTCTTTAACATTATTTTTGAATGATTTTGGAAATATGTTAGGAATGACTTTTGAAATAAATTGATTCTGTATTAAATATACAAACAGCTTAAAAAGTTTTAAATGACCTTTTATTTTTAATTGCATCTAAATATTGCTCACATCCTCTTAGTAACTTTTTCAGACTGACAATATAATTCAAAAAGAATTCCAAAAATACGAAATTAGTTGCATAAGTAAAACTTAAAAACACTTTTAAAAATTTTAACTATTGTAATAAATTACTGATTAAAGACAAATATTCTTTTAAATGTTTTTATTTTTTTTAACTGTTCCTATTCTGTACCTTTCAATAAAAATCTGTTATGTAATATCAACTAGCTTCTTTCATTCGTTAATAAAGTACATTCCACGTTCCATACACACCAAAAATGTTGATTACTAAAAAAAATCGATTTCCATCTTAAAATATTCTTTGTGTGTGTGTGTTGAGTAATTTAATTATCTTTCAAATGTAATCATTTATATCTGTGACAACTATTCATACGACAAATTTTACTTCAAGCCAGATTTGTAAAAACATTTTGAAACGTCCCTTCTTAAATAATAAGCTTTCGAAAAACGCACACAATATGTTTATAATTAATTATTTCTCTTCTACTCAAATGACAACATATTTTCTTTGGGTCACACAGACGGTCTTATTAATTATTTTATATTTTTGGCATTTTATTTGAATTTATTTTTAAGAGCTTTCTCGAGAATATATTCTCTTTATAAAAATAATTAAAAATTTTGGCTATCTTTAATTCCAATTTCGTGTGTGTATATTTGAAACAACCAATCGCCAATAGGTTTTATAACTTTTTTATTCTATCATTTTGATATCTGTTTTCGAGAATATGCTTCGAATGTGATCAAGTTCATAACAGGCAGTACAGCATATATACATAATGCATTTACAAAATAAATTCGTTTCTAGCATTTTTTTTCAAGAATTTTAATGAACTAAATGGTAGGAAAAAAAGATAATTAAAATGGCTAAAGAGAGTTGAAACTTGCAAAAATTGTTCGATTTCATTGAAACATTAGTAATCAAATAAAGTGTCAAGAAGGAAACTGATTTTCTCAGACTCCTTTTTTTGTTATTATTCTGAATCACTTGTATCAGTTTAATAATATTGGAGAAACTTTAAATAAAAATGGATGGATCATACACTTTGAAAATTACTTTTTTACTAAAAAAATCAAAGCAATTTAACCCGTTCAGGACCGGGGGATTTTTCCTGTTGAGCCTAACTCCACATTTAAAAATTCATTTAAAAACCTTACTGTATTAAAATATGCCAAAATTTATAGTTTATAATTACTCCAAATTCCATACGTTCCAAATTCGGATTCCACCGGGGTCGCGATAGCCTAGTGGTCAAGGTAACGGACCCATGGCCGTCGTGCCATGAGTTCGAGCTTACTACCGCTGAAGACCCACAGTGTGGAGGGGTTGATGCACGTTAAATCTGTTTTCGCTCAAACGTGCTCCCATTGGTGTGGTGTGGATGTTAGGTGAGGGATGTGTCAGCTCAGGCGTCGTTCTCGTCACTTGACCATGGTTCAAAATTGCGAGGGCTGTGGTAGCCTAGTGGTCAAGGTAACGAACTCGTGGTCGACGTGTCATGAGTTTAAACCTACTACCCCTGAAGACCCGCCGTGTAGGGGAGTGATGCAGTTAAATCTGTCGAGAGCTCAAACATCCTCCCGTTGGTATAGTGTGGTAGTTAGTAGAGGGGGTGCCAACTCAGGTGTCGTCCTCGTCACTTGACCATGCTTCGCCAAAAAGCCCAGGAGTAGCTGAAGAGTGTGACGTAAATAGTCAATAAGTGGCGTACGGAAAACCTCCGTATTGCGGGGGGGAGGGCAGGGACTCTAAGGAGCCCATAGCTCAACTGACATTAAATAATGTATTTGAGCCTGGATCCCTAAACGAGTTTGCAGGTGGGGCTCTAATATTCTCCGTTACGCCACTATATTCACTCCCACCGATGTGATCACGGACCTTAGAAAGGGGAAAACGCAATCTCACGTGTGATACCACGAGCCCTGAAGTGACAATGGTCCTGGACGGGTTAATAAAAATTAATCTAGATGTAATATTTTATTTCTAAATGACATAAACAGTTAGTAGTACTAAAGATAAAACACATTTTAAGGTCCTTTAATGGTATGCTGTTAAGAAGCTTCACATTTTAAGTTTTGAAAAGCGTGTAAATGTAAAAGATGCAAAATTAACGGAAAATAACGGAATTTCTCTTTAGGTCCTGAATAACTTTAAAAAAAATGCTCTTTATTCTATAATAATCTGCGCAAAACATTTATATTCACAACTGATTTCTTGGTGTTTTCATAATGAAAAACCACCGCTCTTCTAAATGTGATGCTCTGAACCAGCTCTATAGGGATCGTTTCCTGAATATTTTGGATGCAGGATGATGTGGAGGGTTGTTTATTACGAAGAGAAGATCTCTAATTACAAAAAAAAAATAATAACAAATACCGCAATGAGAATAACACGTGCACACATATTCTTCGCAGAATAAAAAAATCGCGACAGACCTTGTAATTTTGCCCGCGTTTATAAGTTACGAGGGTACACCTAAGCCGACACCCCTTCTCTACGACTACGACACCACACCAACGAGAAGACATTGAGCCTCGACAAACTTAACGTGCATTTACCTTCTCTACACGGCGGGTCTTCAGGACTCGATCCCGCAACACTGCAGCCACGAGTTCAAGATCACAACTCCTAAGCTATCATTGCAACCCATTTCCGAATGAATACTGTCTATTATTTTTTGGGGTACACTTTGTGCAATAATATACTCAAAGGTTTTCCATGTGCTTTCTTGTTTTTGACATCCTTTATATATATATATATATATATATATATATATATATATATATATATATATATATATATATATATATATATATATATAATCCAAAATATATAAATACACAGATAGCTATAGAATCTAAGATAACTATACTAGATAGGAAATAATTGGCACGCACAGTAGTACAATAACAAACTCCTGGCCTTAGGAACCAAGATTGCAGGTTTAAACAAGTTTTAGGGCTAGCCAACCTTCACCTGTAGTTTGTCTATACTACGAGCCAAGAGGAAAGGAAAGAATAACATTAGGAGAAATTCAAATATTATAAATAAAATCTCACTATACTAATAAAATATAATTATAAAATTATAGCCTACTAGTATTCACAGTATAGATTTAAATTCGATGCAAAATGTAGATAGTAAGACTTCGGGAGTGTAACGACTGGTTATGTTTCCCGCAAAATACAACAACATATATATATAGGGAAGAATTAACTTTTTCTTTCTTTTAAAACATTCCAGGTAGGGGAGATTTAAATCTATGACAAGTAGTATTATTCTGCTGAGCACTTCCTAATGGATACCCAAACGCTATCAGATGATCATACAGTAGAGTTGGATATTGGGCAGAGGGAGAATTTTATTTAAGTCACACTTCATAAAGCAACATAAGGGCTATTGGTGATGGACCTCGTAATTTTGAACTATGGTCAAGTGGCGAAGATGACACCAGAGCTGTCACTCCCTCTCATAACTTCCACGCCTCACTAACGGGATGACATATTTGAGCTTCGAAGTATTTAACGTGCATTGGCCTCCTATGCTTGGCGGGCACGAACTCATGACATGCCTGCCATGAATCCGTTACTTTGACCACTAGGTTATCGCGATCACTTCATGCGTCCTGAAATTCGCTATAAATCGCACTATTTATCATGACTCTCACACCATTAGTGATCTTTCTCCCATTTGTCGACTTAAGCACTCTTTTGGTATTTTCATCAAATCATTACAGAAATGTTTATAGCCATGAGGACCATCAAGGTTAATTTTCTCTTTTTATCAGGAAATATAATTTATTCCTATCATCTTCCATCGCATAGCATTTGTTATCCACGCCAATCTTTCTTCTAGAAGACGTGTCCATAAATTTAATATTTTCTCCATTGTCATAAATTTTGTATTAGTATTAGGTTTAAAACTTTTCGAAAAGTTGGCATGTGATTATTTTGTTTTAGTGAAACATTTTTTCGAAATCTCACAAGTCAGTTCTCAGTTGATAGTTGAAAAATCTGTCAATCGCCCAAAGCTCTGTCCTTTTATTATTATTATTATTATTTTGTTTTATTTTTATTTTATTTATTATTATTTTTTTTTGCGAATTGTGTTGTATTTTATTTAAATAATCTTTTTTTCTAATTATGGTATTGTAAATATCAAAATATGAATTGTAGAACGTTTCATTAATTTAAATATTTCTCTTTCAGATTTACGAACACTCTTATAAAATGAAAATTTTCTTACTTTGTACTCAGGCAAATCTTTATCCTGTGGCATCTTCAAACCAATTGTGGAAAATATAGTCAAAACCTGCTCCTTTGTTTCTCAGACAATGCTTCGAGAAACTCGACTGATTACTTGATTTATAATAATTCTTTGAGATACTATGTATATGTGCTATATTTTTCTTATGTCTTTTTAAAATGTTTTAATAGATGGCTTTTTTTTTAATTTTTAGGAAAAATGAATAAGTTTTATTAAAATTTTTAAGATAAGTTTTAAATTTAGTTGGTTCCAATTAATTTTAAAACCAGATGTTAAAAATTTATCCTTAGAAATGCACCAATTCGTTAGTGTCTTATGAATTTCTTCAGTTCTATATAAGAACAATTTGTTTGCCTTATAATATATTTTTTCACAAATACATGCAAGTATAAAAACTGATTTTTCATGTTAAGTCGCTAATTCGTCTGAAAACAAGATGAATGGACAAAGCCTTGAAAATTAAGAAAGAGATCGACCACAAACTATCTTATGATTAGTGTTTAAAATAAATATTTCACTGGTTTTTTAATCATCGTTACACGTCGTTTATTTTCATAAAAAATTATTTTTCAACATGATTATCAAGCAACTTGGAATATTTGTTCAAGATAGCAATAACAAGGACATTTTTGTTTGAAGCTATTTAAAAATTCCTAACTCTACATTAAATTTCTCTGAATTTAATCAAAATATTTTTTGAAAAAATTACTAATGTACCTCCATTATAGAATTTAATATTTGTGCTTTTATTTTTCCGTTATTTTTTCTGACTTATAATGTTTGGAATAATTTTTCAAAATATCGTTGTCTTGATTTGACTTTTTTAATTTTTTTTTATCACCGTGTACATTTTCAATCACTTTATTATTTAAAGAGGTCTTTCACAGTTCAAATAAAAACAATAGTAAAGTTACGATTCTTATTTCTTACAACAGTATAATTATGATACATGTGTGTGTGAATGTTCCATTTAAACTTGGTTATTCTTTTATTTTTGATAGTCTTAAGTCCTCCAAGGCATCACATGATAATTAACTCTTCACGTTTACCCTCCTAACAAGACATACCATTTTAACCACAACTTTACCTCTTCAAAAAAAGGCCACATTTACACACTTCATAGTGAGATAATGCAATGTTGCATATGATTGAGGAAGATGCGAGAAGCTTTAGATTGGAAAAGGTATAAACGCTGAGATCTCTGGGATAAGAAAAAAACATCAGGTACATATGACTAGCACCAAACTTGATTCCAGAGAAATTACCATCTATCTATATATATATATTAGATGATATAATTTTTTTCATTATAGTTGTAAACAATTTACAGAAAAACTGCGAAAGAAATGGATGAGCAAAGCAATAACTATTCAACAAAATCAAATCGCGTTTTAAATTATATATTATAAAAAATTAGCTCGAATTCTGAAATTATTCTATCTCTAATGGAAAAAGCTAGGAAGAATACTAAAGTAAAAAGATCTTTCACAGTCCAAAAATAGAATTAATTTAAGAAACACCTCATATTCAGCTTCTAAAAAAATAAAGTAGAGCAAAAGATTAGCATTATAGAAATGAAGACATGTGAAGTGGAAAACATGTCTTGAATAAACGGAGCAAATAATGCGGAGTTGAAAAAAAAGTAAATATCGCGCGAGTTTCTGTTCCAGCAACTTGAGCTATTTGAAGTGAAAAATCTCTTTCAATTGAAGAGATGGGGAGTGATACCGGTGTCACATAAAGATGAACCGCGTTTAAAAGATTTTCGCAAGTACTTGTTATATTGGAAAAATTCTTGCTCGTTGAGGAAAGGTTTTCAAATGCTTTCATCGCCTGTTTTCGAATTATTAGAATAAAATGCTCACGATACGACTCGGTAACTTATCAGATTTCATGCGAGGATATTCAATCTGGACATGAAAGAGCATTTTCTCTGTGTTATATTGCAATTTCTATGGGTTTTTTTTTTTGTCTGTTTTTCTTGCTAGCGAAAAAATTGGCAAAATTTTCGTTTCATATATATACATTGAAAATCGCTTAAAGCTTAGCTAAATAAATTCGTAAACGGGGAGGCTGAGAGCTGATGCTGCTAAAAATCAATCAACAAGGACAGTTTTAATTTATATTTATTTTTGTCGCATCACCCACACACAGGTAAAAGAAGTGAGAATGCGAACTAGTCTTACGAATCTGGCAACGTATTTTGTTGTCGAAATCATTTCAAATTGTCAGATTTCTACACAGCATTTATTCCTTAAGACTTGTGATGCTTTCGAAACTCCTTTCGGGAGTTTACCATTACCGTTTTCTAAAGCATTTCTTCTTAAACTGAAAACAATGGATGCGATCGCATCTTTGAAAGTTGTTTGCGGCTTTGTGAGTTGAATAGGCGAAAGATGGGAAGGTTGATCGAATTTTGTGTTATATCTCCTGAACACACTATTTAAATTTTTTATTAAATCGTTTTGAATTATAACTTTTATTCGTGTTTTGTGCTGTGTACAAAATTTCTTAGAAAAATACAGTGAAAATCGCTTAACACAAAACTGAGGGGACTGAACTATTTTTTCGTGTTGAAGGAAACTGCAAAAAAGAAACACATATTCAACAAAATTAAGTTTATTCAAGCACATTTTATTTATATAGATACGTATATGTTCGTGCATTTTTTTTAAATCAATGAAACAAAAAATTCCCAAAAACTTAATGAAATTAAATACACACAATTTTCAAGTTTTTTCAAAAACCAAACATTTATTGAGTTTTTGGAAAATAATCTGATATTTTTCTTTGTATTGACTTTTTTAGCATCAAATAGTCAATAAATTGTTTGACGCCATCCATTTTGAAATTCATTTCTCCTTTGGAATGTGCGTCTAAATAACTGCGCTTACTTTACGTGATGTTCCTCATTTCGGATGACATGGGAACTCGAGCTGCATTATTCATTTCATTTTCTTATCGGAATCTGCATCAATGCTATTTTTTTAGCTTTGGGCAAACTCCAAAATGTCTTTGTCCGCCATAATTGGGACTGTGTACATACATCATCATCTACTGTAAGGAATTCGACCGATGATACAGTAGAACAGACCAATAATACAAAAACTTTCTGAAACTTCGTCTGGGGTTTTCCGTATTTTGTTCATTCCCAGAAGGGAAATCTTCTCGTGTTAAGAGAAAAAAAATGCATGAAAATACATAATAGTGTATCGGGACCATCGTATTGTTTGGTGTTAACCAATATTTCGTCTTAAGTATTTTCGTGCTAAACGTATTTCACTGTACATAACAAAGAAAGTGATAGACAAATTGAATATCTTACAAGACAAAGAAAGCCCAAATTTTGGAACCGAAAATTAGGAATAAAAATCAAATGCATAAAGAAAAGTCAATTTGACCAAAGTGGAAAACTATTATTCTCTAAAGCTTCACACACTGATTTAGGGCAGGGAAGTAGGGCTAAGCTTGCTTTATAGAAGCAGTCGCTAAATTTTTTTGACCTCACGGACCAGAAATTCATAATTTAAATCTCGTGGACCATTAATCGGAATTTCTAAGTGTTAAATATATTTATAAGAAAAATCGTGATCTAAGAACGCGTAATAATATGAAACTATTAATGTAACCAAATAATGAAAGCTTTATTAATAAACCATAATAAAATAAACAAAAACTGTAAAAACAAAACAATTATAAAATGGTTAAAGTATATCAAACTTTTAGAATTATACATTCGTATGAAATGACGTTATTCTTTGAATTAGCGTTTTTATAACTTTTAAAGTATTGTAATGAATTGAATTATGTGTCTCAGTGTATCTTAAAACATAATTTAACGTGATGTGAGTAAATACACTCATGTCCATAAATTAAAGATAATGAAGTTCAGGCAAAGAAAGAGACAGAAAAGCAAAACAAATTTGACTTATTTGAAAGTCTATTTATTAAACAAAAGGTAAAGAGCAAAAAAGATGCTATATGTTTGGCAGAATTAATAAAAATTGCGATTTTTACTCCCTGGAGCAAATTTCAAAAAAAGAACCTATTTACAAAAACAGTATAACATGGTTAGTATGATAGTTAATACGGAGTATGTCTCCCGGACGATGCAATACAGGCCTTAAAACGCCTAGGCTTGCTGAGTATCAAATTATCAATCTGATTTTGGGGAATATTACACCACTCATCAAGCAATGCCCTCCGAAGTTCCGGTAGACGGGTGGGAGGGGGTTGACCGGCTGCAATTCGTCGGCCAAGCATATCCCACACATGCTCTATTGGATTCAAGATTGGTGAGTATGCTGGCCAATCTATACGGGTGATATCTTCCGATTGAAGGCATTCGTCTACAATGTTTGCATGGTGAGGACTGGTATTGTCATCCATAAACAGAAATTCAGCACCCATGGCGCCCCAAAACAAACGTACATGTTGTTCCAGAATGACATCCCAATAGATGTGGCCTGTCATCGTTACACTCTGAACATGCATGTCAGTTCTGGAACCAAGAATAATTCCTCCCCAAACACACAAGTCATCCTGCACCACCGTAACGGTGTCGTTCAATGGTGTTCTCTTGGTGGTAATGGGTACCTGGCGCTCTCCATATTAAAGTCCGGCGAGAATCAGACTGCAAACTAAGCCTGGACTCGTCGGAAAACATCACACAAGACCACTGTTGTGGTGTCCACAATGCATGCTCTTTACCCCAGGTTAATCGCAGGCGATAGTGAGTTGTGGTAAGTGGAACACATCTAACGGGCCTACGAGCATATAGACAAATGTACCCTAAGCGTCTGTACACGGTCTGCCTTGAAACTGTCGTAACGGTAGCTGAAGAGAGCTAATGAGACAGGTCTAATGCTGTGCTCCGTCTGTTTCTTTTGGCAGTAACTGCCAAATATATATTCCGTTCCTCATTCGGCGTTGTAACTCGGGGGCGACCTGTGCTGTAACATCTACTCACATTACCATCATCTTGGAATCGTTGCCAAAGCATGGAGATGACACTCTGGGCGATTGCAAGTTCCTCGGATACTTCCAGCTGGGTACGCCCTCATTCCAGTCGTGCAATAATTCTACCATGTAAAAAATCATCCAAATGCTTCCTTTGGGCCATAATTATGTGGTTATTGCACTGAGAGGCTTTTAAAGCGCTTGTGAACAATTTTACTTCTTTGCCATCATTCCTTATATACCCCTTTCTTGCACTCTCTTCATTGTGACGTACTATCCGTGCCCCATCTGGTGGTTTCCTGTAATTTGCATATTCTTCTTCAAGATGTGTGAGATAATTCTACAAGTGAAATTTTTATTTTAGAGTTCAATATTTCTGTGTGATTCTGAATTATCCTTAATTTATGGACATGAGTGTATAAGAAAACTTTAAAAAAAAATACAACTTAATTATACAATTCAATACATATAAGCCAAAAAAGTTAACTTCTACCACGTGTTCACACTTATACACACACACATTTTTTTAAAATTGAATCAGAATTCGAACGTTATTAATCATTACATCTTAATCGCTGGATTACAACGACACCCCTTAAAAGTGTATGAAGTTACTAAGATAAATCCACACTTTTAGTGTGTGTTGGAGGAGTGTCTCCGTACTAATCTGGACTTAACCATTTTAGTGCAGCCAAATGAATCAGATTAATCAAGTAGTTCATAAAAAAGGTATTTTGCTATTTTTTTAACTTAAACTCAAATATCATTTAAAAGAATATTAAGCATAGAAAACACAATTAAAAAATATTCCGGAAAATTTAAATCAAAATCCTTTTTTTTAAAAAAAAGTAATGAATTTTTTTTAATTAAAAAAATATTCCTCATATTTTAGAGATTCTTTGATAGCTATGCCAAATTTTGAAGATCTAATGCAATGCTACTGTAACTAAATCATATAATAGTATGCTAAATTTGTAATAAATAGTATTTAAATTCATTTTACAATGATTTAAAGGCATTGGCTAAGGAATCGGTTTCTTCTCTGACATCGCCGGCTAAAAACCGAAAAGCCATCAAACTTCGGATGCACAAAGGCTTGTTTCCCGGTGCTACGATCTTAGATCCCTGTAAGTAATATTCGGTGTAATGCATATTTATATGAAAAAGGTGATGTGAATCAGGTGGGGACATGTCAAATGTTTCGAAATTTAAATAGAATTTCAATTATTATTTCCTAAATATATCCCATTTACCCTCGATGACAACACGAAGGGAAGCATGAGGACTTTAATAAAGGGTTTTAAAAACAGACGTCTGTTTTGAAACAAAGTTATGTTTTCAAAGTTAAAACACATTTCGTTTTCTTTCCTTACCAAATAAATTCTCTTCTGACATTTATTCACTTTTCGTTATGTTTAAAATTTTCTTTATCTCTCTTTTAAAAGTATTTCTAAGAATTCTATAAATGTCTCAATCATTCTTTATAAAATCCTTACCTTTATGTTATTTATTTATGTTTTATTCTAATATTTAGTAATTATGGAATGTATGTAGAAAAAAATACGATAATTTTTATTTTTTCTCTCCCGTTATGAGTCCTTTCATCCTGAAAATTTTATATTTAACATAAATACAAGTGATTTACATTGAATAGGTACTGGATTTAATCATATTGTATGTTATGAATGTAATGAAATGATTTGCATACATGTTGTGTTATACATTTTTACTCCTTTTACCTATTAAATAATGTATCAAAGCTATATTTTTTCATTGTTCTATTTTTCTTCATTTTGAAATTTTTGGTTTGAGAAGTCAATAAGTAAATGCTGTCAAATTGTTGAAAAACATTAATCATCAATATCACCTATACAACCTACCAGTTTGTCGGTCTGGTAGGGAATCTCTCTGTATAGGAGAATAACGACTCACTCATTCACTCATCACGAGATCACCGAAACAGTTAAACCTACAGACTAGAAATTTGGCTGGTAGCTTACTTTTGTTGAGTAGAGATCTGCTAAGAACGGGTTCTGTGGATATCCATACCAAAGAGGATTGGGGGAGTGAGGTCTTTATAGATTTAAAATAAAAAATCCCGTTTTTTGAATTATGAAATTCAAGGACTTGAAATTTGGCGAGTATATTTCTTACGTTGAGTAGAAATCTAATAAATGGGAGGTCAAGGGCAGTTATAGATAAAATATACTCTTATTTGAGCTGTTAGATTTGCGGACTACAATTGGTAAGTGTGCTTCTTTAGTTGTGTGAAGATCCACTAAAATAGAGTTTTGCGAAAATAGACTCCCAAGTTAGGTTTTGCTGGAGGTTACGGGGACGTTATAGATAACAATTTCGTTTTTCAACTATTAGTTTTACAGATTTGAAATTTGGCAAATGGGATTTGTAGAAATTGACTCCCATGAAAGTTTTCCAGGGGCATTGTAGATAAAAGTTCCCATTTATGAGCTATAAGATCTATAGACGAAATATGGCAAATATATTTCTTTTGTTGAGTAGAAATCCGCTAAAAATAGGTTTGAGGGAATTGACTCCCAAGGGGGTTGCCGAGGGTTACAAGGGCATTAGAGATTTTGAAAATTTCTTATTCTTAATAATTAGGCCTGCAGACTTGGAATTTGGCAGCATGTTTCTTTTGTTGAGTAAAAATCCTTTGAAAATGGGGTTTGAAGAAATCAGCTACGAGAGGAAACTACAGGGGCTTAAATGATTAATATATTTTTGTTTTAAAAATTCAAGTTCTACCCTTTTTAAATGAAGGGTCGAGGGCTATAAGAAAATTTTTTTAATACAATTGGAAGGTTAATTCTAAAATTTATATAACGATAACATAAAAAGAAAGTGTTATTTTATAATGCCATGAAATATCCAGTGAAGTAGGCTGGTAGCGATTAGTACATAAAACTATAGAGAGAGAATGATTCACATTAATTTAATCTTAAAAAACTTTTTAATTTGTAATGGTCTTGACACTTCAGGACTCTTGCGTAAATAATTAACTGTAGCTTACCTGCCTAACGGGATAATATCGTAAATTTATTTGTTAAAAATTAAACCTCAGCGTATTTAAGGTAAGATTACATAAGATATCGTCATTCAATTATCTGGAACAATCAGAACACGCATTTTTGGATGTCATATGAGTTTTTGAGTTTCCGGTTGCCGCTTGTCATAAATACTCCCGTTTACATGCAATTTCGCCCGCTTCTTATCCTCGTTATGTAAAATGCCGCGGTTTGTATTTGTCATAATGTTCCATTAATTTTTGTAGCTACTTATACGTAATCGGTGTGTGTGTCATTTTTAATCGTATAAATGTCTACATGTTTATAAAAAAGGACTGTTATTCTACAACAAGTTTCCTTCATCATGCCAACATACCTTTTACATCTACAGTATAATAATTGGCAGAGAAATCTTAGAAACTAAGTCCTTAAATAATGAAAGAAAACCACTATAGGCTGTGATTATATATATATATATATATATATATATATATAATTATGTACTAAATTGCTGTAAATCTAATAAAGTAAAGCAATAAATAGATGTACAGCAAGACAGTATAGGTCAAAAAATATGATATTATCAGTAGTATATTAGCAAATTCTTAGCCTTATATATATATATATATATATATATATATATATATATATTAAAATGTCGATACTACCATCTGCAAGAAGAAATGAATTAGATGGTTTTGCTCGCCCACACAACAGTAGATATGACGCAAATTACAGAAAACGAAAATAAAGTAATCATATACGTAAGAAGAAATAAGTGGTTCTTATCCATTTGAATGTTTTGCTCTCCTAAATGTAATCGCCTTTCTAATCCTCCGTTGAATGGAAATACTTACTTATCAGAAAGGATAAATAGCATATGTTTGTGAATGGAATTAAAAAGTGATGAGAAAATAATAAAAATATTAGGAGATAGTTGAAAAGGGCCGTATCATTTTGCCGAAAAAATAGATATGTTTATTTTAAATGGAAAGTATTAAAGAAGTAAAACACTATGCAATATATAAAAGAGGACTGAAAACACGCACACAGATGGATTCGAATAAGTAAATTCATGATGAAATTGCATTTCAAGGATTAAGATTATTTTATGATTTCTGTACATATGGCAAAATATATGGACAGTTAATTTATTTTTTGAAAAAATTCTAAATACATATAATCTATTATTTCATACTCTGTACTTTCAAAAAAAGTTATAACAAATTATCTTACTGAAAGGGAAGATAAAGCAAAATAATATGAAACATTTTTTTCCTTTTTAGACAGCTTTAAAATTATAAAAAAAAATATTAAAGTAATAATGATTTTAGAGTATATAAAATCTTCCGTTTCCCCTTCTATACTACATTTATAAAATTAATTTGAAAATAGACTTTAGTTTTAAGCTATTAGTAATAGCTTCAGATTTTTAATCTGTGAAAAAAGGAGACAAGCTCCTATAAAACAAAGAGAAAGCACAAGTTGAAATTGTTGCTTAAGAATAACGGTTTACTTTTTTAATAGAAATTATTCTTATATTATTACAATTATATTTGTCTTTACAACAAAAAATCATTAAAATCAGACCAGACTTAGTACAATTTTTCACAATTACAAGTTGGATATTTCTGAAAATATACTTTAACTCGTATTTTTATAATTTTCTGACAGTTTGTTTTTGAAGTTATAGGGTTTAAATCAATACCTCCTGTCTTCAAAAACAGTCATTAGTGCAACTGCAATTATTTTTAATTGCGCTTAAAAATCCAATTACTTTGAAATCCTACATATAAGAATTGCGCTCAGTGGAAAAAATTTTTTAAATTGTTACACAGGCCAGGAAAATGTAGATGGAAGAATTGATTTAAAATAGAGCCTTAGACTATTGCTTATAATTTTTCCCTATAAATGATATAGTAACAGGAATTATATTAATAAGGCTTTTTTCATTTTTTCTAAAGCTCATTTAATTAAATACAATCAAAATTAAAAAATGAAATTTCATTTTAAGTAGTTTTTTCTTTAAATTCTTTAACCAAATTGATGATTAATTATAAAAATCCAAATATATTAGTATTTAGTTCTCCTTTAGCATAAACGCTTAGAATCGATAGAAGTGATAATTTCAAATTTTGTAATGTTATTTCAAAGATTAGTTAGGTGAATAAAAAAAAACAAGGGAATGTTAGTATTATCCTATAAAATTATTTATTCATATGTCTGTACTCATAAAGCAATATTTTTGTGCGAAATATACAATCATAATTGGGAATTAATTGTATTCTAAGAAGGAAACAATAGGTTTATGGTAGCTGAATAAGTTATAAATGTTTTAGATTCAAAATTTTATTTCGGAATTGGAACTTTACTATTAAGGCGTATTGGTGTGAGGGGGACAAACTACCGCGTTTCAGAGTGGCGGGGGGAACGTCCCTCCTTTCCATTTTAGGGGTGTGTATGTCCGACTAAAGACGAAAAAAGCCGAATGAGCGTTACATACCCGAGCGTGACATTAATTCAAGTTCACTCTCCAACAAAACGCGCCAATAGAAGTTATCACTTCAAAAATGCATACCATTTACAGATTCTTTTTCAATTGCCGTAAAATCTGGCATATGATGCACACCTATACTTTCAAGATGCAATTTTTAGTTTTTAGATATATTCGCCGTATAACGCGCACTCCCTTTTTAGGAAGAATCCTGAAATGTACGTTCGCAATGCTCTCATGTTTTAGTCATTTATTCGAGGTGTTATTGCAAGCTTTAGAAAAGAATTCTATATTTCGAGAACTACAACCCTTTAAGTTTATAAAAAGTATGTCATTTTGTTTAAAGAAACTGTATAGATATGTAGAAGTCTAATTTTTTTCGATGCTCATTTTTTTATTTTTAAAACTCTCATTTTTAGACCCGGCACCTAACGTGCACCCGTTAATTTCGATCTTATTTTGTGTGTGTGTTAAAAATGTGCTTTATACTTCGGATTTTACGGAAAACCTGTTTTGTCTTTTTATTGGCTTCATCGAGTGCTTTCGAATTCGCATCACGTCACATGAGAAAAAATATTTTTTTAAAAGAATAAAAATAACTTGCTTCTTTAAACTAAAAATAAATGCATTATGCATGAAAAAAAATTAAGAATTGTTGTAATATGCATAAACTATTTATTCTAGTTTTTTTAAAATATATACTTAGTGTCAATGCAGTTGTATATTTTTATTATTAAATTAACTGACATTTACCAATACTATTTTATTTTTGTTGCCTGATGTCAACATCTTCTACAGACTTCTTCAGCGAACTACAAGATATTTAGAAAAAAAATCTTATAATTCTCATCACAATCAGAAATACACTTTTCAACCTCTACAAGGCTGAAAGGAATTTGTAAAATCGAAATTCATCTTTTCTTAAAATACTATGCATGTTAATTAAATTCCTTTAATTTAACACTAACAACAAAAAAATTCCATAATTTTCAATGTTTTCTGAATCATTCTTTCTCTATCTTAAAATTATTTTGATCCTAGTTTTAAGGCCGTCTTCGGCAAATTTACGAGAGCCTGAACTAAACGCGGTGCATATTTTTAGACAGAAAAATGCCTCAATTTTCATACAAATTTACTACTTTAAATTCATACATCATTTAATAATGTAGTGTTTTTTTTAAAAAAATTTCAAAATATTCCATCAATACTTATATTTTAAATTTAAAACGTAAAGAGATAGCTCATTTAACATTATGGTATAGAACAAAATATGTGAAACACATTTTGTACAAAAAAAAAAAAAACGGATCAACTCAGTTAAAAATGAGTAGTATGATAAAACATGTTCCATAGAAAGCTCCATAAGAAAGCGCAGCCAGTTTTTTTACACTTGAAAGAATATTTTATATAAATTCGAGCCATATTCTTTAACATTAACTGAAGACAGCTTTAAAGGAATGTATCCCTAAAAGCTAACAAAACTTCATAAGAAAAAAAAATTCTTTTCACGGAAAGTAGCTTTTTAGATTCCCTCGCCCCCCGTTTTATAATTTCTACGAATTTGTTAAGGGCTTGAAAAAAGGGACTATTCTCTTTGTATTTCTCTTTTCTAAGAAATTAAATGGCATTTCTTAAAAATATTTTTAAGGAACATATATATATATAGCTCTTTTTTTAAATTCTAGGAAACACAGACCAAAAATACTAACGAGAAACTTTATATCAACACGAAGAAAATATAATTTTAGAAAAGTCAAGATGTAGTTTATTAAAGCGAAAATGTAGTCTTTTTTTGGGGGGGGATCACTGTAGAAATGTCTCTTTTCCAAGAAAGCTTATCTTTAGATCAATTTCTGGTGTTCCGAGAATCAGTATCCAGAATCTAAAAATTAGACTTTTTTGTTACATGAATACTTATACAATTACATTTTCAGGGTATGCATAGATCTTTTTCGACATCTTTTTAAGGCTATTTTCGGTAAAAGTACGAGAACCTGAACTAAACGCGGAGCACATTTTCAATGAGTGAGTGAAGATTAACGAGGGCTTTTGGCGACGGACCACGTAATTTTGAACCATGGTCAAGTGACGTGGACGACACCTGAGCTGGCACCCCCCTCTCCTAACTACCACACCACACCAACGGGAGGACGTTTCAGCTCTCGACAGATTTAGCGTACATCGCTGCCCTACACGGCGGGTCTTTAGTGGTACTGGGCTCGAACTCGTGACAAAGCCAGCCACGATCCGATGCCTATACCACTCGGCTACCGCGGCCACAAGCACATTTTCAGACAGAAAAATACCTCAATTTTCACAAAAATTTGCAACATCTGTTATATCTGTTAACAGTATACTCATACATCTGTTAACAGTATAGCATTTCTAAAATTTCAAAATATTCCATGAATATTATTTTTTTCATTTTAACATGTGAAAGGAGAGCTCATTAAACATTACGGGATACTAGAAAAAACGCGAAACACATTTTATACCAGAAAATTGGCTCTACTCGTCAACAATATGAAGTATAATAAAATATGTCGCTGTCTAAGGGATAGTGAAGCCAGAATGTAATATTAATTTTTCTTTTCTTTTATATATGAAAAATGTACCTAATTCGGGTCCTAATCTTTAACATTAACCGTAGACATCCTTAGAACATGTTCATTTGAATTTCCAGAACTCGTACTTCACTGGCTTTTCACACCATGGGAGAATTTCGATATAAATTTAAATGTATCTTATCGAAAATTGTATAATAAATACTTCATATACAGTCGAACCTGTTTTTGTGCGGTCCTTTTTTATGCGATTTTATTTTTGAGCGACGACCGCATAAAAAAAATTCTGCAGTATTTCGACGAATTGGCTTGTTATATGTAAGAATTCGGGAAATTTTTGAGCATTTTTTTGTGCGGTTATTTTTATGCGGTTTTTTTCAACCGCACAAAAGCAGGTTTAACTGTATACACTATTAAAAAGGAATCCTTATTTTTTGTAGTGATTGATTGAATAAATTTCTAAATTAACTGATAATTGTTTTAATTTTGTATGAAAGTAGGACGTTTTTTTAAATTTCTTTTACTAAATTTACTTAATTTTTAATTTTACATGTAAGGTATTAGAGTTTAAGTAACTTACTAATTAGAGTCTCCAGCTTGGTGGCTGGTGACTTTTAAATCGAACCATAAGATGGAACCCTGATTCCAACGAAAATTTAATACATGGAATAACTTTGGAGGCTTGCTAAATCCAAATTTATTCAAAGTCCTCTCATAGTGTCCAATGGAAGTTAAGAATATGAGATACAAAAGGCTCATCACTTGACTATACTTCAAAATTATTTGAAATTTATTTTTCAGATGAGATGGCTTAGTGCGCAAATTTTCTTCTGATCAGGAACCTCTTAAGACTTCTTGAGGCCCTGGGCCCCTACGTAAAAGTAGGCCCTAGGCCCATACACAAATGAAGACCCCACTTATGATCCTTAAAAGTAGACAGTGCATAACATCCGTTGTTAAAAACTCATATAAATAATGAGCCGAAAAAAATAAATGTGCATGATTTACAATCGTACAAACTGACAGAACCGACTGTCGCCTTTTGATTGAATGAATAATTAGGGTGTATGGTGATAGGCCTAGGTCTATACATGGACAACGGTCATCACATGTAGCCAGTTGACCTATCATCCAAAATTCCAAGTTTTTCGGAGAATACAACCGGAAAAAAAAACATTTGACTATTGAAATTATTCGAATCATGACCTTACTAAGGCTGAGTCAAGAACAAGACAAGGTCATGAGCCAGGGCCCAGTTGGCCCATGCCTTCTCTTAAGACGTCCCTGCTTCTGATAAATAAAGTGAACAGCACGTTTTTTTGTAAGAATGTTGTGACGCATTGGTCGCTTGTAGATTTGTATGCACAGAATTAAGTGAGTGAATTTTAACGTCACACTGTTAAGCTACACGAGGGCTTTTAACGACGGACCTCGCACAGAATTAAGAGACACTTTAATAAAATCAACACCTTCATTTTACGTATGAATTTACTATCGAATCTTAGCTTAAGCAAAGGGAACGGTCAACTTAATTACTAACCTAGATATCTATAACAATCAGTGGCACACACAGTAATTTTTCAAGGGGGAGGGGATCCAGGGCTGAAAGTCCACCAATCTGGTATCATGATCCAATACGTCGCCTAATATATTCTTTTAATTTTGTAGATTTTCGTGAACAGAAAACAGTAAAAAGTTAATTATCGAATAAATAATTAGCATTAATTAATAAAATTAATTATTCAAAAGAAATACTTACTTAAATTTTATGTACTATATACATAGGATTATAACCAATCGAGAAAAAATCAAAAATCAAGAGGGGGGTCCAAACCCAGGACCCCCTCTTTGTGTGAGCCACTGGTAACAATTATTATAAATTACAGTTTAATCTGTTTTTGTGCGATAAATAGGGACGGCATAAAAAAATCGCACAAAAAAAAATATTCAAAAATTTCATAAATTCTTACATAAAACAAACTAATTCGTGGAAATAATACAAAAAACTTTTTTTATGCGGTGGATAGGGACCGCATAAAAAAAGTCGCATTTATAAAATATGCCAATTATTTACGAAATTTATGTAAGAGTATTTCCATAACAAAATAAGTAATTAAATATTACACATGGAAACATTTTAAAAACATATAGTTTCTCATTGTATATACGGATAAGTCTTTAAAATTTTAAAATGCACATGCATAATTCATCGCTACTCTTCGTAATCCAAAGTCCTACAATGAATAAGTTCAAAATCGCTTTCGTCACTTGAAGGTGTAATTTCAATTGATTTATTTTTTGGCAATATAAAGTAAGAGATAAGTTTTTGTGACGAAGGACGGGTGGTCAGTTGCTTGTAAATGCCACGATAACCAACTATACATGATTGAAGCCCTCTTTGGAATTTTATATTCCTTTCTTAAATGGTATCTATTTTAAGAAAATGTGTGAAGATCCCCTTGGATCTCACTTTGAGAACGAGAATGATTTTGAGTCAAAGAAGAACCAGTAGCTATTTTAATGAATAACTTTCTTTATTTGGTTATCTTTCCCAAATAGAATCAAAGACTTTTAATAACAAATAATTTAAAATAGATACATGAAGTTTAAAAAAGGGACTTTCCTTTATATTAACTTAAATATTTAATGATCCAATTAATTAACAATTAGAACATCGATCTCGCAAAGATTACCGCAATAAGAGATCCCAGAATTATATTCAATAATATTCCTATTGAACATTTAACTTTAATCTCACTCTTAATATAAAGCTTTAATGAGACTTTAATTATAAATCAATATTTACCACACTGCAGCTGAGCTCTTCCTGAGATTAATTTATCCACCTAGAAATGTTCAGTAATAAATCTCTAACTTCACTAGTATACCTTCCTGATTCAATCTCTCTCTCCTACTGCTTCTCACTTTACTATTCCGTTTGACTTAAATACTTTATCTAATCTGCATATAATAAGGAATCCCTGTCCTCTTTTTGGAGCTGATTGTAAATAGGTAGGGGAATTAAATTTCCCTAAAAAAGACGTCTCAGAAGGTTAGTGATAAAGTTCCGTACAGATGTGTCACAAATTCTTTTCCAATTTGTTGGAAAATTGGATCCCTGCATATTTTTATCCGCTCTCAAAGAATCTAGCTTCTTGTCCGTCTTCATAATTTATCAAATTATTGATAATGTCACTGTCATTGAAAGTTTCGTCTTTAATCAAGCGCGGGCTGCTGGAGCGTTGAGAGAGAGCAACTGAATGAACATTGTCGGGAGACTGTTTATAACAAATGAACAGAGTGTCTTGAAGTGTCTACATTTCAGCGGCGTAATGTACACTCCCGCATCACGGGGGCAGGACTCTAGGGGCCCAAGGTCTGACTTACGCTAAATACGTATTTACCCAATTCATAAAATATTAAAGGCAAAACCTGACTTTCAAGGGGGTTCTAGCATTCTCCGTTGCACCACTGGTAAATAGATAGAAAACATTACAGTGGCGCCAAAGCCATTGAAATTCATACACCGCATAAAAAAATATCACATATAAAAAATCTCACAAAAATAAAATCGCACAAAGCAAATCGCATAAAATAACAGGTTCGACTGTGTATTTATCTTTGTTGAGAAGATCTGACGTAATGTTACTCGTTCTGACTTGACGAAACATCTTGCTCCGTGAGATGTAGGATCTCTTAGACACATTTAAGATCCGATATATAGCTTTAAGGATTATATTTCTACACTCTAATTACAGTAAAAGCCTGACCGCAATCGACTACCTCTGTCTCTTCTCTTGACTTTAAACACGACTCACATTTGCATTAATCACGGTTCCTCCACGGAAAGCGATTTTGTTATTATGCAACAGTTAAGAAGAGTTTTCCTACAGGATTAGTTAAAAGGTTGCGGATAGAACCCGTTACAAGATGAAACTATGCATCTCGCTACATATATAAAACATGTACAAATGAGTGATAAATTTAGAGCAATAATAATTCTTATATATAAAATAATTATACTGAAGAAAAGTTTTTCAGTACCGGTTTCTTGAATCAATATAAATATTAATATGGTTATGATTCATTTTTAGCTGTAAAAAATTGTATAAAGTTGTGTTTAAATAATCACATACACACAATTATAATAAAGGCTGTTATTATGATATTGTTGCGTAGATCGTAGTTTGAGGATTTTATACAATCTGTTTCAAAGAGCAAGACAGTTCTTCAGAATCGCGATGGAAATTTATTGTCGAAAAACAATCCTTGAAGTACAGGATACAGTAGCAAAATAAATCTCAAAAGGCCTTCACACCATCTACGGCGTTTAGACGCAGCTCCAGTGTCTATAATACAAGTATGTTAAAGATTATTCGCAAACAATCGCTCGTTCTACTCAACAGCCGAAATAATAACTAATTAATGGTTAGACTCTTCACGGTCAAATCAATACTAACTACTCACTAGTCAAAACGATACTAACTCAGTTTCGGCGAGCAACTTTCTACTTATATTTCTCACGGATCTTTCGAAAAAATTCCGCTTACGCCATAGATCGTGATATAAGTAGATTTCTCCACTAATTTCCAGAAGAATCCATAGGGTCCTGAATTCGCCAATATGGTCTCCAAAAATGATACCAACTTGGTTCTATTACCAAGATTTTTCCAAGTTTCTACTGCATCCCCATCATAATGTAAGGAACGGCGTTGCTTGCTAATATTACCATTTTAATACAAAATAATTGTAACATACAGTAATATCAAAGTATTACACATCCAAATATAAATTATTTTCGCTATTTTAAGCATTCAGTATACAAAATTCGTAACTATCTGTAACACAATTTTCAGGAAAAATGATTAGAAAGAATTGAAATGTTGTTGAATTTTTTTTTTGGGGGGGGGGTATTTTACAAACAGGGTAT
Organism: Trichonephila clavipes; assembly: GCA_019973935.1. NCBI lineage: Eukaryota > Metazoa > Arthropoda > Arachnida > Araneae > Nephilidae > Trichonephila > Trichonephila clavipes. The sequence continues at coordinate 245,370 of BMAU01017860.1, read as the reverse complement.
AATATTATTTAAAACAATATCTATGATAATTTTTGACCCCCAAAATATTGAGATTGAATGATTGACAACTTACATAGCACTTCAAAATAGCACGAGAGCTATTGGCGATGTACCTCATAATTTTAAACCACGGTCAAATAACGAGGACGACATTTAAACTTATATCCCACTGTCCAAACTTTCCTTCCACAACAACGTTCCAAAAACGGAATTAATAATATCAAATAGTAAAAAATATACGGGGTGTCTCTAAATTCATGGTATAAACTTTAAGGATAGGTACAGGCAGTGGCGTACACAAGGGGAGGGTCCTGGGGTCCGGACCCCCCCCAAAGCCCTTGATTTTTTTTCCGATTGATTCTAATTCTAAGTACATAGTACGTAACATTTAATTAAGTATTTGTTCTTAATGATTAATTTTATTAATTTATGCTAATTATTTATTCAATAATTAGTTTTTTACTGTGTTTTGTTCCCGAAAATCGACAAAATCAAAAGGAACATGATACAAGAATGGTGAACTTTCGACCCCGGAACCCCCTCCTTGAAAAATTCCTGTGTGCGCTACTGGGTACAGGACATTATAACAATCATTTATTGTATAGCAATGTATGGCCGCAAGTGACGCGGTGAGGCACAAACACAAAAAATGAGAGACGAAAGGAAAACAAAGTGTTTATTGAAAGCGTCGTTGACAAGTGTAATATTTACAATAACTGTTCACAACTGTTCAGCACATAAGCTATGAAGTCCAGCCCACCCACTCGAAATCGCAGAAGATAGTCTGCCGGATTCAAAGCTTGTACTCATTGAAAATGGAGGAGGTGTGAACGATTTTCGTTTAACACTCTACAAACAGTCTTATAACTCACACGTGATAAGCAACAACTCAAGTTCGAGTCAAGTACATGAGCAATAGCTCTTGTATTTGACTCGGATCTATCAGCCACAAACATTCAAGATGCTTTCTTCCAGGCTTTGGACTACGTACAGCTCTTCATCGACCAGCATCATGTCTGGTGACGTGGAACGAACGTGTTTAACGAAGTTGGTGATGTAACAACTGCGCGTGATACATTCGTAGCACAGCTCTGCCGTTACCATGTGCACGGTCATACATGTAATGTATGTCTGGATTTTCGGCATACGTAAAGTCTCCCGTTTCAGATGTCAGCACAATTGTGAAAGGCTTTTTCCCCTACTGAGATGTATCGTGCTGGACGACGGCTAGACATCTACTGCCTCCTACTGGTAGCGCCATCAACGGATAACTCCATTTCTCTTTTCATTTATTTCCCCTGTTTACACCTCATAGTGTCACTTGCATCTATACATTCCTATGCAATAAATGATTGTTAAAATGTCCTGTATCTACCTTTAAAGTTTATACCACGAATTCGGGACTACCCTGTATATTAATTTGGACATTTCTTTAAAATGGAGCAAATCAAATTTTTGATATTAAGGATTAAATCTCATCTAGAGAAACAATAACTATATATAATTACTTTAACTATGATAACTTTAAATATATTAATTAATTGGAAATATTTAATTTAAAATCAGATAGGGCAATGATAATCTAAATATAGGTAACTTATATGAACGTAATTAAAAGCTTTTCAGCCCTAATTGTAATCACAACGCCTGAAGTTCATAAAGCTAAATTTTTCTTTAAAAAAGTCTTTTTTTATAATTTCTTCATTGCGACTCAGCCGCAAACGAATCTTCTCTGGTTCGAACAGTTTCGTCTGAATACCCAATCAAAGAAAAATGATTCAGAATGTTGAAATGTACCTAAATTGATGAATAAGATCCTTTTTGTTAATAAATCAAGACAAGATCGTAAGCCTTTAAAAACGAATGAAGTTGAATAGTTCATTAGTTTAAGAATTAAGTGTTGCGAGAAATAAACGTCTTATGCCATTTTGATCTTCTTTCATTAAAATAAAATTAAAAGTATCACACAAAGCAGAGCGAATATTAGTCTTTTCCCTTTTTATTCAGAAAGAAATATTCTTATATGAAAAATATTACATAAATTTTATTTTAAAAGGAATAAGTACATATGAGATTGAATACTGTTAAATGTAGAATCCCTGTGTTATTGAAAATGTTACCAAAAATATTTCATAAAATTTTATTCTGGTAGAAATCTAATAAAATGGTACATTTAAGCTTAAGAAAATCATTGATCTAAAAACATGAGATATTCTTTGAAGAATTTTTTTTTCTATTTTTATTATTTAAGTTTTTTTGTACTTTTATATCAGTTAAAATTTTTAAAAATATTGATATGATGTTGGAGAGGTTCAGTTTATCTCCTTTTATTCTAATAGTTTAATATCTATATTACCTGTGTGTGTGTGTGTGTGTGTGTGAGTGTGCAGAAAGTTCTTTCATATCTATGTTATTTCTCTCTATATTTAAACAATTATCGGTCTACACTAATTAAATATTCTGAAGGACAAACTTATGATTATATGAAATTTACTCAACATTCGCACGATATTTTCGAAATTATTGAAAAAAAATCACGAACAATTTATATGTATACACTTATAACAACGCTGCGAAATACTTATTTAGAAAAAAAATTTGCTACAACAGTTTATGAAACGCTATTGAAATACACAGGTCACCAAAACATTTAACTAATTTAAAACTTGCATTCAAAATTTTATCTCCATGCAAATATAATGAGCTATTTATTTAATCTTAACAATTCAGTCAGGGTAATTTTTGATGATGAAATTATGTTAATGCATTAATTTAAAACACACACACAAAAGAATTACAAATATTCCGTACGATACAATATATTTTTTTGAAAGTTTAAGGTATCCGACTACGTTCGGAACCGTCATTTAAAAAAAGCGCATAAATGGATAACTTTCATATTTAGTGTCACTTAGATTAGAATACATGTATAAAATTGTTTTAAAGACATTTTGACAAAAAAAATTATTTAAATACAATATTTCGGCGAAAACTTAACTTAGAATAACCTTTTTTCGAAATGTTCTCCTTTTGTGAAAAATGCTTCTATTATAATACTATTTACCTGTATATAGCTCAGACCTCTGTACAGAGGTTCAACAATGATTTTTGAAAAATTCTCATTATTTTCAGAGTTACAACCAATTGAAATAATTATTAGCGTTTTTTACTTAAAATTTCTCCCCTCTTTTGTCGTAAAACATGTATAAACCCATGTTAGTCCCTAAGATATGTTTCAAAAATTCTAGTTGAGCCTCTGTACAGAGGTCTGAGCTATATACAGGCAAAATATTATTATAATAGAAATATTTTTCATAAAAGGAGAATATTTTGAAAATGGGTCGTTCTATGTTCATTTTTTTGTCAAAATATTGTACTTAAATAATTTTTTATTGTAATACTATTCTTAAAACAATTTTATATACATTTTCTAATCTAAGTGACACTAAATATCATAAATATTATCCATTTATACGCTTTTGCAAAATCATGGTTCCGAACTTAGTCGGATACCTTAAATGGCTAAGGAACAACAAATCATATAAGACTTTTGTTAAATATAATAAGTGTGAATACAAAGTATCCACATTCAGTAAAATTCAGACATTTCTACATTTTCTACTCCATAAGGATTTTGCGTGGGATTTGCTGAGCTTTGAGAATTGTTAATGAACTGTCGTTTTGCCCTCCCCCACCCCAATGCTTCCCCTTTCGAATAGAATCGAGAGAGCCGAAATAATTGGCCATATATATTTGATTTAATTTATTCGGAATAAAATAGTTCTTACTTTAAACTGCTTAGCGCACTGTTTACAAAGAGAGAGAGAGAGAGAGAGATCTCTAGACGTATTTTAAACTCGGAAATAATTTCCCGTCTGAACTAGAAATTTGGAGACTAATATTCTGTAAGACATTTTAAATGTTATCAATGATTCTGTTTGTGTATTTTCAAAGAAATAAGTTTATTTGCCTTGTTTTAAATTATCCATAATTGATTCTATAATCGTAAGGTATTGAGTAAAAAAAGTTTGAGAGAGGACATGCGGTAATAAAAGGATTTATTTCAAATGAATCATCTAATTCAAAATTCTATATTTTCATAAATAAAGGACTCATAATAATAAGTAATACATGAATACAAAGGAAAAAGTTAAATTTTTTATTTGTAAGTGTCAATATAACGTCCTTTAGTTAATACTGCAATGTTAAGATGGTATGTAAATTCTTGCCCGCCGCGTTGTTGTGTCACTGGTAATTGATTATATATAACAACAGAAATCTATTGCTTGAGTTCACATAGATTTGTGGGTAATCGTAGCACATACACTTTATCTTTTACAAATCTTCTAGAGGATGTATCACATGGGATCTTATCCTGTGACCTAGATGGACAGCTGTGTAACATCAAGTCGTCTGATCCACTACAATCAATCCAACAGCGAGATAGCTTCGTAATAAGGAAACGAAGAACCTTTGTAGCTCAATGGGATTATACCCCCCATCTTGTTGAAAAACGTTGAAGAGATCTTTTATCAGGGAAAAAGCCAGATTTGTAATATATCCAAATTACTAGCAGTAACGGGGTTATTTTTTTTCGCTATAAAGAATGATTGATAAATCTTTGATTCGGACACCACACAAAAAACGTACATTTTTGGTGAGCCCCGTTCATGTTCAATCCAGATTTGATGATTTGTGAAGTTAATGTAAGTGTGTGTGCACATCACTGGCGTAACTAGTCCTGAGTGGGCCCCGTTTCAAAATTGTTTGGATGCTTTTTTTGGGAGGGAGGGGGCTCTCAACACTCTTCACGATTTATTCTTGCACATTTTGGGGGCTCCGGAGGTAGCTACGACCCTGGTGCACATTATAACAGCTCACAAGTCCACTCAAATGGAAAATGACCTGAAAACAAGCCGAGTGCACAAAAATCATCAGTTTCCATAGGCTCAGGCATAGAGACACAAAAATTCAATTGATGTTCGTTATCACTAGACCTTAGTGCTTGCAAGCATTGCAATTTGTATGGTTTGTAACACGTTTCATTAACACTAAGTCGTAGTTAAACGTTTAATTCGATATTTTTTACGAAATTCACTCGGAACGTTGTTACACATCCACATCTTACAAATGACTGTACACAAAAAGCTTTGTGATCCGCGAACATTATTATTCTGCTATTACCAAGCGTCTAAAACAGCTTTTCTGAAACAGCTTCACGAAGAAAACACGAGCGCCATCTATTGATCATAATATAAACTTCCATATTTTTTCTTTATACTCATTCCGTGTCGTTTACTTTTGAAAATTTAGAACTTTTTGAAATCAGGTTATTCATTTTGAATTACATTGCACAAATAAACTTTTCAATATCTGATAAATAACAAATCTTATTATTCTTGAATGAAGTTTTTATTCAGAATGAATTCAGTAAATGGTACTTATTGTAAAAAAATCAGTAATTTCAGTTTTTTTTTATGCATGTTGCGGAAATTTTTAAATGAATGTGCTTTTAAATCTTATTTCTTAATTTTAAGAAATTTATAAGTAAAATTATATAAAAAATATTAACGTTTGTCCTCTGAATCGTGGTAAACTTGTCAGGCACTTCAATAACGATGACAGTCGAGTTGCTCTTTTGAATCCTGATTTCCACCAAGGTAAGCTTTAAGAATAGTTTGGATGTCAGTACATAGTACATTTAAAAAGTATTCATATTCCCGCGAAACATAGAAATCAGGAGAGGGACATGCCAATTCAGTGTCGTCCTCATCACCCTAACTCGTCCTTAAACTACTAGTCCGTCTCCCGTATCCTTACACAAGACCATAGGCTTCTGAATTTCATTGTGAGAAAGGCTTACTATCACAATCGATAAAAAGGATGTGCACTACCCACCGGTCACCATATGCAAATACTTAATACTTGATATGTACAAGTCAATTAATTTTAATTTTAAACTAAATTCAAGCACTTATGTACCATTTTTAAAGTTTGTACTCGACTGCAGATCGAGAGGTTCCCAGTTCATACCCGGGTGCCCCCTAATTGAAATTTTTGAGGGCCGTGGGTAGCCTAGTGGTTAAGGTATCGGGCACCAGACCGGAAGGCCTGGGTTCGATGCCCGATGCCACCCAATACCCTCCGAGTGCACACGGAGAACGTGCTCGTTAAGTTAGTGGGTCCGAAAGTCTTGTGGGCTGAATCACGAGTGCAGGGCACTGGAGAATATTTCCCTCCCATCCAGTTCCATGGCAAAATTGTGGAGGTCGAGATAGGTGGTGGCGCCCTCAATCATCCCTTCGGGAAATTTCTCCGAGCTAAAACGTACCGTCTCCTGTATGGAGGCCAGGGAGGGCGAACCTTTCGGGATCAACGTGCCATTTTTTCTTGAAGAAATGCTCAGTGAGGTATAGAAGTGCCGTCAAAAAATTTTGACTTGTGATTATTGAGAAAATAACGAAACTAAATACTAACAACTCAAAACTCTTTACTTAAACGAAAAAAATGCATTTTGCACTGTATAGTAGTAAATGTATCATTTATAGGTGTAATTCAAATTAAAATAACATTAGTGTGAATTATGTTGTTGCAGATGAAATGACAAATAACTTGTATTAGGATTATAAGATATTACTTTTAGCCGAATGCAAGATGAATTGGAGTCATCTGCCAAACGATTTCTAAGTGAGTCTTTAATGTTATTAATATCTGAAAACAATGACTCACAGGCATAGGTAGATGAAAATATGGTTAAAATAGCATGAGCCAGTTTCTTCAAACATCTAAATGTATTTGGAATCCAATTCCATGTTTCCAAAATTTCATTTCTAGCATCTTGTATTGCTTGTTAATCTTTCTGTTTTAATCAATTCTAACTTTCTCCTTTTTTCAACAAATTTTTGAATCCATATCAAAGTAAGCTAAAAATCAATCAGTTGCATTTCAAATTTTTCAATTTACTACTAATAGAATTGGGACAAATTCCTTTTATTAAATAAAGTCAAATCAGGGTACACACATAAAAAACTTGAGTGTTTACAATAATTCTTGGAACTAAGAGAAAATCTCGCTGAAAACTGCGACCGATCACTCGCATTTGTACGTAATTATTCATATTAAACTTTGTTATTTTAAATTAAAATGCAAACCGTTTTGATCGGAAGCGTGCCCGAAATATTGTGTCGGGTGCCATCAATGGCATGCGTGCCAATGGTTCGCCATCCCTGGCCTAGGCCAACGACAGGCGTACTTCTAGCCACAATGAATTTCGTGGTCCTCGTTCTGACTACGTCAGACAGGTGACATTAGCCACAACACAAAGTTTGTGTAGCGTTAAATGAACCATGTTATCGATGCGCAGTCAATTTATTCACATTTCCTTGGAAATAGAAAGATGCATTAATATTTCGCTTACTATGTGTTATATAATTTTTTTATTATATTTTTCGGAATAAATTGTGGCTATAAAATTTACACTGAAGAGTTTAATAAATCCGTAATCACTAAAGTGAATTCCTTAAGAATATTTCTAAGAGGTCAACTGGAATAAATTGTTTTTGTATAACTTTTTTTTTCTTTTAATGTTGCTTCAATTATTCGGAAAGATCGCAGAGTTCATGAGCAACATTTACTTCCATCAAGTCCTGGTGCCATTGAAAACCACCGTAAGAGGGAGTCGTGCTTGATTAAATCTGTCGGGCATCAAATCCTCGCTTTGGTGTGATTTGGAGGGAGAGATCCTTATCTCTTGAAAGGGGCTCAATATGACGTGAAAACCGCCGTAAGAGGGAGTCGTGCTTGATTAAATCTGTGGGGCATCAAATCCTTGCTTTGGTGTGATTTGGAGGAGAGATCCTTATCTCTTGAAAGGGGCTCAATATGACGTGAAAACCGCCTTAAGAGGGAGTCGTGCTTGATTAAATCTGTCGGGCATCAAATCCTCGCTTTGGTGTGATTTGGAGGAGAGATCCTTATGTCTTGAAAGGGGCTCAATATGACGTGAAAACCGCCTTAAGAGGGAGTCGTGCTTGATTAAATCTGTCGGGCATCAAATCCTCGCTTTGGTGTGATTTGGAGGGAGAGATCCTTATCTCTTGAAAGGGGCTCAATATGACGTGAAAACCGCCGTAAGAGGGAGTCGTGCTTGATTAAATCTGTCGGGCATCAAATCCTCGCTTTGGTGTGATTTGGAGGGAGAGATCCTTATCTCTTGAAAGGGGCTCAATATGACGTGAAAACCGCCGTAAGAGGGAGTCGTGCTTGATTAAATCTGTCGGGCATCAAATCCTCGCTTTGGTGTGATTTGGAGGGAGAGATCCTTATCTCTTGAAAGGGGCTCAATATGACGTGAAAACCGCCTTAAGAGGGAGTCGTGCTTGATTAAATCTGTCGGGCATCAAATCCTCGCTTTGGTGTGATTTGGAGGGAGAGATCCTTATCTCTTGAAAGGGGCTCAATATGACGTGAAAACCGCCGTAAGAGGGAGTCGTGCTTGATTAAATCTGTCGGGCATCAAATCCTCGCTTTGGTGTGATTTGGAGGGAGAGATCCTTATCTCTTGAAAGGGGCTCAATATGACGTGAAAACCGCCGTAAGAGGGAGTCGTGCTTGATTAAATCTGTGGGGCATCAAATCCTCGCTTTGGTGTGATTTGGAGGAGAGATCCTTATCTCTTGAAAGGGGCTCAATATGACGTGAAAACCGCCGTAAGAGGGAGTCGTGCTTGATTAAATCTGTCGGGCATCAAATCCTCGCTTTGGTGTGATTTGGTCCTTATCTCTTGAAAGGGGCTCAATATGACGAGGTCTTTGTTCAATACCCCTCGTGTTGCCTCGAAATGCAACGTTAATAAACTCTCACACACTTGTAATTTTAAAACTTTCATTCTGTCCCTAGAAAAGGTATTATGCAATTGAACAATTTTTGTTTGCAAACTTTAAAGGCAAACAAGTGAAATTAAAGGAAATTTTACAAAAATATGTTTTTAAATACAGTAACACATGGAATTTACGTGATAGGGGGGACTGAGTGATAACCGCATAGTCGGGGTATAATTTGGCATATAAATACATAAAATCTAACAAGTAGTCTACCTATCTTTTTTCCTTCCACAAAATTTCCTCGTAGCATGCGAATAATTTTTTTATTCCTTGTTTTATTGAAAAAATATTCGCTGGAGTCTATATTTTCTAAAATTTGTGTGTAACCCTTTTTCAATCAAACTGAGGCCTTCTGTCAAATTACCAGCCGTCATTCGATCTTCTGATTGAACTGGGTCTGTAGACTCAAGTTCTTAAATGTCTTAGTCTTACTCTGCTCGCGCATTTCTATGAGTTCATCAAATATCAACTCCTGATTGTGGGAATCCTGCAGTTCTTGTACGTCATCACTATCCACTTCTAAATTTATTTGCTTGGCAAGATCGACAACATCAATCCAATTACCAATTTCTTTAGGCTCTGGCACTGATTCCACCTGAGTTTCAGTGATGATAAAAAATGAAGAAGAATCGATGAGATTTGAAAATTGCGCAACTCCAAATTCACTTAAGTCGGGGTAGTGTATAAGTCGAGGTATTACTGTAATCTAATTTCTAAGATTTGTATCGATAGAACATTTCTAATTCCTAAGGCATGTATTGATGCGGTTAACTGACTACAGTATTATAGTAAAATGACGGAATTTATCTAGTTGACGGAAATATGAGAATTTATTAAACTTTCAGCTGTAAAATGTAAATTTTTAATAATATATCACAAAAGCTCATACCCATAATGCTGTTTAAGGGAGTTAATGCAATATTTTCCCTGCACTTTTAAACTGAAAATTATTTAATAGATAAATATTTTGATCTTTAAAAATCACTTTAAAATAAAAATGCTAAAGATAATGTAGAGCTTTGTTAATTAAGAACATTTTTCACACAACATTAACTGAATTACATAGTGTTTTATATATCTTTTACATCAGAATTGCAATAAAACATAATCAGGAACCGAAGGTGTTTAAGTACATAGGGGGACTCAATATTTTTATAAATTTGCACCTTCCAAAATTCACAAATTACATTTTATTGACATCATGCTAAAATTCTAGCAAGATCATGCATTAAACAGAATTTTATTAATAAGAATCCATGATATAAAAGAAATTATTCTCCTTATTTAATAAAAAAATGCCCAATTTTCACCACCCATCCAACGAGAGGACTTTGAGTCGCAGCAGATTTAACATGCATCAGCTCCTCTACACGACGGGTCTTCAATGGTACTAGATCTGGAGCTCGTCAATCGACAACGCTGACCACGAGTTCACTATCATGACCTTTACGCTACAGCATCCATAAATTGCAGTTCAATAATAGAATTTACACAGACAATTTTTAAATATGAAGTAAATGAAGTTTTTATCTGAGCGGATTTTGAAAGATAGATTTTTTTACCCCAAAGAAGCTTGAAATTGGCTTTAAATGTTTATAATTCACTCATTATTTCTTCAACACTACTAGATTTCATAAGACTTTTAAACTTCAGACTTTACTTGTTATTCCCTTCCGCAGTAAGTAACATTAGCTACAAAGATACAGAACTTAATTTACTGGAAGTAATTAAGAAAATTAACACCAAGTAAATAATGTCGAAGAAGCAAGCGTTCAGTTTGTGGAATGTAAAACAAGAACAATTAATTTTTTTTATTTTTATTTTTATTTAATCCGAAACAGTCGATACTCAAATAAAAAAAAAAAGCGTCGTTCAGAATGAAGAAAACTAAAATTTGTTGATTATTTTAAATCAGTATTTGTGTGTGTGTGTGTAATCTTAAATCAAATTATTTTGAACCTACTTTCCTCACAACTAAAGAAAATCTTTCAAGAATTTTGAAAGAATACTTCCACCTCTCGAATTTGTTAATTGAACAAAAGTTGTTTTCCCAATGTGCTCTTTACTGGATTATAATAAAAACTAAAACAAGTCCAAGGCATCTAAATTGGGTAGGAAGAAAATATGCTAAAAGTTTGGTAATTAAACTAGATGGACAATAAAAATTGTTCGAAAAATTATTTACAGGAATACCAAGATTTTTCTAATTTATTTGTAACAAAAAAACAAAGATTAGTATCTCGAGAATGCTGGGAAATGTCAACATGTAAGGAGACTTAACTAAAACAAAATCATCAAGCAACTATAATTAATGCTGCTAATTTCAAAAGCTACGCTCAAAAAGTCTACTCAGAATTACAATTGATGGAAATCTTTTATTTCCAATATTTGCATCGAATCATGGTTTATGGAATCAGTTCCAATTTGTTTTTGAAATTGTTAAATATACAATAGTGGAAATGTATTACAATGACTCGTGTATTTCAATTTCACAAACAGAAATTTTAAAATGCGTTCCATTTTGAGTCAACTTTGCAGAATATTTTTGAATTTTTATTCGCTACGATATAACTTCTAACTGGTTTTATTATTTTCAATGGTATCGTGAAATAATAATAGAAAGTGAGAATTTTATTAATAATTCCAGCGAAATTATCCTTTCAAAAGAGCAAAAAATTTGTTGTTTTTAAGAACTGATATTGGCAAACACTTATAACAAGAACGCATTTAAAAGCTAAATAATGATTATTTATTACCAATTTTTTTGTTATAAGTACAATATTTTTAATACTGGAGGCAAACAAAATATAAAAAAAGAAATTTAATTGAAAAAAATTCAAAAAAAGAAACCAAAATTACATTAATTTAAAATTAATTCTTATATAATTTGTTAATTGATATTAAGAGTTAAGTTATTTTTTTCTAAATTCCGTGCTTGTAATGAAACGGGAAATCCTGTATGAGAAATTCAATTAGAACAAAATGAGAAAATTGACTATAAGACGTGTTACCAATTGTTATGTGAAGGAAACTATACTTAAAATGAGCTTTAAAGTAAATTACTATATTAAATATGATAATGCAGTTTCTCCTCTTATGGACTAAACGTAGTATACCAAGGAAAAAATATTTTATATGCAATTAAACAAAATTCTCAAGATTATTATTACAATAGAGAGATTGATAAAATAACTAATAAAAGAAAAACTAGCGGGGCTAAAACTAAAAGATTACGTAGAGACAAAAAAGTACTTACAGATAATATTATAGATATTTGTAATAGCTTATAGATCACAATTTTAACATAAAACACATTAAATCTTTCATGTTTGGACTCAGTAAGACAGAATTATGTAAATATTACAGAAGATGTACTAAATTCAGATAAAATAAAAGATTATCGTGCTTTGCATATTATAAAAGACATTCACAAATTTTTGAAACATAAACATAACATAAAAGTCTATGTAAATAAAGATTATCAAATAAAATATTGTACATTATTATATATGAATAAAAATCATTTGATAATATTAATTTTTCTGGCATTTTTAAAAAACACATGTCATCTTTTCCAATTCAAAATATTACTATTAAAAAAGCTATTAAATACAATAAAAAAATAGATCAAATTTTATCTATAATGTGCCTATATAAAACAGGAAAACTTAATATGTAATTGTAATGAATTTAAAGAATTCATATATAAACATCACCAGCATGTTATTACTGGTGACCTCAATATTTTTAAAGACAATAATCTCAGAAATATAATGAATAAAGATACTGGTTTTAGACTAATGATTTCCAATAATAATAAAATTATAAAAAATCAGTTATATGATGATATTGAGCAATTCATTTACAAAACAGCTATTAAATATAGTATACCAATAGAGGCATTCACAGAATTCAAATGTAAAATTACACAACAGCTTAATAAATATAACTTTGGTACACATAATAATATCTTTCTTAATGATATTAAAAATCAGATTAAAAAATTGCAAAATAAATTTATTATAGTTTATGCTGAGATAAAGTGCCAGGAAATTTTGCCATCATATGTAAATACTATTATAATTTAATGATCAATAAATATTTTGATAATAATACAGCTTTTATTAAGTCATCAGTTTCTGATAGAGAAATAAATAATCGCATTTTAGCTTTTCGTAAGCAATTAATAATTCAAATTAATAATAATTTTAAATTTCCACATATATTTCTTACTTCCAAATTTCATAAAGACAAAGTCAAGTTTAGGACAGTTACTAATGGATTTAATACTTATATCAGCAAATCAGGCAAAATTCTCCATGAGAGAGAGAGAGAGAAATATTACAAGATACAATAAATAATCTTAAATCCACAGCCATACTTAAAAATAGTAAAGAACTTATTGAACAAATGAAAGATAAAAAGATTGTTTTAGTCAGTTTAGATTTTGAAGATCTATTTAACTCTATTAATATTGATGATATATGATTAATATACTTGTAAAATTACATAAAGATAATTTATTTAATCATGTTAATTATGAAAGATTTGGCTCTCTACTTAGGTTTGTACTTAAAGAGAATTATATATATTATAATGGAAACTATTATCTACAGATTAAAGGTTTGCCACAAGGTGGCCCTGCTAGAAATTGTCTTGCCAATTTATATCTACATTATTTTGAAAATTGTTTCGTTAATAATTCTGAATATTACATTTTTCGTTATATAGATGACATAATCATTTTTGGCAAGCAAGACAATTTTAAACCTAACACTGATTTTTATCCACAATATCTTAATTTAATACTGACAAATAGTAGCAACAATGAAGCTAATTTTCTTGATATACATATCAAACTAAAAGATAATGTTATAGTTACTAATATTTATAATAAAAGAGAAGAATCTAATTTCAATATTATAAAAGTTCCTCATTGGGAGAGTAATGTACATGTTTCTGTATTCAGTAATATTGTTATTAATATATACAACGCAATAAATTTCTAGTTAAAAAAAATCAGAAAAAATAAATATAAACATTTTACTAAATATTGCTTAAATCAGAGATACCCAATTAATTTTATTAATAGTTATTTGAATAAAGAAATTCTATAAATAGTAAGGATTATAATTCCTTTAGAAGAATAATAATTTATTACTATAAATTTATAATTTTTCCTAGTTATAGTTACCTCCATATTCTAATATTAGATAAAATTACTTATTATTATATTTTATTAATACGTAACTCTAGTATATCACTAAAGTTATGGTAGTTTGTAAACTTTCTTTTAAATTTTAATTCTATTCTTTGCATGTGCTACAATTCAGTCATTCACATGCTTTGAATTTGCCTTTGGTTCCAGAATCTGGCAATAGTTTATTTATTGCACTCAGATTTAGCGTGGGCTCTGCATTTTTAAGTGCAATTTTCAGGTAAGTTACCTTTATCTTGTAATGGATTTAGACATTCCTATCCATTATTTTCAATTGGTTTTAGCTCAGTATCTACACTATTATATATAAAATTCGTAGGTAAACAAACGTATCTATGTATGATGCCCAATTTTCTCACGAACCACACGATGCAGAAACTCGCCAAAGGTACCAAAATTTCGGGAATGATCCGAATAATCCGTATTGATCATTTATATTCCAATATTTCAATTAGTTAAAAAGATATTAATTAAAAGCCTTAAAACGCATAATTTGTACTATTTCTCCCCACCAGGGGAAAATTCGGAACTTCTTTTTTTTCAGACGTTTTTAAAACGTGATCTAACTTTTTTCATGAAGCTCACACAAAAAATAATTACAGATTCGTAAAGATAATTCATTTCGCCATGATATGCTATAATTTAATTTACAAAATAATTATGTATTGTATTTTTAACGATTTTTTTAAAATGAGTCGAAATCGGTTCTTTTTTTTTAATACGAATTCCCTTGCATTTTCTTTCACGTTAATGAAAAAATATTTTACACTAAAAAAGTTCAAAAATCAGTCATTTCAAAAATTTAATGTCAAAAACTGTTGTTTTTTTTACGAGTTTTCAAAGTTCAAAATTTTATTTAAATGCTTTTCTCTAATTTAAAATATTATACAATCTGTACAACGATTTAAAATATCAAAAATTACAGTAAAGTTTGATTCAAAATGGGCACTGTTGTTTTTTTTTAAGGTTTATTAAAAAAAAACATTTAAAGAAAACAGTTATTATACAGTTAGCAACACTCGACATTTCCACATTCCAAAGGGGAAACTACCCATTCCCTTAGCTGGTGTCAATGGGCCTTCCCACTCCTTCTCATCCGTCATTCCAGGACGATGAAGCTGAAAAAGAATGAAAAAAAAAACATGCACACATCATGGCAAGAAACAAGATAACGAGAGAAAATTTTTTCAGGTATCATGTAAAAAGAGCTTTTGCTAATACAACTCCCAAGAAATAGATTTACAAATCACATTAATATGCTAGAATTAATATCCGTACAAGTTTTAACACAAAAATACTCAAAAAAAAATATTAAAATATAAAAAAGAAGTTACCAAAAATATATCATAAAATCTAAAATAATTATACGACATGTACTAAAAGCATATTCAGAAGCCAAAGTTTTAATCTTTATATTAGTGAAAAACGTTAAAACATAATAATCATTGGCATAAATCTTATCTATTTAACAGGAGCAGGCAACCTGAATAATTCATTACTTTTACATGCTTAAACCTTTTTTTTAAACATTTTAAAAATCTATGTAAAATGAAAGCAAGAAAAATTGACAAAAAACAATCAAATTGTCCATAAAATATTATATTTAATCCTGCCTTCAACTCCAAATTAACAATTCCTGTTGATCACGACAACATTTATCTTTTGCTTTCTTTTATACCTTGTCCATTTGTTTGGACATTCGATCCATTAATTTTTACTGCAAACCAAATTAAAAAACTGTGTCTCATAGATCGGTGACCACTTCTTGGCTGCAAACTGATTGAATCTGTTGAACTAATAATTCCTTCTTTCTTTGAAGGTTCTCGAAGTTTCGCAGGATTTCATTTGCGAGTTTTCTATTAATACTTCATAATCAGAGGAACAGATTAACATAAAAATTTTTAGTAAAGTCATTCAATTCCATGTTGGAATTTTTTCATGCTCCCCAAATGAGACGTTATTTGAATTGAATGTTTGTCCTTCGAAACATTGGCCTTACCACGGGCATTGGGCACCTGTGTCTATGAAATTCACCATTTCCTTGACGTAAACAACCCCTCGTCCATTCCCTTTTCTTCCTTGATAAGTTTACTGGTATCGTAAACACAGCAGGAGACGTTTCCCTCACATGTTCCTTCCCGATAAAACATTCGAATACTTTCGATCGCAGTTCATTCAAATTCCCAGCGCAGCTGCTGGATTGCGTGCTGCTGGCGATTTTTCCTCCCTCGAAAACTTTCCCTTTCAAAGCGTTCCTCTAAAATAACAGATAACTGAAACGAACTCTTCTTTAATCTTTGCTACCGATTATGATATTCCTTAGCTCTATATTCGTCTTTTAAAAAATGCCATTTGAAAATTTTCTTTTTTCAATATACCGCAACTAAACAAATAATCAAATGAAATTTGCTAAAAATTAAACACCACAAATATATCTTTGTTTAAAACACACAACAATAAGCATCCGCTAGCTCTGAATTAGTTGAATTCCAGAATAATGTGATACACAATAATCACTTAAAATATTACTGATACACAAGAATCACTTAAAATATTACCGATATACAATAATCACCTAAAATATTACTGACACACAATAATCACTTAAAATATTATTGACACACAATAATCTCTAACCTATTTCTGAAAACCTGGCTGGAATAATAGAACACTACAAAATTTTTTTCTCCAATTTAACTGATAATATATTTTTTTTTTTACATTAATCGAAAAATACTATGCAAAAAAATCTATTCTTTAACATTAATTTTTTTAACAAACCCAATTGCTATTCAACTGATGTTCTAAAAAATATCACTTTCCATTTATATGGAACAATAATAAAAAAATATATATACTGATGTATATAATAATTCCCAATTGAACTGACGTTCAAAAAATTTTTATAACTGCATGGGTATGCAATAAAATAACATACTGATATATAATAACTGAAATTTGAACTGGCGTTCAAAATTTTATAACTGCATGGATATGCAATAAAATAATATACTGAGAGAATTTTTTTTGAAGTTTTCCTTACTTTCCATTGATATGGAACAAGAAATAATAAAAAAATATACTGATATATAATAACTGAAATTTGAACTGGCGTTCAAAATTTTATAAATAACTGGATATGCTAAAATAATATTGAGAGAATTAATTTTTGAAGCTTCTTAATTTTTAGTTTATTAAAATATATACTGATGAAAATCAGTATAATTTTATAAATTTCTCTCGTCTTACAGTTGCAAGCAAAAACTCTTTACCTGAATTTCCAGAAAACAAATTAACGTTCTTCCTGAAAATAAAAAATTAAAAAACCTGGCATTTAAATTTTAAAACTTTTAAAAAAACACTCACTTTTACAATAGCTCTGAGTTTGTGTTTTTCGATAAATATGTAAACGAAAAAATTACCTGTTTGATATATGAAGTTTGAAAGCATTAACTTGCAAAAAAAATTAAAACTTTTAAAAATCAATTTACAATTTTTGGCGGCGAAAACCTGTTTGGCGCCTCTACGTTTGATGAAAGGTTACACTATAAAAGGAGGTGCGCCTATAAATATTGAAAATCACCAGATTTGGCAAAATTGAATATCAAAAACTTTTTATTTTTTTACAATTTTTCAAAAATTACTTTCGTTTTTTCTCCTTTTTGCGAGAAATTTTTAAGCACTATTTTTGTTGCATTTTTTGAAGGTTAAAATTAAAGTAAAATATCAAAATGTTTTTGTCAGATCGGTTTTTTTTAATGTTTTTTTCAGTACATGTATAGATATATATATCTAGGCTTTCCCCTGTACTGTTTTTTTTAACTTATATATATTTATATGTTTAAACAAACATTCAAACGTTCAGAGCAAAGCAATCGTTTCAATAGCTAACTGTAAATTTTTCTTTTATTCATTACTTATAGAACTTTGATTTTAATAAATACATGTTTTTTTAAAAGTATTATTTCTATTATATATATATTTCATTACTAAAGGAATTCTTTGTTAACCCTCTAAGCGGATAGCACGGAAAATTCCGTCAGTGTAAAGATGCTTCGAAAATGCACTGCACGGATTTTTCTGCCTTCAAGTAACGTTTTCAAAAGCGGATTAGCCGCACTTTTCTGAAATCCTTTCCCCCTTTTAAAGGTTTAACATCTTGAAAGATAATTGGGGACGGTGGAAGCAACACAGCAGGACACTGATAGGAAGTTTTATGGCTCGCAGGAAACCCCGTGTTTTGACCCTGGGGCAATCGTAAAAAATCGAGGGGAAATTTCTTTAGACCCCAGGAAGTGTTTATTTGTTACCTCGTATTTTAAAAGTTTTGAAAAGTCCCAACCAATAAGTAAAATATGTTACAATTCCCTTTTGGTTTCATATTAATTTGAAACTGTAACCAGTTGGGGCGTGTCAGTGCAATCTGCTATTTTATATAGTTAGACAAATTATCTTTTTTTAAGTATATTCTTTCGCTTCATTTTTCTTATTTTAATCAAAGCTTTCAGTTTTTGAAACATGATTATTTTATTATAAGATACCGAAAAAATTAATAAAACACCAAACTCTTTAAAATTTGAAACCTTTTCAATTTTCCAACCACTAAAAAGGAATAAATTTAAACTTCATCGAATCATTTGAAACATTTTCTTACACTTTGATAAAAATAATAACGAAAAAAAAAACTAATTAAAATTTATTAGTTTTTTTTTTTTTTTTTTTAGATTTCAAAGCCCAAGTGTTCAGGGAAGTTTCAGTACAGTGCCTAGTTATATATTGTTAAAATACACCGAATTATATTTGAAATTTAAGTGCTTGAACTTCAGTTTACATCAAAGACAACATGAATAAAGATTTTCACACATTTTTTTATAACTTGAATGTTTGAATAAATGGTAATCAAAAATATACGGAAATATTTACAGTAGACATTTATGCATATAAATAAACATAAAAATCAATTTTAAATTCGAGCTATTCAAAAACATTCGAATTATTGTTCAAAAATATCTATTTATACAAAATACCTCAACATTTATCTTTTTTAAAGGCTAACTGAATAAGTAATTAAAATCTGGATATTTTTTGAAATCTCGACCGTATAAAGCTAGAAATTTTATGTTAGAAATTCCATTTGAAATTTCGAAAAAAATGCATTGCGCAGTTAAAAATTATTTACCATAAAATTTAGCAATTGTTTGAGTATAATAAAAATTTCAAATTTTATTATATAACTTCTTTGGTATCTTTTAATATATTTCGAAGATTTCATACAATTCTGTTGAAAACTGCATGCTAAGAGCAAAAAATATACTAAAAAAAATTGATGAATATACAATTACAATAAATTCTTACATAGAAGCAAAACTGAGAAGCTAAAGCATAGGAATGAAAAATTTTGAGTATATCTGAAGTAGTTTTCGAAATATTTATTTCAAAGTTCAGAAAATTTGTGTGCGTCATGTTATATTAATATTAATTAAATGGTTAAAATAATATGTTAATATTAGTCATGTAACCGTTTAATGACACATTCATATACTAATAAAAATTATCATGGTCATTGATGCGAATGTCAAGAGAATTTTATGTAATTTTAAATTCAGACATTAAGATATTGATGTAGAAAATATAAAACGACCATCTAAAATACATGAAAAATGCAGTCTGCTATAAAATGATCTTGACAAATAAAATCCGGCATTTTCACTTACTATGGCAGAGCCGGCTTAGTCAGGGGCGATCTGGAAAAACAGAGAGAGAACCGCGGTTTTTTTATAGATGCCGCTCTAGCTTTTAAAGCTCCCAGGAAAAATTACATATATATATAAATTACAAATGCAAAAATAAATCTTGTAATTTTCCATACATTTTTATAACAACGAATTGTGGAAGTGGCTTCCAATACATTGTTGTGTTTGACAATATGTAAGGTAACCAACCCTACTTTAGATAGATTTGTACTACTTTTTCTTAACCATATTCCTTTTAAAATTAATTCGTGCAGCCGAAATACACCTTTTGCACCCTTAAAAATTTATGTAAACTATTACGGTTAATTTTAATTTATGCAACTTGTGAAATGTTCATAATTAACCATTTCCGTCTAAAGAGTTTACATGAAAAAAAAGTTTGGACTCCCTCATTCATTAGGGATTTATATAAGATTCTAACATTAAATTTTATTTTTCACCGAATAGGATCGAGTGGTAGTGTATAGTGCTTCCACACCACAGGTCTGGGGTTATATTAACGGGCTGCGTCGACTCTGCCTTTCATCCCCGCTACATTGGGTCGATAAATGAGTACCAAACTTGCTTCGGGTCTTAATCAATGAAGGTCTCTGTTCAGACAGACCACCAAATCGGGACATCTGTTCATGCACCTCAGCGTCCAATGGTCACGTGTATTATGATGGGAACAGTAGTTCCTGGCCCTCATGGATTGTTGTGCCACTGAAGTTGAGTCTTAAGTTTGAGTATTACCTCACTTTGGGGATACCCCTTAGATAAACATGTATTTCCACTCATTTGCAATTAAACATTTTTATTTCAGTTACGTTTATTTCAGAAGGAAGTTTGATTTTTCAAATGTATTTGCTTAATAACATGTATATTTGTGTATTATATTAAAAATTTGATCAATCCAAAATTACATGTTTTTAGCTCCTCTAAAAGCTTTTAGGATTTTACAACTGATCTTACAATCCATATACGTTTTATAGTAGTATATTTAAAAATGATAAAGACATTTTTACGACTGTGTGAGCTGTTATGCCTCGTTTATAAATATAAAAATTGCATTCAGCTACAGTTTTTAAAATGTACTGAAATAAGTGGAGGAATAGGATACTTACATATTATGAATATTTTTGACTGCAGTAAGATATATTTATATTTCAGTTTCTTTACAATTTGAATAGAAGTTGTAAGCCATTTTGCGAATAGTTTGATATTGAGTATAAACCCATAGGCTGTTTAATATTGTAAAGTGTTTTACTTTGATACCAGCACACATTAAAATAAGGCTCATTTGCAGTTATATGATCAGCTTCAGTGATATTTATATTTTCAAAAATAGTCTACACGTACGAAAACATTCTTTCACAAACGCACACCACATCTCTCATACTATATCTTCCCTACAGCAGGAAATATTTGTGTATACTGAAAAATTTAATACAGGGTACATTTCCAAGTGTTAAATTTGTTTTTAAAATTTGGTATGAATACATTGTGGAACTGTCGGTTCACTTCACTGAACAAAATTGTTTTAAGTGTACTGTTTTGAAAGACAAAATTAATTAGGGAGAACTTTTCTCACAATAGAATTTGTAATGACTGAATTGTGTGAAAATGTAGTTATCGATGTGTGACATTTTTCCTTGTAATAAAATAAACAGAAAGATAAGAAATTAAACTTGAGTCGAATATGGTTAGAAGTACTGTCATGCGCATTTGAAGAAGTATATCCTCCATTTAAATTAAAAATTATTGACTGAATGTATGTTATGTCCATCACAAATGCCGATGTAGAAAAGATATTTTTATTTAATACAAGGAGTTCGAAAAGGAGAGCACTAGGAATGAAAATTTAGATTTTTTCCGAAAAATATTCAGTTAACATAAAAATATCATTTATAGATTTAAATTTAAATAAATTAAAAGTATTGAAATCATTTTTTATGTTATTATAAATTAAAAATATAATTGAATAGAGAAAGATCTGTTTTATTTCATAAATATAATCATCGTATGCACCATTTATTGTCTTATTGTTTAAAAAATGAGATAGGGCCTTTGCTCTTTTTACCTAATTACTTTTTTAAAAAACAGGAAAGTGAGCTCGTTTTCTTACTCTCATATTCAAAAATGAATACAGGATGCTTTTTTCTGGTTCAAATAGCAATACCAAAATATTTTTTTTTAATTTTTAAAAAATGACAGAAAAATAAATTTTGTTTGAAGAAAATATAACTATTTTTCAACTTTTAACACGCCATTTATTTCATGTTTTTTTTACCCTTCATTTTGTTTTAATTTTACTCTTACTGAATCTATGGGGAAAACGACAGAGTAGAACTACGGTTTTCATACAAGATTGCCCAAGGCAACTTAACAGCTAGCTGTAAACGATTGCTATTCTGGTTCCCACTGAACAAAGATGCCGAACTAAGTCATAAAATTGTCCCCTTTCGACCTCCCAAATTTTAGAAGGGGGAAAGAATTGAAGTCTGTTGCATTTTTGAAGGGGATAGCAAAATAAGAGTAAAACGCTTTCGGAATAATTTTTCAGGAGGAGGGTATCCACTTAGAGGGTTAATTAAAAAGTACATCGTCTATTATTTTGGATCAAAATACATTTTGGAGACATTTTTAAGCTAACTATATGTAACGATCGATTGATTCATGAAAATCTGAAATCTATATTTTATTATTTTAGATTCTTAGAAACTAACTATTATTAAAAATTGATGAACGTTTTTTTTTTTTTTTTACTCTTAGCATCAGAATCGCTTTCTTTTTATTGCTTCACATTAATAATTTTTTAATTCTAACGCATTATCTTTTTATAAGTCATACATCGAAATTTGAAGCTATATCTTATCTGCGAGAAGGAGGGGAAGATAGAACAATAATTTTACACTAAAAAAACATGTTCGGGCTATAGAGAGGGGAAAGAAACCTGTCTTAAATCAAAAATAAGTGGAATAGAACAAGTTTCGAAAAAGAGAAAATTTTTTGACATAATTTTAGAAATCACTCACATTGTGCGCGTACAAACACACACACAGAAATGCTGGTGTCATGAGGAAAAGAGAAAGCCCGAGCAACGCCGGGCTAAGCGGTGGAGGGGAGGGTGGAAGTCATTTTGAAAAAGAGCATTAGAGAAGTGCTGATTTTGTGAAGGAAAGAGAAAATTTGTAAAAGTAGAGAAAACCCGTGCAACACCGGGCCATGCAGCTAGTTATTAACATAAAGAGGGAAGGTTGGCTTGCCACAAAACATGTTCAACTCCCCTTTTATATAAATTATTTTATATATTAGCTGTCCTAAGTCAGCAATGTTTATAATACTGCAGAATCCATTTTTTTTAAACTTCGATTGCTCATATGTCCTTCATTGTGTGGTTTTCTTACTGTGTCTGCGTTTTTCGATTCTGATTGATGGATGTTCATCTCTAGTTTGTAGAGAATTAGGCCATATATATAGATATGAAATACTTCATGTTAATTTCATCTTAAAAATTTTTTTTAAGTTATATGGTCCTGACCCTCCAGGACTTAGCGTAAATAAGTAATTGTTATTTACCCACCTAACGGGATATAATCGTAACTTTATTTCTTCGAAATTAAAAGTTCAGTGTTTTTAAATTAAGAACTATATAATGAACATCAACCGATTACCTGGACCAATCACAAGAGGTAGTGAAAGTCATGTGGGTTTTGGAACTTATGGTTTGCGTTTTGTGTGAATACCAAAGATTTCTGGAAAATTAACGCCGCGTACACAATATTACGCTAATGCCTGCTGCTGCTTATATGTACTTTGCTGTTTCGTAAAGTGTCGTCCAGATTTTTATTCGTCTCTGTGTGTGTGTCAGTAAGTACTAAAATGTAAAATAAATTGGATTATCATTTAAGAAAAGGATGCCTTATTAATAGAACCATCCTTACATCAACAACCTAGATATGGTCATCAATAATTACGCAGATAAAGCCACACATTGTACCACGACATTGTATGTATACACATATACTCATGTCCACACAAAATTAAGGTCACAAACATGTTCTTTGTCATAATGTTGAAATACCTCAAGTGATTTATATTTATATATCTTGAAGAACGGGTAGTACAGAATCAACCTTCAGTTTAGGAAAATATGTTGTTTAGTGTTAGTTTTTGCAGAGCTAGTGGATTGAGACCGTTCAAGCATATGGGAATTTTGCTTCCATTTTTGTGAATATTGCATTAAAACAAACAAGTTAATGAGTTTGCAAAGAGAATGATTTCTCAGAAGGGCTTAGACGTTTCCTTGGTATGGAGAGCCGTTATCAGACTTGAAACTGGCCAGTCTCAAGTGGAGGTGGCTCAATGGTTACAAGTGGTCCGAAAGTAATCTCCCGGTTATGGAATCAATTCCAAACAAGTGGTACTGTCACCAGGAAGGTCGCCACTGAGTATCAACATCTGCACAGGATCACTACTTGTCATTAAGCGCAAGATGACATAGGGGGACAATGGCTCCTCAGTTTTCTCGTGACCTTGCTTCTGTTTCTGGAAAAAGAATTACCAGGCAAACAGTCTACATTCATCTTGCAGTGACTGTCCTTTACTCCAGTCTGGTGCGTCCCTTTGACTGCATCCAGCAGGAAAGACTAGATATTGTGGCCCTGAAAACATCAGTCACGGGCCCCACAAAAATGTGGAAGTGTTTTCAGTGTTGAGTCGAAATGTACCAGACATAGTGATTCTTGTCGAGTCTTCACCTGGAGAGAAAATGGAGCTCGCTTTCATCCCTCCGAAGTAACAAAAATCGACTGATTTGGTAGCAAAGGAATATTAGTGTTTGGTGGAATAATGTTGAGCAGTTGTGTACTACTATGCGTTTTCAATGTGAAAACCGTCAACTCACAACGCTATAAAGATGAAATTCGGGAAGTCTATGGAAGGTTTTTTTGGGTGCTATAGACGCGGACAATATTTGTGTGGACGATAATGCGCGGCCACACAGAACCCACTGTGTCGATGAATTTCATAAAGGTGCGGGGATTTACCCCCGAGATCTCCGGCTCACAATTTTATTGAACATGTTTGGGAGGGTCTAGAAAAAGCCATTTCTAAGAGTAGCTCCCCTCCCAGGACACCCAAAGAATTTTGAGTCTCAATTTTGGAAAAATTGACTTTGTTGCCACAAATACTTATTGATACCCTCATAAACAATATGGCAGCTCGTTGTGAGGTTTGCATAGCAACTCACTGTGGTCACATTCCATATTAGACAGATTTTTTTCTGGAGCTAAATGCTTCGTCTCTGATTCATGACGTCACACTTTTTGATATCACTTGTATCTTAATTCACAATTAAAATCTTTTCTTTCGTCATGTTGCTGTATTCTTTCCAAGATCGTAATACGTCTCTGTGTCAAGTTTCGTGGGAACACAGTAAATAGTTCCTTCACCTGTAATTTCCCTATACTACTGAGCCAAAGGGAAAGGAAGGAATAATATTAGGAGAAATTTAAATATTACAAATAAAATGCACTATACTATTAAAATATAACGATAAAATTATAGTCTACTAGTATTTACTAGTACAGATTTAAAGTCGATGCAATAAAGTAGAAGGTAAGACTTACTTCGTGAGTATAGCAACATGTTATGTTTCCTATCAAATACAACAGAGTAAAAGTAGAACCGCATAAAAGTAAAATTAGTAAATTATGATAGAATAATATTATGTCTATATATATATATATATATATATGTACATTTAAAAAAACATAAACATTATTATGAATATTTATGAAACAATAAAATATTGAATTAATCATATATATTTATAAATATATAATTTATGAGTAAGAATTAAACGATGAATTTTGTTTTAAGTAATTAGTATTTTAATAAAATAATGATTGAATACGTTTTGTTACCTCTTAAATTTTTGTGACATAATGTTGTGCAATTTGTTACATTTATATGAACTGCATTCCCTTTATTAGCCCTGTAAATATGAAATGTGTAGATCTTTTCCTTTATATAATTTATAGTTAAAAACTAAAGACTGTGGCTGGCATATGGGATAGCAAAAAATTCCTTGGCTATTAAAACAATTAAAATTTAGTTATTTGCTTTGTGTAACTCACCAATTCAAAAAATTATAAGCTTTATTCAGAATTTGGTCAAAGGTTTAAATTTTTACTTAAATAACTTCAAGTATCAAATATAATAGTTCCTAGTAACCTTTAACATAGAACGAACCTATCTCATTTTATATAAATTCTCACAACTTTAAAAAGGGACCCACACAAGAAAATAAATTCTTTGATTACGAAAGAAATCCTTGAATAAGAAAAAGAGATAAGAAACCCTTGGAAATCCTTGTTAAAAAATATATAAACCCTTGAATATATATTTCTCATAATACATAAATTTTCCTAGATCTTCATTCTACTCAAAGGTCTATTTCCTTAAAAATATAAAATTACTATTCAAATATTCAAAATAGCTCGCATTGATTTTCTTAGACAAAATTGAATCACATATTGTCAAAAACTACCGAAATAGTCCCCTCTGTTTTTCGAAAAACCCTTTCTGAAACTATTACATTGAAAAGCGGATGGGTGAAAGCTCTTCAAATGGATTTTCGGTGTGAATCTTGTGACACATCACTCTGGAATTTATCACGAAGAGAATCCAGACTGCTTGAGCTCACTCGTTGCTTGGTTTGAATAAAAACTCCGACAGAAAGAGCGTTCTTTTGATGTCTGAAGGAATACCCTCGTCTTTTGGAAGGGATACAGTTTACAGGAATAACAATGAACAGAGAGGTTTGTTCTTTTTTACAAATAAGATGTATATTCGCCCATTTGGGAGATGTAAGTTGAGATATTCCTAAGAGAAAAGGCGATTCAATAGAATGTGTTAAGTACACGAATCTGTAAGCACGTAACATGTGTCTGGAAAACCACATATATTTAACAAATGGCTTGAGTCTTAAATATAGCCTTATTTCAACATATTTTCTCAAAATTTGAACTATATCTAGTTGTAAATTTGTAAGTATATATATATATATATATATATATATATATATATATATATATATATATATATATATATATATATATATATATATATGTATATATATATATATATATATATATATATATATATATATATATGTATATGTAGGGTTGGATATGTGCAATGTGACAATCCCTCCCCCTGTACTTAGGGTGGAGCAGTCAACACTGACGTCACACCCCGTCAGGAATGTCCAACTAAAGGACACACGGGAAAATACGGAGACGGACGTTAGCGACGCTAAGCTTTAGACGTAGGAGAAAGAGGTTCTCCTTTGCCGTTTAGTATAATTTAGATATTTCATCTTGTTAAATAAAGCATTTATCCTCCTTAGGTTGTAGTCATTTTCCCATATTTTGGGGGCTCGGCCTTTCTCTTGCATATTAAGGAAAATCTCCTCTAGACGAGAGAAAATTTTTAAGACTCGTTAATATTTTTCTTCAATGGACGCTACATTGCAAAAAGCGTAAAAACGACTTGTTGCTGTTGGACTTCCTTTTTCTTGGATTCCTATAGTGCCTCAACTGGTTCTGGATTTATTGTACGGACTGCTCCCCAACCCCAGGTAGGCAAAATTTAATTAAACGTATTTTTTTTGTTTATTTTGGCTTTAAAATTACTGTATTTAGTAGTTTTAACTCAGAGTGTGATAGGGAAATTTTGATTACAACCTTGCACCGTCTATAAATTTTCAAAGTGATTAATTTTGTATATTAAGATGTCCTGTAAAAATATTAAATTAGGCGATATTCCTATAATTGCTAATTCGTTGAAATGTGGTACAACTCGTGCTGTAAAAACATTAAATTCTATATTAGGATTCCCCGAATTTGACCGTTCTTCGCGAAATAAAATAAGAAATTTTTCTACATTCCCTAAAGAGTTTAGAGTTGAAGAACACAAAGAAAAAATTTTAACCGAATTCTCATTGCCTGATTTCATCTCAGTCACTAATTTATTGCATTTAGACGTAGAAACAAATGAGCAAAATTTATGCAATAGTATATTTAAAGCTTTGACGAACTTAGAAGAATTCCAACTAACATTAAATAATTCGGAGACATCCTTTTCTGAAGGCGAAAACGTAGTTTCAAAAACCACGTTTCAAAAACGAATCACGTTAGACAGGAAATTTTCCTCGGAAGGGACAGACCAGCACTCCCTTTTTCAACATCCGGTCAGTAATGCCCCCCTACCCAGCGTTCAAGGTTATTCTTTCATGCCGGCACATCAAAACGTTTCATCTCTTTGTACACAAAATACTTTTCCTCCCTATTCAAACGATGCTTCTCTTACAGAGATGAATACCCAGTTTTGGACTTTATTGCGGGATATTTCGGCGACTAGTAGAAAATTTACCAGTGAAGACTTCTATTCTGTAAATAGTTTCTTTCGCGATGTTGAAGAAAATTTTGATTTATTCCCAGCTATCAGTTCTCAAAAATTAATGTTCGCGAAACGTCTAGTATGTGGAACTGCTAAATCATTTCTTTTTTCACAAATAAATTTAAATACATACGAGTCATTCAAAAAAGCTTTAATTGAAGAATTTTGGGATTCAGTTACTTCCATAGAAATTCACCGCGAATTAGAAAAAAGAAAAATGTATAAAACCGAGACTTAAATGCAATATTTTAATTCCATGCGTGAATTAGCAAATAGATGTGATTCAAAAATTGACGAAGCATCAATTATCCAGAACGTCATTAATGGAATTGATGGGCCTCGTTCAGATAAAATAATCCTCTATGGTGCAAACTCATTTTCCGAATTTAAGCAGAAATTACGTATCTATAAAACTGTCATAAAAAAGGGGATACATAACTCTAATTCACCGAATTTTCGTCATTCATATGAAAGCCGAGGACGCGATTTTAAACAACAAAGCTTCCAAAGAAAACACACAAAATTTAACGTTTCCGACGCAGCTAAAAATCCCCAACGTTGTTTTAATTGTAATGATATAGGTCACCTATCCAAATCTTGTCCTAATCATTCACGTGGCCCCAGATGCCTCTCATGCAATCTTTATGGTCACAAATCATTTGAATGCCGACGAGCTCATTTAAATAACACTTCTACACCACTTTCTGGTGTAAATGCTGTGCATGAATTGCCTTCTCCTATTAATATGTTTAAAGACGTAACAATTTTTGGCCGTAAACTTAACGGGTTAGTAGACACAGGCAGCAATTTAACACTATTAGGAAATTCTACTTACATAAATATAGATGCACCGCCACTGAAACAAACCAACACATTATTAACAGGTTTTGGTTTTTCGCGAATTAATGTGATAGGAACTTTTGATTCCGAAATTAATATCGATGATCAAATTTTTCCTGTTACTATTTCTGTTGTACCAAATTCTTGTACAAATTATGACCTTATAATCGGTTGTGACGTAATTAAACAAGCACATCTAAATATATCGCCTACAGGCGTAAAATTTGCACAAATTTTAAGGCCTTCTGATAATGCAAATGAAAATTTTATTATGACGATTTCTGACGGTTCACCCACATTTGATATCGGTCCAAATGTTTCTCAACATAATCGAGCTGAAGTCGAACAACTGCTATCGACATACACGCCTAAAAAAAAAAAAAAACTGTAAACATTGAGCTTGATATCGCTCTCACCGACGACGAACCGATATTTCATAAGCCCCGACGTTTGCCATTTGCTGAACGAGATATAGTAGACGCTCAAGTTGATTAATAGGTTAAAAATGGAATTGTTGAGCCGTGTTCATCCCCTTACGCTAGTCAAGTTGTGGTTATTAAAGAAAAAGACGGGAAATCAAGAGTTTGCATTGATTATAGACGCTTAAATCGCAAACTTATTAAAGATAACTATCCTCTTCATTTAATTGACGATATTTTAGATTGTCTCCAAAATGCTAAAATATTTACTACTCTAGATGTAAAAAATGGATTTTTCCATGTCGCGGTAAATGAAAGGAGCCGTAAATTTACTAGTTTTGTTACTTACAATGGTCAGTATCAATTTAGACGAATGCCTTTTGGACTAAGTACTTGTCCTTCCACCTTTATGTGGTACATAAATGCCATTTTCTGACATCTGATTTCGAAAAGTATTGTTCTCCCATATATGGATGATGTCGTTATTCCCGCTGCTAATGAGTCCCAAGCTCTTGAATATCTAAAAATTGTTCTAGAGGTAGCTTGTGATTACGGACTTGAAATAAATTTTTAAAAATGTCAATTTTTACATAATACAATTGAGTTTCTTGGCCATATTATAGAAAACGGTCGATTGTTTCCTTCCCCTTCAAAAACTAAAGCTGTTATTACTTATCCTGATCTTAAGAATACTAAAGACGTTCGCCGATTTCTTGGTCTTACTGGCTATTTTAGAAAGTTTTTACCCTCATATTCGACCATAGCAAAACCTTTGAGTGACCTCCTTCGTAAAGACTCCCTTTTCCAATTTTATTCTGAACAACAGGCAGCATTTCAAAAATTAAAATACTTACTTTCCCAACAACCCGTTTTAAGTATTTTTAACCAAACTTCTCCCACTGAGATTCACACTGACGCGTCAATCGATGGTTTGGGTGCAATCCTACTCCAAAAATCCATACATGACAACCAGTTTCATCCTGTATTCTACATGTCAAAAAGACATCAGACCATGAAAGAAAGTACACTAGTTTTGAACTAGAAGTCCTTGCAGTGGTCGAAGCACTTAAAAAGTTTCGCATCTATGTACTAGGAACATCATTCAAAATTATTACTGACTGTGACGCCCTCGTCAAAACACTAAGTAAAAAACAGCTTAATCCCAGGATAGCCAGATGGGCACTTTATCTCCAAGAATTTAACTATACAATAGAACACCGTACAGGCTCAAAGATGGCTCATGTGGATGCTCTCAGTCGACCTCCACATTGTATACTAATCCAAAATAGTGTCCATCTTTAATTTCTCAAAGCACAAAAGGCTGATGACCAAATAACAGCGATAAAGACGCTTCTAGAAACAACGCCGCATGATAACTATATCGTAAAAAACAAACTTCTTTACAAAACAGTCAATGGCACCGATTTACTAGTGATACCTGACGAAATGCAGGCTAACATCATTAAAACTGCACATGAACGTGGACATTTTGCTGTTCTACGCACACAAGATTTAGTTAGCAAAGACTTTTACATCCCACGGCTTAAAGACAAAGTTGAAAAATGCATTCAAAATTGTGTTACATGCATTCTCACAAACCGGAAACGTGGTAAACAAGATGGCACGCTTAACCCGATAGAATAAAACGATTTACCACTCCATACATTTCATCTAGATCATTTGGGTCCCCTAGCGACAACTTCTAAGAAATATAAGCATGTTTTTGCAGTGATTGACGCATTCAGTAACTTTACATGGCTGTATACCACTAGATCTACGGACGCTGCAGAAGTCATAAATCGATTAGAAAACCAAAGACATGTCTTCGGAAACCCCGCTAGGATTATCACTGATAAAGGATCCGCATTTGAAGATTACTGTAAAAAGCAAAACATCCTTCATATCTCCATTACAACTGGTCTCCCAAGATCTAATGGCCAAATTGAAAAACAAAATTCCACCATCATTGCTGTGCTGTCAAAACTTTCTGTCGACCATCCTGAGAAATGGTACTCTCACGTACCCCACCTGCAAGAAATCCTGAACTCAACTTTTCAAAGAAGCATCAAGATGACTCCATCTGAGCTCCTTTTCGGCACCAAGATGAAGTCTTGCCAGGACATTGAGATTGTCGAACTTCTTAACGATGAGATTACAGCTCAATTCCAAGAACAACGTGATGCTCTCCGTCAAGATGCTCAAAAGCAAATCTACAAAGTTCAAGATGAGAATCGCCGCACGTACAATCTTCGGCGCAGACAAGCTCATAAATATCAACTACATGACCTAGTAGCAATTAAACGCACTCAGTTTGGTCCAGGCTTAAAACTTAAGCAAAAATACCTCCGACCATAAAAAGTTACAAAAGTCAAGCACAATGACACTTATGACGTAGAAAAGTGTGATTCTGTCGACGGACCATCAAAAACGTCTACTTGTGCAGAATTCATGAAACTCGGGTCAAGCCAAACTAACTCTACTTGATTTCTCCATTAAAAACTGTTCACAATTTTTCTTCCTGTGAAAGACTTTCGTTATGGACATTATCCACAGACTTTTTATCTATTTATTTATTTTTGATTCCATTTTTATTGAATGACTCTAACATTTTCTTATTTCATTTTAGTACAAATTTAAGTGTTTAGAAGTAGGAGCATCTTGCTTCAATATGTTCCTGTTCCTTATTCCAGATTCTTATTTTAGCCTTGATCTGATTTGTATCGTTAACATAATTTGTTTTACCCCAGTGGTAATGTATGAAATTTTTTCTATATATGAAATATTACTTTAAATTTGTTCATTTTTCAGTATTTTTGTACTTTTGCTTTGATGATATTTTGTGTTGTGTATAATTCTTTCATCTACTGTGCATAACCGTGTACATTTTTAATATTTCATTACTATGTATCTGTACCATTTTATCATTGCATATAATCAGGCGAGGTCGCATTCCCGGTCATGATGGCCGATGTAGGGTTGGATATGTGCAATGTGAAAACCCCTCCCCCTGTTCTTAGGGTGGAGCAGTCCACACTGACGTCACGCCCCGTCAGGAATGTCCAACTAAAGGACACACAGGAAAATACGGAGACGGACGTTAGGGACGCTAAGCTTTAGACGTAGGAGAAAGACGTTCTCCTTTGCCGTTTAGTATAATTTAGATATTTCATCTTGTTAAATAAAGCGTTTATCCTCCTTAGGTTGTAGTCATTTTCCCATATATATATATATATACATATATATATATATATATATATATATATATATATATATATATATATATGTCATGATTTTTTCAATTTTTTAAGACAGAATCAGATTAAAGTTAGAAAAATGAAAACACGACCTTTATTCTTTCATTTGTACATCTGTTCTCACTAAGAGCAGGGAGGAAAAAGCACGCCATGGTGGTGGTCTCAAGTGGATAACACTTGAAAAACATATGGTAAGTATCGCTGCTTTGAAGATGGTGCTTGCAAGTTAATGCTGACATATGTTGACTATTAAATCTAACGATCTGGAATTAGACATGTTTATTGGCTAGACCATATGTTCGGAAGAAATAAATGGGTGATTAGTTTGATACTTGAAGATGGGAACTGAGAAAGATGTGTCAAGTGCTAGATAGGGAATTTAATTTTTAATCTAATTTAATTATACTTACATATATATATATATATATATGTGAAGTTGAAGGCACTATTGCAAGCCCCCTTAGCATCCCCCTAGAGAGGGCAATGTCCCCGACGGGGGAAAGGAGAGACGAAGGAGGGAACATCAGAACTAGACAGAATCCGTTGGGACCGCAAGAGAGGCAGACGCGCATCAGCAAAGCAGTAATAACTCTTAAAAAATAATGAAAGCCAATTAGGCTACGACGCGCGTTTAAATGTTTCACTCCATTCATTAATTGTTATTCTCCCTTTTATTTATTCTTGTCTTAAAAATAAACAGATTATTCTGGCAAATCCCAGTTTACGAATTCATCCCAGTAACAACATAACATTTGGGGGCTCGGCCTTAAATTAAATTAAAATTAAAAACCCCTAGAAAATACAACGAGTCAAGACTGGTGGACCAAGCACGCTTCAACGACGAAACCGGCAACGAAAACCACAACGACGAAACCGACAACGAAAACCACAACGACGAAACCGACAACGAAAACCACAACGACGAAATCATCAACGGTGAGTCCATTCCAATTTACTCCTTTATTGTTCTGAAGATATTTATTTACGATGGTCTGTCTAGAGGAAATTGCTGCTATTGCGAACATATTAAAGACGGCCCCTGCTTCAACGGTGCAATTTCTGCACAAAATTGTTAATGACGAACCCTACAGTAAATCTTCTAGAAAAGAGTTAAAAAAATTCGCGGGTTTCGCACAGAATTACGACATTGAAGCACGAAAGGATAAAATTTTAAAGGACTTTACGAAAACTGAACTTATTACCGTCTGCACTATATTAGGACTGAATTGCGCGGGAAGCGCCAAAGAATTAAGCGAGCATATATTTAAAAATTTATCAGATCCTGCATCTTTAAAAAATAATTTTACCGAACAATTGACGGATGACGAAGACGAAGATTCGGCGCCCTTTTCGCTAGAATCTACGAACGACGCGAATAAACAACCCCTCACCCCTCCAATTTATCACTTGCCCTCTCCGCAGGATGTTTTTGTTCCCCTCCCTCAAACACAACGAAATCAAAGCCAAAGAGGGAACGAAGAAAATGTATTTTTGTTAAAGGACCTTTTTTCAACTATGAGGTCGTTTACGGGAAATGATAATTACAGCGTTAAAGCTTTTTTTCGCGACGTAGAAGAAAACTTTATTTTTATCCCACACATATCTGATTTGCAAAAAATTATTTGTGTGAAACGTTTGCTTCAAGGTCCTGCAAAGACTTTTATCCAAACTCTCCATAACATATTAACGTATAGTTCTCTTAAAGCTGCATTAATTGAAGAATTTGAAGATTTATTTTGTTCTTACGACGTCCACAAGGAAATGCAAAAACGGAAATTACGCCCTACGGAATCTCTATTTGAATACTTTTTGGCCATGCGTGAAATTGCTTCAAAAGCACACTTTCATTTAGACGATCACAGCCTGATTATGTATTGTATAACTGGTATACCTGATTCTAACCATAATAAATTGATATTATATGCATGTAAAAGTATTTCAGAATTTAAAGAAAAGTTAAAAATATATGAAAAGGTTTTTATGCAAAATAATTCTTATAGTATTGATAGTAAAAATAAGCGTACAAATGTCAAGCAGTATGATTTTCCTACATCTAATAAAAATATGTGTTCTGATAATAAGTTTCATAAAAAAGGTCAATTTAATGATGCTGCTGCTAATAAGAGTAATGTACGTATACGTTGTTATAATTGTGGATTATTTAATCATACTTCTAATGAATGTTACCATAAAAATAAAGGTTTAAAATGTTTTAATTGTAACCAATTTGGTCATAAAAGCTCTCAGTGTGTATTTAAAAAACCTGATTTTAAAAATGAAGTTGTTAATGAGGTTCTTAGTGAAGTTGTTAATGAAATCAATTCCTCATCAGAAATGCGTAAAACTGTTAAAATTAATGGATATGATTTTGATGCTCTTATTGATACGGGTAGTACTATGACTTTAATACGCGAAAGTGTTTATCAAATTCTTGGAAGACCGACGTTAAATGCTACGAAAATAAAATTAACTTCTTTCAGTAAGAATGAAATTAAACTCTTTGGAACTTTTAAATCTACTATTAATATTGAAGATAATAAATTTATGACGGATATTTATGTTATTGACAATTCGCAAACAACTATTGATGTAATTATTGACACTGATGTTTTAAAACAAACTGAATTTAAAATTACTGCAAATGGTATAGAATTAATACCTAAGAAAAAGGATCACTTTATTAATTTAATTAATGTATCTAAGGCACATAACCAATCGGAATTAAAAGATAATGCCCTAGAAGTATTACAACTAAAACTAAAAAATGCAGAAGATAAATGTAAAAATTTAGAAATGCACGTATCTAACACATCTACATTATCATTAGAAAAAACGGCGTTATTAGATAAATTGCATGAATTAGAAGAATCAAATTTAGAAAAGGTTGACAAGTTAGTTAAACTTGAAGAAAAGTACGAGATCTTACAAGAAACACTTAAAATTACAGAACGGCGACTTGTTGAGAAAGAAATTGAATGTGCATCGTTAACAGAAAAAATACTCAACGTAAACACACAAACGGAATCAAACGATCATCCTAAAACATCGATGTCAACTAAAGAACGAGAAATTAACCCTAGCAAGCGCAAAACTAAGAAGTCAAAGTCTAGTGGAAGAAATGCTAACAAAACAAGTGATAGTGATGAGAATCAAGCCTTTGCCAAAGAGAAAAATGATTTGCTTAGACAGATTGATTTCCTTAACTCCATTATTTTGGATACGAAGTTGAAAGAGCCAAACAAGAGTAAAGCACAGTTCTTTAAAAAACGCAGACAACTACACAAATATAAAAAACACGAATCAGTAAGAACCCAGTCCGGAACACAACTTAAATTACGATCCAAGTTCTGCGAACCCTACCTAATTAAGACCGTCAAACCCCATGACAGAAATGAAGTTAAAAATGTTGGTCAACACGAAGGTCCTCATCTTACATCCACAGCTGTTGATTTCATGAAGAGGTGGTCAACCGCTGATGCCTGACGATTTTACGACTGAAATTTGAGTTCCCCCACAGTAACTCTCTGTGAACAGAACTTTGAATAACGAACTGAACTTTTTCTCTTTCCCTTTTTATAGCTTTTTTTTTTGAATAGCTGTGAGCAGCAATGACGACCTGCTTCCAGAAAAACAACACCTGTATGAAGTACTGGAAAGCATCGCACTTTTGTTATTTTTTTTCTTTTCACTGTTTACAATTTTTGTTTTATAGGTTTGCTTGCAACATTTTGGATTTTCTTTCGCTGTGGTCAGCTCATTTTCAGGATGGCCGACTGTGAAGTTGAAGGCACTATTGCAAGCCCCCTTAGCATCCCCCTAGAGAGGGCAATGTCCCCGACGGGGGAAAGGAGAGACGAAGGAGGGAACATCAGAACTAGACAGAATCCGTTGGGACCGCAAAAGAGGCAGACGCGCATCAGCAAAGCAGTAATAACTCTTAAAAAATAATGAAAGCCAATTAGGCTACGACGCGCGTTTAAATGTTTCACTCCATTCATTAATTGTTATTCTCCCTTTTATTTATTCTTGTCTTAAAAATAAACAGATTATTCTGGCAAATCCCAGTTTACGAATTCATCCCAGTAACAACATAACATATATATATATATATATATATATATATATATATATATATAGGTTAAGAATTCTTTCTGATTACTTCTTTTACTTTATTAAGTAAAAGAAAACAATTGGAAGGAATTAATAATGCAATATTTAATGCAAAAAGCAAAACGCTTTACTGCAAAGCA
The DNA here is from genome assembly GCA_019973935.1 of Trichonephila clavipes. Taxonomy (NCBI): domain Eukaryota; kingdom Metazoa; phylum Arthropoda; class Arachnida; order Araneae; family Nephilidae; genus Trichonephila; species Trichonephila clavipes. Next base: position 208,309 of record BMAU01017860.1, on the reverse strand, counting down.
AAAAAATAAAGATTTGTCAGGAAGAATAAATGGAATAAAGGTTCACAAGACATTGTTTTTTACAAACCAATGTCTATATACTATTGCTTTTTGATTTTTTTTGTGTGTATTTAATGTATCCTTTTTAGATTCGTTAATTAATAATAATGTTTGTGCTACCATGAAGTCAAAAGTTGTCACATATAACAATTTTACAAATGAAAAAAAAAGTACATGGCTCAAACAACAAACATTGCTTTGAATAAACACAATTCAAAGTTCGCATTGGTATTTAACCTTTGCAGGCCTAGTACATCCCCCAGGAGTTGGTATCACTTTTTAGCGCGGCACCCACACACACAGGCTATACCAATTACCACATGTTATTTTAACACCCAGTTTCCTTCCCAGAGGGAGGCACCTGAGCTCTGGCGATGCGAAACCTTACTTAAGATTTTAATTTTGCCGAGAGCATCCAAGTCAAACAGGCAGTCAAGGGATTTTTTTTCTCATGCCATATAATCATACGACATGGCCGCTGTCGATTTTCTGCATCCACCAACTTGGGCCGGGGCAACACCTCCTAGGTACAAGGCCTGGCTACTGAAATGAGAGAGGCTTGTGACGTCACATATAGTAGGTATAGAAATCCCGCCTGATTTGAAGTTCACTTTACTCGCCTACGCCATTTTGATTGTTGCTCCTGTACAGTTCGCTGCTTTCTACATTTTTATTGTAGATTTTCAATTTATTTGTGACAATTTTGAATAAGATCATAAAAAAATGAGTTGAACCGAATTGCAATAGCAATTATAAGGATACTGGGACAGTACAGATGTTTGGATTCCCAAAGAAGGACTTTCTTCGAAATAAATGGATACAAGCCATTTCAAGAAAAGATTTTGCTCCATCAAAGTATTCGAAGGTAAGTTTTTTAATTTTATTCTATTTATGGAAATTGTAATAATATCTTTATTTTAAAAGTCTACAAATAACTTTAATAGGTTGTTCGATAAGACCTTTGAAAACGTACTAATTTCTTTTTCTTCATGTGAGTTTCTTAAATATTGTCAATTCATTTTCTTTTATCTATAATAATAAAGGAGTTTTGTTTATGAAATAAATATTTTGTAGCCCTAATAAAATTTATGTTTTTAAAAATGAGCCCAAACAAGCATTGTTAATGAGACAAAAACTGTCTAGTGTTTTTGCTATTGCTGCTTTATTTTTGTGTCATTTACCAAATACCTTTTCGTAGAATCAACGAAAGTACCTTAAGTATTAATAGTTTGTTAGCAAAGAAAGCCCATTATGATATACAACTCGTAGTCAATGTAAATATGGGCATAAGCAACCATCTATTGTATATTAATATGATGTAAGATACAAAATGCAAAACACATTCACAACGATAACAAAAAAAAAAAAAAAAAAAAAAAAACTAGCCGATTTTTGAACTATTAGGATGACTTTAAAAGTAAGAAAAAATAAAGCTGAAAAAACAGATAAACATGACTCAGCGTTAATCTCACAATTCGTTAACTTCATAACTTCATTTAAAAAATCAAATTATCAGAGAAATTTTTGTTAATTCTAACAAATATTTTTTGTTGATACAAAACATATATATATATATATATATATATATATATATATATATATATATATATATATATATATATATAATTTTATAGGTTCGTGAATTACACTTTTCGGATGAGATGCAATATGAAGATACACTGAAGCTTACAATGAAAAGACTGGAGAGAAGATATGTGTGCCCTTAAAGCGTTTCAGACTACAAAATTTTGCTGTGCCAACTATTTTTACAGATTTCCCCACATATCTTTCTAACTCTGGAAATCCTGCTCGTGAATGTCCTGAGCAAAGACTGCAAAGATTAGAAAATGAACACTTACAACGCTCAATCCAAGCGAGCATTATTTCCAAGGAAGAATTCGAAAAAAAGAAATCATTTACGTCATTTCCAGAATTAGTAGAGTGTTTAAATGCAGAGGAGCTTCAGGACATATGGACTGTCATTTTTAAAAAGGATCTAGTAATAATTATGATGCTAGACACAATAATATCTCCTGTTATTAAAGCATCAGTGATTATAAATAGACTTACATTTAACAATTCACATAGGTCAAACAAAGATATACATCAACTTGGTAAGTACAAATTCCCTGTAAAAGTTAATAATACTATTGTTGTAAATAAAATATTACATGAACTGGCTCTCAGAATAGAAATGAAAAGCTCCCATGATTTTCCTATAGCATTTTTGGTTTTATTGTTAATCATTTAGAAAGTATGTTTTCAGATAGATTTAAATGATGATAAAAAAATTGCACTCCATTTCTTAATTGACCAACTCAAGTTTTTAACTAGTAACAAGTTTTCTTTTAGATATTTCTCTGAAATGATGGTTTTTCTTTTTTTACATTACAATCCATATCACCTCATGCCTATAAATTTTTAAGAAATTCAGGATATCTCAATATTCCCCATCCCAGAACTTTGCGCAAAATTTGTGCATCTTTAAAAACTAACCCTCAAACAGAACAATCAAATGAGAACTTTCTAGCATACATGAAAAAAAATCTAAATCCTAAATCTATCCTAAAATCTGTTGACAAAAATGTCATACTGATGCTTGACGAAATCCATTTAAAGCCATATTTAGATTTTAAAGGGGGTAATGTTCTAGGGATGGCATATAACAGTGAACAAGCTACTACTTCAGCATATGTGTTCATGATTCAAAGTCTACTTTCTCGTCTTAAAGAAGTAGTTCATATAATCCAGTGAAAAAAATCGATGGAGAAAAATTGTTTGCTGTTGTTAAAAAAATTATCGTATAGCTTGATGGTATAGGATTCAAAGTTATAGGTATAGTTTCTGACAATAATTCTATAAATCGAAAAGCAATGTCAAACTTTTCTGTTCCTTCCAAATTGAGCATTGTATATCTATATCCTTCTGATTCTTCCAATCCTTTATTTTTTGCTATTGATTTAGTGCACATTTTTAAATGCATTCGTAACAATTGGATTAATCAAAAAAATGCAGGTCAATGTTTTTATTTTTCAGATTTTGAAGATCATAATAAGTTTTCATTATTAGAAGCAAATTTCTCTACACTTAAACACCTACATATATGACATAGAAAGTAAAAATTTAGTAAAGTTTGCTTATGGTTTAACTTTGAAGCCTTTATGTCCTACAAATTTTGAAAAACAAAGTGTGAAACTTGTGCTTAAGATATTTAATAATTTTGTTATTCAGGGGCTTCAACTATTAGGAGAGCAACATAAACTAATTAGTTATGAAACAACATCAATTTTCTATTTCTTTAATTTGTACATGGTGGAAAATAGTTAATGGTAAAACACCTTTAAAGGGACAACATTGGCTTGATCCTTATCAGCAACCGATTACTTTATCTCCAGACAACCAAACATGTGAATTCTTGCATAAAATTTTGTCATGGTTAGACTGAAAAATCGTAAGACGAATATTAGAAAACTTTTTCATTTCCGTTGATTTTTATTAACCTTCTGGAATTTTATTTTAAAAAATGTTCAATTTTTTTTCTTTATCTTCACTATTACCCACATTTATTATCAACCCATTTTAATAGATTTTAAATGACAATTTTAAAATATATAGTGGTATGCATTTATCAGTTCCATGCTGATTACTAAGAATTTCAAGCAATCTAATTAGCTGTTACTAAAAGAAAAAAAATCGATATTCTTAAAGCTTACTCTAAAATATGTATACAAAATATATCCAGTATGAACAATGTCTTACTTGAATATATTGGGTGTGACGTTTTATTTATCAAGATTCAGATTTATCAGAAAGGCAGATAATTAACTTAAAAAATATAAATCCGATGTATCATAGGAAAGGGAAGTATGTCAAGTAACAGATGAATGTGTGGGTGTGGGAACGTGCAATATGGACTGGATTGTTTGTTTGCGTGTGTTGAGACACGCATGCAAGTGGCTCTGAATTATAGTGCAAATATTTTCAGGTGTATCATTAATTTAAGAAAAGAGAGAAGGTTGTTTCTCTTCTTTTTCTTTTATTTGGGAATTCATTATTTATCCCATACGAACAATGTTTGAAATCGATTTGTTATTGTAACACTTTAGACTTGCGATTTTATAAGCTTAAAGAGAATCAGCAATTACACCTTTCCCACTTTGTAAAATATATGTCATTTTATGCCTATATTTTACTACAGCGACTTTTACACTAAAATGCTTCAACCGTTTTCTTGTATTATATTTAGAAACTTTAGAAAATTCATTTTGAAGATGTTAATGCGAAGAGATGTTGCGTTTACATATGAAAATAATCTAACATTCTTGTATAAATTACAAAATATTAATTTTTATGATATCGCTTTAAAAGAGCTTCTGAGGAAACTCTTTATCAGGTTCCTTCAAGCTATTTTGAAAATATTTGCACATATATTTAGAAGTATATTCTAAAAGTAATACCACAAGCTTGCCTACAATTTTTATAACTACATTTTTCATGTATTGATTATGTAGGATATTTGTATTGCGATCTATATATACAAACAAAGATATTTGTTAAAATGAATAAGAGTTTGCCAACACACACATAACATACAGCAAGAGAACATTTTATAATACTCCCTTGACAGAAAACAAGCGAGTTCGGTCAAGTGATTAACGTTTATGGGTTTTGACTGACCACATGGTGTTCGGAAAGCAGCAGCTCGGGGAAAAATTCTTTGTTTGATTTTTTAACCAAACCCATCCGTTAAGAATCTTTTAATTTCGTTTGAAATATTGTCTTCCTCCCCTGTAAAGGTTAATGGGTATCATGAAAGAAAACTGCCGGAAGTCAATCAGAGGATAAAGAGTCTGATCAATAAAGAGCATTCAGGATGAGCTTGTACATGATGCAGTAGCTCGTTGAATTTAAGCGTTCGCCAGAAAAAGCATCTATCTACGCGTTTTGACATCTATATGGATGCACTGGTAACCTTCGAACCTGGTTTTTTTTTCTTTCTAGCATCTTCACCATAGCTAGAGCGTAAGTTTCTGTCTGTGTTGTGATACGAAAAATGGACCAAATCTCTTCTGAGTCAAATCACATAACCGCTTTGTCTGCCACAACTGCCTCTTTAGAGGAGACTTGGCATCACTGCTACGACTCGTTTCTTTTGTGTTGATAAACTGTTCTACGAATTCCAACAGTAGAGCAGAGCTATTACACAAGGCTTAACAGAGTCTTCTAGTTTTTTTCTTTCTGTCGTGCTCAGCGTGTGAAAGACAGATACGCATTCCGGATCGCTTGCGCAACTCGGTGAGTTGTGTCTGCCCTATAATTTTGATTTTTTTCTATAACCCCTCCTTTTTAACTTTTCATTTTCATTGTCAGGAAGTATGAATATATATATATATAGTATATATGATGTCTCTTTTTACAATTATAAAACTTTCACAATGTGAGTTCATGCTTAAAATTAATCCGTTTATGAGCCTATTTGACAGTCGGTGCAGAAACGTTGCTTCGAGATCCGGAAAATGCTTGGGAGGGGGGATAATTTTGTTCCCAAGAACATCATAAATATACTTTATAGGATTAAAGTAGGGAAACTGGCTAATTCATCCGGGTAATATCCTTAGTTTACAGAAATTCCTTGACTGAATTAACTCTTTGTAGATGAGGGATTGGAAGTAGGGCCAGTTACACCTCTACAAAACGAGCATGAGCTCAGAGATTTGATACCTATAACTCTCCCCAGTCTCACAGCCTCTGTAAAATAAAGGGAGGTCTATACGCCGGTCTAACATGATGCTTATTTAGACCAGGAGTTAGCAGACTTTTTGAGAAATAAGGGTTAAGTTGTTAGTGAAACAGGATAACCTGCTCAAAATAATATTTTTATTTTTATTTATTTGTATTTTTATTATTAATATAGCCCTTTAAGTAGTAGCATTTTCCAAGTGTGATTTCTTTCAGGGTCATTTTGATCGTTTTATAAGCCCTTAAATGTATAATAAAATATGGAATGTGTTTCTGTCACTTTTGTTGGGGACTTAATTGTATATTTTGTCCATTTCATGAGTGCTCCCGAACCCACGTATGTAAATAAGTAAACGTTATTGGAAGTCACATTAAAGAGTGTCTTCCGGTGGTGGAACTTTTACCAATCAATTGGACTTTTCTGGTTTTAGAAATACCAATATTTTCAATTATTCCCCACAAACTTTTCTTTTAGAAAAACAATTTAATACAGTTATAATTGTCTTAAATCAGTCGAACACTTAAATGTATATGCCTATGCAGATAAACTATTTCGATAGATAATTATAAAGGGAAAAAGGAAACAATATTTTTTAGTTAGCATTATTTTTTGAAAATACATAGGGGCAGGAGTCTGAAGAACTCCAAATATGTATGCAAAGAGACGCGGCTCACCAATTCCTGACCAAGACTAGGGGTCGGAAAACCACGACTGTATATATTGCTAGAAAGTAATTATGTCTGTGTACTAAAAAATATTAGTTGGAGCACGACCGCTACCGAAAGGGGAGACACCCCTTATGGGTAAGCACACGTATGCGTATTAATGGCTCTTTGATACTTTAATTATCTTGTTTCACTGAAAATTTGACTCTTCTCTCGCGAAAGTCTATCGACCCCTGACCTAGACCATCAAACATTCACTGCCGTACCAATACCTTATTGGGTGTCGTGGACATGTAGTGGGTCTCTGATTCCAATCCGATGAAGACCCGTCGAGAATAGGTGGTTTGTCTGCATCGAAAAGAACCGTCTCTCCCACTGGTACTTACTCTAATGCCAATGTTCCTTGCATCATTTGAAACGGCCTCTTCTGAAGTGAGTGAAAGGAAAATAATATATAGGTCCTTTTGCCAACAAATCTCTCTCGTTTTGGCATTTGAATTGAAACCTTGGAGCTTTGGTTCCTATGGTTGAGTGAAGTTCACAAGACAACTGAGCAGCTGTTAGGCCTCACTATAATAGACAAATATCGATCTGCCTTGGTCGTTGTGACTCTAAGACGAACTTACACAGGTCTCCTCTGTACGCATTTGGTCCCATCAAATTGTTTCAAAAAGCTGCACACAACGCTGGGAGTTTCATAAAGTCATTAAGTAATCTCCATTTAAGACTACCCACTGTATAGTCTTTCAAAGTTATCCAAATGTTGATGATTACTCATTTTAACTGTCTCTGCTTTTGAATTTCCTTAACTGTTATAAATAAAAAAAATACCGTAGGAGTCATTGAGATGAGCTAATGAACAAAGCGCGGAAATTAACCCGTGTACTTACAAATCAATTTCCTCTCAATGTAGTGTCCCCATGTATGTGTAGGTTTACTAATTGACACTAACTATTGCATCTTTATCTAGAAGCATTAGTTTTATCTGTCGGTAAGCCTTTTTACAGAAATTCTATTAAATATGGAAATTCGCTTTTTTGAGCCCTGATGTAAGATGAGTTGCTAATGAGTAGCTTTGCTGATATTTATTTCCATTTAAGCATTTATTTTTATTAGTATGTGATACTACATAATTAAAAATTTACTATGTCAGTGTTTTAGTTCAAAATATTTGCGTGGACGTTCTGTAAAATAAATACAAGTCTCCCACAGTAACCTAAAATTTGTAAAATATTTGAAAAAGATATCTTATTAATAACTATTTTCACTAAAGATGGATTTAACTCATAATATTATACCATGCCTCACAATTTACTACTTCTGAAAAAGTTACAGAGGTTTATAAATTTGTACCAGTAAAAAAGGAATAGTTTATTAAAATACTTTAAGGAAACAAGGGTACTAGTGAGAAATCAACTTAAATATTTATCTTTCCTTCTAGCAAACTGAATTTTTTTTCATTTGGCTGTATCAAATTAGTTTAAGTTTAAATGATGGTTTTCCTTTTTCGGAATTTGCAACAGGAAGTGTTTAAAACTCTACATAGTAAAGTTAACTGTCACGATTAAAATACTGTATCATTGTGTGCTAGTGATATGCAGAAATTTATTAAATTTTTATCGAAATTTGACAATAATTTACATAGTTTCTGCCCTCAAGTTTATTTTTACTGTCATAAAGAGTATGTGGAATTTTATTTAAAAAGTTCTCATTAAGCGTTCTAAACTATTTATTTGCCTTCTTTCTCCCCTTTTGTCTCTTTATATATAAATATATATAAAGATTCCACTTGACCTCAGACATTTGACTGGATTAATTTGTTGTAGTCATTGAAAGATTCAGGAGACTTCTTGTTATTTTCGTTGCACATTTATTCAGTTAATAAAAACAAACGGCGACGAAAACACGAGACAAATATACACGGACATTAAGGCAATGCACAAAAGAATTATCTGTTCGTTCTGGAGATCTCAGCTTTTATAGTTTTTTCCAATCGGAAGTTTTTAAAATCGTATGATTTCCGATAAAGACTTTTGTAATTGGTCAGAATACATGGATGATACAATTTGGCAATTCTTGTTTTAAAAAATGCAAACGTGGATGTTTCTTAGGTGTTGTGGTTAACAATGGTAAACTAAAAATTAACTATCACTCGAAGTCTACGAGGGCTCAAGACCTTTACGAATTAAGTAAAATCCCTCGAGGGTGGTGAATTAGGATATATATACTTGTGTCGTTTACTCTACCGCTGCAAAAAACTATAAAATGACCCGCTTCATTAAAATCCTTGCATTGGTAATTATTGATTAAGGCATTATCGGTTAGTTAATGGATAATTATTAGTTATACTTATAATTGATTACAGGATTTATCATATGGTTCTCTTTACTGGAGACATTAAAATCGAAAGATGAATTTCATTTTTTGACTGAAATTTGTATAAGTGGGAAAATTAAGCAAATTTTTTCGCTTTAAACTTTGAACATGAATTTCAAGAATTAAAATCCGGGATAGATGCAATTTTTAAAAAAACTTTATTCCTTACTCTAAATTCGTCGTTACAATTTAATTCATGAAATTCAAACATCAAAAGTTTTTTTAACATTTTTTATATATTCTAACATCTTTCGATAATTATGGTACTTTAAGTGTAATTGTTAGTTAAAAAGAGATATACTTTTTAAATAAATGTTAGTTATTTTTCATTTTATGTGAAAGAACACTCATTTTACTTATCAAAATATATACTACTAGTTACACTTTCAGAACTAAGACCAACAGGAATGGTAATATTTAACATTAAAATATGATTGTATGTTAAGAGGAGCTGATCTTACCAAAACTTTATAGAAAAAAAATTTAAAAACTAAAAAAGAGAGCTATAATAATAATAATAAACTTATCATTCGAATAAACTTTAAAGTTTTCAAAATGTGAATACAAGATATAATTTATATCACTTATCAGGCTTTTGAAACTTAGTTAATGAATACAATCACACACTTGGATCTCGATTTTACAAATTAATTGAGACCGAACATTTTATTCCTTAATTTGGGGTCATTTGTGATATCGGGGTCCAAAAAAATACAAATTTTTTGCGCTTACCTTTAGGAAATTCTATAATAAGCAACTACAAAAAAAATATCCATAGTTAGAAATTACACTCTTTTATTCAGCAGTTAAAAATACTATTAACGAATTATTGCGCCCAATTAAATGCTTAATTTAATATACTCACTTACAGATGTTTGACAATCTTTTTGATTCCTGTCTCGAATGAGCTCTTTTTCGACTTTATACATAGAAGAAAATACTACATCATTTACATACTAATGTATAAGATACGTTTTCACAGTTTTTAAACAATACAAAACATTAGAAAATGTAATAACTTAGGAGTTTCTTTATCAATTTCTGCATCAGAATCGCTATTCATTGGCTCCAACAAATCAAAAACAAATTTTCTGCAAAGCTGTACTTATAATAAACCTCATTTCTCTCAAGAAAGGAAGCAAATGGTAAAAACTCTTAAAATGTCCCTTGCTTTTTGAAGTGGAATGAGATGAGAATGAAGTTTGTTGTCATATTCAAAACTCACGTGATAGGCTACACTCATGACTAATATATAATAAACTGTACCTTCTTGGTACCAAGGGATTTTCTTATTGCTATTTGACGTAAAGCAGGGACATCTTCTTTCGTTAAAAATATCTCTTTAAAAACTCTGTGAATTCTCCCTCTCTCTCAAATCTCGCATACAGCTGCGTTTGCTATATCTCGGTATGCGCAACTATACTTTGCAATATTGGAACTTTTAATTTGTTTCCAGAAGATACTGGTCATCATAATTAAATTTATTATACATTTACTGTCCTTGCCCCTCCGTTTATGAATGTTTAAGATAAATTATTCTTCGGTGGGTCACGTTTTCAGTCAGAATTTTTTACAGAAAGGAAATAAGAGAAACAAACTTTTGAACTTTAACGGTACCGAAACTGCTAATGTGAATATTACTTACTTAAAATGTGGAAAACTCTGGATTCCACACTTCAACAAAGCAAATCAGTTAACCTGTAGATTAGTGAGGTAATCTGAACATTAACTTCTTTCAAGCTTTAACGGTAACATATATATAGTTATTTCTACTTGAGATTGTGTATAGTATCTTAGGTCATGGAAAAAATAGGAAAACTTTTTAGAAAAAAAAATGGAATGTAAGAAATATGTTTCAAAATCAATCACTCTATAGCTGTGATCTACTATTGTTTGGGTTAAGAAAAATAACTGTTCCATAACAATAAAAACACTGGTTCTACCTACTCAACAAAAGAAGTTTATTTCATCTCACACAAAAGTGGGAGACATTTAATTAAGACTATCAGCTGTATAAAAACTATAAAACAATTTTTTTAAAATTTATTTGTTTATTTTGAAGATTTAGTAAAAAAGGGTGAAAAATTGCATTCTGACCAAAAAGCTCATTTTTGAATTTGACAAAATCAGTTTTTTATCATTTACAAAGCTGTTAAGTATGCTTAGTGAAATTGAAATAGTAGACAAGCCGCGACTGATACTTGACATGACTAGGACAGAAGTTCTTCTCTTTAGGGTTGATCTATATATATACCTGATATATTATTGTTCTTACCGTAAAGTAATTACTATGTTCCATGTGAATATTTTCAACGTAGAGACTACTGACAAATTAACCCTTTCGCGAGCAGTGGCTAATAGGTCTAGCCGCATAACAAAAACATTTTCTCCAAGCGGGCGGTGGATATTTAGTGTATCCACATGCGTTAATTGAAGCTAAAATGCATAAAAATCAATAAAGATGGCAGCACGATACCCTTTTTGCATTTCATGTCCTCTGATGAGTAGTTAGAAACAGTTTTTCTCGGCGTAAATCAACAAATTGTAGTTCGATTACTGTAAATAAAATTTTTGATCTGTGCATTTCGACAAGTCTTAAGTATACTTATCTGTCATCTGAATGAATTAAGCAAATGTGCAATGAAAAAAAAAGTTTTATTTAGGTTTTTGGAAAATTTTTATATGTGGATAGAGGCTCTACCCTCTGCCCACAGAGAACCGAAAAATGACCTTGAAATTTTCGCTCTTCCTCCACTCGAGAGAGAGCATTTAGAATCACGTGAGAATGTTGGGGGTGGGAAATATAAACAAACTTTGTTTACAATATGTGGTACGAGATTCTTGGGTTCGAAAATATTTCATTATAGCTTTTCTGCTCGGAGAAAACGTTTGCATATTATTGAGGCGCATAAAATGCTTTTTGAATACTTTTTACTTATTGATGTGTATGTATTTTTAATCAGCATTTCCGTTTTATAAGATTACTGATATTGTTTTATTATTATTATCAACGTAAAGTAGAATTTGAGTATATTTGTGTAACAATGCCTAGAAAAAACTTATCTGTTTAAGAGGCTCTTGCTATATTTGAAGAATTTCCATCAGATGAGTATTCTGCAGTCTCTAATAACAGTGATACTGATGATGAAGATTATGTAGAAAATGTTTCTCAAGGGGAAACTACTTCCGATGATGAAGAAATTGATGAGATACAGTATCCTTCTACTTCCCCGGCAGAAGTAAAATGGGGTTAACTACACACAAAAAATAGATCTCCTCCAGAATTCACGGAAACATATCCCAGTCAAAACAGAAGGTAGTCTGTACAAAAGATGCTTTCTTTATAGTACCAGAAAAGACGTTCATCGCTCTCGATAGCCGTGTCGGTCCTACAATGTACCATTGCGCCTTCAAGCAAATCGTCCTACTTGCTTTGACAAGTTCCACAGTAAATAGCTCAAAAAATTTGTGAAATAACTAATTTAAATCCTCAAAAATATTACTTTATTTCTAACTTTTCATACTAAAATGAAATAAAATATAAAATGCGTATGTATACCAAATTCAATGTATATTTTAGTAAGTATTATATATATTGTACAATTATTCTATTATTATTTTATTACACTTATAATTTGTATTTAATTGTTACTGAAATAGTTATTAACATAAATACTAATTTTTCACAAAAAGTTTATTGTAATATGATTCATTATTTCTGTCCTGAAAAGTAAGTTTAATGTCTTAAGTGCGCAGTGGCTATAACGTCTAGCCACCACGAAGGGGAAAAAACCTGATCAGATATTTTTTTGTGACTAAATAATGTTTATAGAGGATGAGAACATCACATTTACCAAGTACTTTATTACAGAAAAGTGTATTTTAGCTGTGTGCCCGCAAAAGGGTTAAAAAGATGAAAATTGAATGTAATAAAAATAATTTACCTCTTCCCCTTTGAAAGGAATATTTTGTGTTTACTCATGTAAAAGTGATCTTAAATTAATATATCATTTATCTTTAAGATCTCGGGTTTAATTATGGGCAATATGCAATTATTTACGCAATTATTTTGTGGATCTTAACCTTTGAATGTGTTAAACTATGTTTATATTATTCTAAATCTTTTACTTATTGTAATAGTTAATCGTGATTAATTTTCCATTTTTCCTCGAAAACAAATAATTGTTGCGTTCAGCTGAGTCTTATATATAAGAGTTTTGAATTATTTATTTTGATTGTCTTTCTTCTTTTCTCTATCAATTTTACTGTGGAACTAAACATATTTTCTCTTGGCACAAGCATTGAAATAAACATAAAAAAAGCTTTAATATATGTATAAATATAGTAGTCCAGAAAAGTGCTTCTTATACAAGGGGTCGCCGAAAATGTTAGGTTTTTTGGTACATCTCTGCGTTTTTCTACAATTTATTTGTGTGAGACAACATTTTCTTCTTTAACAACCATAAAATCAAAGTATATATCAAATCTAAAGAATATTGAGGAAGTACTTCGTACAGCGGTATCCACTATTTTTCCAAGATTTAAAAACATAATTAAAAATAATTAAGCACATTCTTCCCATTGATACCGAAACCTTACGTATGTTGTTGTTAATAAAAGGTGATGATCTCAGAAGTGAACTCAAAATGATAACACTTAATAATCAGGTTACAGTTTAGGTATAATTTGCCTTATAACTGCGTTGTATGTTTTTTATTTTGTTTTTGAATTATAATTTCTATATCATTATCTTGAAAGTGAAACTTATTGCGGATGTTTATTACAGCAAAATAATAATATACTAAAAATGAAACACATATAGATATATCCAAGAGTGTAAAAACTTTGCGCAATGCTTATGGGGTCGCACAAAACTTTTATACAAAAAATGGGGTCACCACCCCGAAAAGTTTAATAACCTCTGGTTCAGAGTATTGTTTTAATTTTTAATATTTGAAAAAATCTATCAAAAATTAAGTAAATTTCAAAGTTTGAAAAAGAAATTTAAATTGATACTTCATAAAAAGAATATGTATGTATAAGAATTTAAATTAATTATATATTTCAATGGTAATTATAGAATTCAAGTCCATTAGTGCATACAATAAAATATAAAAAAAAAACCTTTTTTTATCTTTTAATATTTAGATAAATTATCTACATTTCAACGATATAGTTGCAAATCCCTTTTATGCAAAAACCAATGGAAAACAGTTATGACCATAGCTATACTCCAAAAGCGTATTACTAAAGAGAATCATTGAAGCTCGCAAATATCGCGTTAGATAACGTTCCAAATAAAATAGAAAACAGGAGGAAAAGGTGAAATATCGTACACAATGAGTAGAGATGGGATACGGTCAAGGCAGTTTGGTAATTAGGTTCATCGCAAATGTTGGCAAGTAATCTATTTGGTAAAAAAGGCTGCTTGTGATTACCTGATGAGAAAATCACGCCACATCGCATAATTCCGTTTGTTGTTTTGTTGTGGTGATTAATTATTTCTACGGCAATCTCCTTTGAATCGATTTTTTTCTCAGAAGAAAAATTTGATTAGATTATACTTTTTAAAAAAACAGTTAGTATCATTTATTCCATTGGTAAATTCAAAAGGAGAAAGGTTATTTATTTCACTATAAACATTGTCACAAAAATAAATTTCTAGGAGTAAAACATCGATTTATATTAAAGATTGCACTTTATATCAAAATATTGGAAACATTTTATAATTTGAAAAGTTTCTAATATACGTTTCATGCTTCTAAAAATGAAACATTTTTTTGAAATGATTCAATAAAAATAATAATCTTCGAATATAATTTTTGTTGTGGTTATGAACCAAGAAAAGTTCGTGTTAAGTCAAATAAATCATAAAAATTGATGTATCAGATTAATTGTAAATATGCCAGAAGTAAACACTGTTGTTTTTTATATCAATAATTAGGAATAACTTTCTTATGGAAAGGAATACTTGATAAACTTCTCAATATAACTTTTCAATGTATAAAATTGAAAATTTTGTTTTGATTATTTTTAATTCGAGTCTTTTTAAATTATTTTAAATTAAGTTTTTCAAAAGTTTAAAAGAGTTGTTTGAAAAATTTGGCATCTATGAAACTAGTGGATTTTTATATTCTTCGGCAGGATTCTTCTGTTCTTTGCATTAGTAAAATTTCTCAGGAAAAGCTTTTAATGTTTTATCGAATTTATTGTCCATTAAAAATTTCCCTTCCATCCAAAAATATGATTTGCAGTTCTTTCTTATAATAAGGAGAGAATTGCCAAATAAAAGGAGGGAAAAATGAAGTTACCATGAATTTCTTATACAGCACTAATAATTTACAGGAGTCCTAGCAGTGATGTATGAATGCAAGTCGTCTTCTGAGAGTTTTTCTGGATTCCCTCAAAATAATTGGAGGAGAAAAAAATGTTAACCGATATGCTTGGAATGAGCATTGTTATCCGCAGAAGTAAAGAAAAAAGTAATGAGATGACATATTCTCAAGAGAGACAAAAATACTAAGCTGGGACATAACGAATAAAAAATAGAGAACATTGCTAACAGGTTTATTTGGAAACAGCTTGGGAGGAGTGTAACCGGAATGAAAACACAGTTGTATCTTTTTCTTTCTTTCTTTCTTTTAGCAGAATGTCATCTTTAACTTCAGAACATATATATCACAAACACACACACACACACACACACACATATATATATATATATATATATATATATATATATATATATATATATATATATATATATATCAGATGCAGATTGTTCAAGCATCGTGTGAAAAGGAAAAAAAATAATAATGTGTTTGTCAACCAGGTTATATATATATATATATATATATATATATATTCGTTCCTAATTTTAATTTTTACCCACAGTATTTGAACTTAATTAAATCTATTCTTGGTATAAAGAAAGAAGATATCCCATATGCACAATTAGAAATTGATAATAATTTTTTAAAGTAATATTTCTGGTAAAAGAAGAAGAGAAGCCTTCCAATTTAATAATACTGAAGTACCCTTTTAGACAAGCTATTTCCATACATCAATTAATTTGTGAAAAAATCTAAAGCTACTAGTGAAAAGACTTCATTATGGACAAGTTGTTAAATTCTTAAAGTATATTAATAATAATTAACATTCAATTATTAAATTATAAACTAATTTATAAAAAGAAATGTTTTGCTCGTGCATATTTTCATAATGAACATCATTGATCTTAATAAGGATATACATATTTTTATTACTTCTGCAAAATAAAAAGGAGCACTATCAGTGTGTTCGAAAAATGGAATTTTATAAATAAATGGAAATTTCAAAAAAATTTGTACAAAATTGATTTACTATAACTTTTAAAAAACACCTTAAATATCAAGAAGCAATAAATTAATTGGAGCAATTTTAAGTATACTTTATAAAGATTACTTCTTAGAAAATTAAATGAGCAGTTCTGTTCTAGTAAAATGATGGCTAATTAAAATATTAAATTTTTGTTTTAACTGATTTGTGTGTAACTCAATATTTATTACATTCAATATTACTTATCATAAGGCTTATGGTATAAACGTTGCAATTCCAATATAACATACTTGTCTCTCTTGTCATAAATATGAGTGAATATTGAGGGATCTGTTAGTGGTAGTTGAATGTCCAGAAAGTTTCTATTATATACATATACACATATATGTATACACATACGCGTGCGAGCATTTATATATATATAGAGAGAGAGTATAAAAAAAGTTGCACATAAATCCATTTTCCAAGAAAATAAAGCTAATTGTTTTAACATCAACTGTAACTAATATTTTAAAATCACTAAATTTTTATTCAAAAAAATTCGTTATTTGAATAATAAATATTTTAATTTGAAAGGGGTTCGAATCCTGTTTTAAAAATTCCAAACAAATATAGAATATATTGTTACGAATTTTATGTAAATAATGTAAATATGTTGTATTTGGATGTGTAATGCATTTATATTACTCCGTTATATTTAATTTATGTTAAAATTGTAATGTTCACAAGCAACGCCGTCCCTTACGTTATAGTGGTGATTCAATGAGAACTTGGCGATAGAGCCAAATTGGCATCATTTTGGGCAACCGATTTGGGAGTCAATTTGGCAACTTTGGCGACATTAGCGACCATGTTGACAAGTTCGGGACCCTCTGGATTCTTCTAGAAACTTGTGGAGAAATATACGAATTTCACGCTCTATGACGCAAGCAGATTTTTTTCTGGAAGTTTCCGCCGGGCCTATAAATGGAGATGCTCGTCGAAACGAGAGTTAGTGACCTACACATGGAGCCGATTTCTAATTACATCACTAAACTTTCTATAAATGTATTTAATTCAATATAATCTCATGACAGTCCAATTATTAGAGCACAAACATTATTTACGTATCCTCATCCTAAAATTAAATACGCATACTCAAGTGGAGAAGCCCACTCCGCCCCCCATAACACAACAAGAATTTTCATTCACACTCTGAACCAACGCACTTAGCTTCATCGCACTGCATCTTCTAGACTGGGTTCATGAGGTTAACTGTCACCCTCCTGATTGATTGCCTTCGGCCGTCCCGTTTCCCTTCCTGCGCCTTCCTCCCTTCGTCCCGCCGGCGTTCTGCTTCGATAGATCGCTGGTGCTTGGGGATATGTCACTCCTTCCCGATTTTGTGGGAGTTTACTTGGTTTGTCTTTTTTCTAATCATGGTTTATCTTTTTCTCCCAAACTTCTGGGAAAAAACGCCTACGGCGCTGGCACCCGTGACCATCTAATTTTAGTTTACGAGAGTTAGTCTTGTTTCAACCAGCGATTAGTGAGAATTGTTTTGACTAGCGATAAGCTTGACTGTGCTTGTGAATAATCTTTTACGTACATGTAATTTAGACACTGTTAATTGTTTCTAAGTGCTGTTGAAGGTGTATAGACCTTCCGAGATTTATTCTGTGAATATTGCTGCTGAATCCTGTATTTCGAGGATTGGAATTTTGACAATATAAACTCTCATTACTCTTAAATAACTGTTTTTCTTTGGGACTGATTTTCATAAAATCCTCGAACCCCGATCAACGTAACAATATTATGCATCAAAATTAATGAAATAAGAAATTCTTGCTTTATTTTTAAAGTAGTATTGTTCGGTTACCGCATATATATATATATACTTATAATAAAAAAAATCCTCATTAAGTATATAATTTCAATAGAATATTGTAACAACAACACGTAAATAAAAAATATCACAAAAGTTATAAAAATTGATAATGATACTCAACGACCGAGTGCTCACTCTACACTCTCTCTCCTCTGAAGTTTCCTAATATTTTTTTAATTTACCTAACGTTTGAGTAACATTTTACAGTGCTTTGGTATGTATATTTTTTCCTCAGAAAAGGGCATTTACATAGCTCTTCAACCATCTGTCAATTTTAGGCATTTCTTTCAGCTAAAAAAGAAGCTAATGAATAATAATTATCATAAATTTCAAACGAAAAAGTGTCAAATCAAGGGGGAAAAACTCTATTCTAAAATCGTGTCCATAATATGCAAATGACTGCGCAGTCTCCATTGAAAACCAAAGTGATGAACAGTATTGTTTTATGTGCTAAAAACTTTTTCTTACTTTTATAATTTCTTCGAATTTAAAATACTTAATTTCTGCTTCTTTTTCAATATACATTTCAACATATTAAAAAATGTTCACCTTTTAGCTCCTACCGACACATAGTAATTCCAGTAAGCAAAATTTAAGTTTATCTGTGCATCGTCGCATAATAATTTTTCTTAAAAATTTTGAATTTTTTTTAACATATAGAAACTGTACCCACCAGAATTAATACAGAAAAATAAATATTTTTGAAATTAGAAAATGAAGATGATCATAAAAGAATTCATTCTAATCTTGGAAATATTGAAAAAATAAAAAGAATTATAAAAAAAAAAACGTATTCTCTCACAAAAGTGTAGATAGTGCCTCAAATTATTTCCTTACCCACCCTCCCAAAAAATGAAGGAACAAGAATAACAACATATTCACAAAACTCAAAAATTTAGAAAAATCAAATAGAATGAAAGAAAAGATATACTCAAAATGGAAAAATTACAAAGGTATTCCAAAACTAATATTATTGCTATCTAACTTTTTTTTGGCTTATTAAAAGCAAAAAATGCAAAAGAAAAGTAAATGCATGTTTGTTGATTATAATGAAGAAACTTATTTGAGTTTTAATTATTTACGACGAAGAGATTTGTTACAGAGACAGAAAACCCCAAGAATTTGAGATTAAAATTTTATTCTTGACTTTAGATAATTTTAGGACGGAGATATTTACTATATGCTTTGGTAATAAATTCGAAAATTCCACAGGCGTAATTTGAAATCAGAGCCAAAAGTTTCTTAATTATACATTAAATCAGTAATTAAGTTTAAAATGTATGTTCTAAAATGTATGTAAGTTCTGCATTTTCTCAAAAAATATTGTTTGGTAAAGAACACGATTCAAGTTAATGTTTTCAATGTTTCAACTAATGTGGTGTTCAAATTTTATTTCAAATACTTTGGTCTTTACCAAAAAATCAATTAAAAATTAGCACAATTAATGACATCCATTGTTGTTTTAATTAACTTTAAACTTCATGAAATATGGACGATAGATTCATCTATCATACTGAATGGGTAGAGATTTATATATATATATATTAAATTGTTACATGAAACTAGAAAATCGTCAATAAGGTGAATATTCAAAGTAAAAACATTTTTCAAAACTTCTCAATCTCCTTTTCAGATTGATTATTTTGAAATTGATTTTCTGAGCTTATTTAATCAGAATGTAAGGGTAATAATAAAAAAACAGCCCTGTTGTCAAAAAGGCAGAAATTCGACACGATGTCTTTTAAATTCAATTTCGAAAAAAAATTCATTTCTTTTTAGATAAGCTATCGAATAATCCGTTCACCGAGAAAGAAATTCACTAGAAAGATTAACGAAATAGTTTCGAACTCTAGCGAAGTACAGAACAAAATGAAAACAATTTCGAAATATCGCAGGAAATTAAAGCTGGAAATGGAAAATATTCTTGAAATCGTGATTACCTTTCGCTCGTTTCTTGTTTTCTCAAGATGAAGATATAAATCGCGAGGCATACAGAAATAAAAAAAAATATATCAATATGCAAACTCTAGAATTTAATAATTACACAATAATTGCAATGTTCTTGCTCATGAAATTTAACTCGTAGTTTTTATAAGAAAAAAAATGAATATAAATCGTTATACAATGACATATATCAATATTTATTTTATAAATCTTTAAAGTGTTTGTAAATTACTTCATAATATACTAAGTGTATTTTTGATAAAGTTAATGATCACTTACTGTATTATTGAATTTTTCTAAACTTATTTCTAGACATTTATTTACTTTTTTAATGTTATACAATAAATTGATTTTGGATTAGGAATCCAAATACTTTCAAATATCTGGGCATGTCACAAATTTGAAACAATGAAAATATTTTGCATGCATCCCTTTTATGTAAAATGTCGTCTACATCAAGAAAATATCCTGTAATGTCGTGACCCCGGGTTTATTTAATTCCTGGGTAGCGAGAAAGATCATAGAGTTTTAGTAAAAAGTTTACCTTTTATATACAAAAAGTTAGCGCAGAACTTACACACGGTGTATTGGATCTTTAAAATATATCTTTTGCATATCATGTACTGGATATCGTAGTCTGTTGGGATCGTTCTTAAGGATTTTCAATTGGATTTCGTAATGTCCACACTCCACCGCGCGGTGAAAATTTTTAGTAGATCTCTTACAACTTTATATATATAGAGAGAGAGAGAGATGAACTCTCTATTATCACGGAATTCACCGGTATGAATATTTCGCTGCCCCGCAGCCTTTCATTAGAAAAAATTCAAGTCTCGATCATTGGTCTTCCCGCTGCCTAGCAGTCTTTCGTAGGTTTAGCCAAGTCGCCAACTGATGATCAGCCTGCCACGCAGTCTTTTTCGCTGGAAACCCAGTTCCGACCACTCCTCCTGTCTCTTTGCCATTCGCATTTATCGCCAAAAAAAAATCCAATGTGTGTGTGTGTGTGTGTGTGTGAGCGATTACTTCTTTAGGCTCGCTTTGCTGAAGAATAAACTTGAATGACGTGTCATGTTCGGGAATGTAACGCTCATTCGGTTTTTCCCGTCTTTAGTCGGAAATCGTGTTTGGACAAAGTGGTCAATATTCGTCCACGACATACACACCCCTAAAAAGAAATCCCGTGACCAAAGAGGGGACGTTTTCCCCTAGTTTTGAGTAATACTCAGCCTTCCATCTTGTGTGCTTATATAATTACTTTTTTGTTTCCCAAAAGATGAACAATCGATACAAACTTCGAAAAAGACACAATCCCTAGGGAATTTAAATTAAATCGGATGATATTTCAATAGAAGAATATCGAGTTTTAATGTACATAGCGAGTTATAGCTTGTATAATATGAAATTTGAAAGTTCCGATTGCAAATATATATTTGTTGTAGATAAAAAAATCAATTTTGATTCAGAAAATGTCGAAGGAACAAAATATTTGAGACTTCTGCATAGAGGAAGTTTAAAAATGCCCACAGATATTGTTATAAAAATCATTTCAACGCAACATCTTATTTTAAATTTTTTAGTATCGAAAAGATTCCAGTCAAAATATTATAAAGTGGATTGCCAATTATCTTGCTTTACAAGTATAACAGAAGCATATCTGGAATTACATGAATAGTGGAATGTCTTGCATTCATTCCATTCATCTTCTGTAAACAGTAACACGCCTGCATTTTCATACTAAAAAATATTCATTACATTCGAGAAAATATGCTTACACAATTATTCAAAATAGCGCAGTGAAGAAATTTTAACGGGGAAAGATAATCGAAAAATGAAGAAATTTAAGGCCAATTAAATTAATGTTTGCTTTTTATATATTTCCCTGTTTTATTTATTTAAATATTCAATTATCGATTCGTATTTTATTCAATGTGCATGCACTTACTTATGAATCATCTTTAATACTATATAGAGAATGGATGTACAATCAAATACTACAGAATCATTTGGATTTAATCAGTAGTCACGTATCGGAGAAATTTATGCAGGGAAATGTAGAGCAAAAAATGGACAAATGATTCTAATGGTTGCTATTTATATTTCATCAAATAAAAGTGTAGAGAAAATTATCGAATTCATTCACAAAAATTTAGTTGCATACACTGAAGCCGGATTGGCTTTTCTGAACAAATTACCTATGGGTTTAAGCGGGGATTTTAATGTAGATTTTTCAGAAGACAAATCAAAACCTTTAGTTGTTTTTTTCAAATCAAAATTCAATTAAATTATGTCCAATGATCCAATGAAAGCACGACGAAGTATGGAACAACGCTTGACGGAGTTTTTTTTAAAAAAATATTTAAATAATTTTGATTCTATAAAGTATTTATAACCTTATTTCAGCAACCATAATCCTATTGCTTGCTTCTTAGAATTCAATTAATTCACAAATATGATTGTATTTTTTGCAAAATTATTACTTTATGAGTACAGACATATGAATAAATAATTTTATATAACAATACTAATATCCCCCCTTGTTTTTTATTCACCAAACTAATGCCTGAAATAACATTACAAAATTTAAAGTTTTCATTTCTATCGTACGGTCATAAGCGAACACGCTTTTTTTTATTTGTATTTTTCTTTCAATAACAATAGTTAAGAGATCATTCAGTAATTATCTCCTGTCTGAAATGAATCGAATGAAAAAATGAAATTTTTAAGGAATTTGAGATAATTTCTGGGAAGAAGGACCTAATTTGGATTTCTTTTTATATCATCAAATTATTTTTCGCAGAAAGATATATTCATCACAAAGTAACAAATAAAACTTTTTGCAATCGATAATATTCCATGGAAAAAATTCCAGATACCAATTAGGGTTTATCAAAAAACTAATAAATTTATATTGCATTAATTTTTTTTAATTTCTTATAATGATCCACTGTTACGCTGCATTTATACCACTGTATTAAAAAATATGTTTTTCTCGTTTGATTGAAAACATAATCCAATATTCCTTTTAATGTCTCTCACAAAAACTTCTGTCCTTGAACTGAGTGAAAAACAAAGAAATTGTAATGATTACTTTACTGTCTGAGAATATGCGTGTGAAAAAAGTTTAAAATTTCTAAGGGAGTAAAAAACAGAAATAAAAAAGCAGTGTTCACCTTTTAAAAAAAATAGTACTTGTTTTTATAATAGATCTTAACAACAATCCCCCAATGGAAATCTATGATTTTAGAATTACTGAAGCTTAAGACAGAAAAGAATCAATGCATTTTACCCATGATCAACTTCGTTAAACAAAACACATGCATTCTTTTTTCTTTTTTGGTCTAAGGAAAAATTCGCTAAAATCTTTTGTTCCCTATCCGAGAGCTAGTCTGGTTGAAATCTGAAGACATAACAATGTTTTCCCCCTTTTTTAAAGTTCACACCATTGAACAGCGATGAGGATAAAATTGCATTCATTTTATGAGAGTGAAGCTTTTTTTCTTTTATTGGAGATTCTCTTAAATTTAAAAGTTAGCTCACATATTAGAAACAAAAGACACGTTTACATTCGGATAGAATTTTTCATTAATTAATCTATCTTCTTAAAACTCAAATATATTTAATTTGAGAGAATGTTGCAGAAAGAGGGGCTTTAAACTAAATCGATTATTACGAAAAACTAATTGCAATAAAAGGTGTACCGAAATTCCTCCAAGATTTGAATTTCGTGTCATTTGTGCGTTAGAGTGTTGGCAATAAAAAAAAGACTACGTGGAGTTATTAAAAGTTAAAGGCTATTAAAAATGGTACACTATACGAAAGAACAATACGTTTCCAGAGTTGAACAATATTTTAAAACGTACTTGTCGTGTAATTTACCGTTTGGTGGTCACACACACGCAAAAAGCTTTGGTCTCGTGTAATAACGCCGTTTGGTTTTTTTTTATCTCGAGAATTTTTTGAAATGTAAGGTTCATGTCAACAAGTCTACGACCATTCCCGCATTAAGGAAGAAAATTGATTCCTGTATCAATGAAATACAGCTACATTCATGTAAAACGGTTATAGAAAATTTTCCTCTAAAAATTGCATATTGGGCCAGCAAGAACCATAGTTGTATATAATATGTTATTCCACATGTAACCCTATACTGTATACTTTATGAATCAACAAAAGTACAGTTTTTAATAATAAAAACTGCGTTTTTCATGAAAATTACTTCTTGCATGAATTTTGGGGTACCTTATATATATATATATAAACGAACAAATTAAGAAATGACTTATTAATCATAAACGATATGTACTTTTAACAAAAATATTCGTTGAGAAGATAAGAACTATACAATATAAGTTATTATGATTGAAGCTGAAACTGAAAATGAAAATGTGGAAGGAAACGCATTTTCAAGAATGATTTCAAAAATTCGAATCAAGCTTAAAGAGGAAAGAAAACCCACTTCTAAAAGAAGTGCATTGCTAAAAATTTATCTAAAATCCTTTACTTAAAATGGCCTGGCGATTGCGTAAAATACCAAAGAAACAATTTATTGTACAAAACATCTTTCATGGTATAAATGCAAAAGATTGGGAGAAACTTATGTGAGACACAAATTTCTTTTTTTTCTATACCATGATAGGTAACCTTATATATATTAAGTCTTAATCTTATAATTAAATAGATGAATATTTGCTGAATAGATTTTAACACGTTATTATTTGTGAAGAACTCTTATGTGACTTTTCAACAAAGATTTCTAATTTTAAAAAATTTAAGATTTAAAATAATGTATTAACTCAATATGACATTCATTATGATTAAACTCTTTCGGGTAGAGCTCAGCTTGCATACCTACACGAGTCGGTCTTAACTGTTCTCTGATTTAAAAAAATCTGTATCTACTTCAAAAAGTCAAATAAAATACATTCTTATTCCTAAATAAGCAGCAGATAAAGTTTCATCGAAAAATCAATGAGAAAAACATTTTTCGATAAATTTGTCAAAACCATCCTAATCCTCCATCTTGGCCCACACCAACTGTTCATTTCCTGTCTAATTTACTGTTTTCTTTTTATTTTGAAGCCCCGTTTTAGTAGAGAAGCGATATTTATTTTGGCTAGTTCTCTGGGTTCAAAATCTCGTAGCTAAGTTTCCCGTCTTCTAGTGGCAACCCCTTAACTTCAAATTCCGTAGCTATGGAATTCTGTCAGTTGCAAAAGATTAGTTGTCTTTCCCGCTTGATTTAATACTTCATTAGTAAATTTTGAAATTTTTAAACTTTAATCACGAATACAAATTAATACAGTCTTCATACGAGTGCAGCCATGACTCATTCAATCCAGTTCATTTAACTAATTAATTTAATCCAATTTATTAGACAAAATGTAAAGAAAAATTAAGTTTTATTAATCAATTCTGATTTTTGAATACTGAATGCATTAAATTCGTTTATTCGTTCTATGATTTTTGAAAAATTCGCATTATTCTCAGAGTTACCACCAATTAAAATAATTATCGGCGTTTTTTTTCTTTAAGTTGCTCCCCTCTGTTGTCGTAAAACATGGATAAACCCACTTCTAAGTAGTATATTTCAAAAATTCTAGTTGAGCCTCTGTACAGAGATCTGAGCTATATACAGGCAAAATATTATTATAATAGAAGCATTTTTCACAAAAGGAGAATATTTTGAAAATGGGTCATTCTATGTTCATTTTTTGTCAAAATATTGTACTTAAATAATTTTTTATTGTAATACTATTCTTAAAACAAGTTTTTATACATTTTTTAATCTAAGGTACACTAAATATCATAAATATTACCCATTTATATGCTTTTGCAAAATCACGGTTCCGAATGTAGTCGATACCTTAATGAAAAAGCATTTTTGACACACAAATGTATACAGTCAGTCAAAAAAGTATTGGGACACATTACCAGTTCATAGATTTTTATCGTAATGTTTTACTTAAACATACAAATGAAACCAAAAAAAAAAAAAAAGAAGTAAACGTTATTTTGTTAAATACAAATAATAATAATTTGAACAAAACTCATACATTAATGCAATTAAGGTTAAAATTGATAATAAAAGAAATCGAGTTAAACGAAAAGGGCTCAAAAAAGTATTGGGAGACTTCTCAATAAATGAAGAAAAAAAAATTCAAACTTAGAAATTAATATCTTGTTGAGCCCTCCTTGCTTTTTATGACCTCTCGAAGTCTATTTGGCAGGGATTGGATCAATTTTTTTGCAAAATGATCTATCAATTTTGGTCCACTCTTCTACCAAATATTTTCTCAAACCCTGCTTGTTAGAAATTTGGTGTTCATATAGTTTTTGCAGCAAATAATCTCACACATTCTCAATGGGATTAAGGTCTGGACTTTGTGCAGGAGTTTTAATGACACTAGGAAAGTGGTAGAGGACCCATTACTTGCAAATATCTGCAGAATGTCACGGGTCATTATCTTGGTACAATTTAAAATATTCTGAGATTCCCAGCTTGCTCGCACCTTTGCTTTAAATGTCGCTTGAATATGTCAAGATACAGACATATTTCTTCATTATACCATCAATAACATGTAAGTTCCCGAAACCAGAGCTTGCCATACAGCCCCAGACAATTTGGTTACCCCTTCCATATTTGACAGTAGGCCGTAAATTTTTGACATGCATTGCTGTATTTGATTTCCACCAAACTTTTTGCTTGCCATCCGATCCGAAAATGTTATATTTGCTTTCATAAACAAAAATTATATTTTCCCAATATTCTTTTGGCTGCCTTACATGCATTTTAGCAAATGCCAACCTAGCTTGTCTATTTGCTTTGCTGATGTAGGGCTTTCTTTGAGGTACTCTGCCATGATACTTATGTTTTCTTAAAACATTTCTGACAGTTTCAGGATTTACGGATTTCCTGAACCTACTTTTACATTGCAAAGTCATTTTTAATGCAGTAGTTCTTGGATTAATGTGAACTTGTCTCCCAATCCACCTCTTCAAGTTCATTAAATATCCTTGAACGCCCTGATCTTTGCTTGTTTTCAACAATGTTTGTTTTCTTGAACCTGTTAATGATGCTAAAAACAGTAGACTTACTCAATTTCAATATTTTTCCTATACAACGAATTGATTTCCCCTCTTTCCAATGACTTTTTACGAGATTTCGCTCATCAACCAATATATCTTTCTTTCACACCATTTTTTCTATAAATAATCTTATCTGTTGAAACATTTGTGTTTAAACTTCTAGTCTAAAAAAGTAGTGTGGGATTAAATTCTATTGATGCGTTGTACATTTGTTAAATTTCTCATTTCAAAAGTGTCTCAATACTTTTTTGATTCCTGTGTGCCTTTGAATAATATTTGAAAAGCTAGATAAAATTATAATTCTATAATACTAATAAAATTTTCCTTATATATATTGTACACCAAATGTTAAAATATTACTTAATTCATTTTGTTTTTGTTTTAATGTGATAAATATTTTTATAAATGGCTTTACAGTTATGCACGCCAAGTGTCCCAATACTTTTTTGAGTGACTGTATATACTATATATATATGTAGCAGAAAACAGTGGCGTAACGGAGAATATTAGGCCCCCTGCCTGCAAACTCAGGTTTTGAGCCCCAAGCCCAAATACTTACTTTGCGAAAGTCAAGCTTTGGGCCCCCTAGATTCCCTGGGCTTTGCCCCGCAATACGGGGGTTGCGGGGGTGTACGTTACGCCACTGGCAGAAAAGCGATTGACTCACCTGCTCATCACTAGAATCCACGGTTTAGCGGATATCGACATCCAGGGCGGGTTATGGGGGCGTTATAAATTTTTAAAAAATCCGTTTTTGAACTATTAGATCTACAGACTTGAATTTTGTAGAGAAGTGATCTGCTAAGAACATGTTTTACCAAAATTTACCCACAAGGATGATTTCGGCTGGTTAAAGGGACTCATAAAGTTTTAAAAAATCTGCTTTTTGAACTATTAGATCAACAGAGTCGAAATTTGGAAAGTATGTTCTTTTGTTGAAATCCATTAAAAATGAGTTTTGCAGAAATCCACACAGGGGGAAGTAAAAGATAATTATACTTACGGGTTTTTTTGTTTTGTTTTGTTTTTAAATTTAGGTCTTGTTGTTTTTAAATCAAGAGATGAGGGCTGTAAAATTGTTTTTCAATACAATCGGAAACTTAATGCTAGGACATGGAACTCTCTCTATAACTGAAAACCAGTTTATAACCATGCAACCTCATGAAATACCCAGAGAACAGGACTGTGAAAGTCTAGTAATCTATATAAGTCATAAATACGCTTTTAACAAAATTCAAAGGAAGAAATGGGTAAAATTTTAAAAGAATATTGATTATAAAAACTCAAAATTTCGTGCATAAGAGTGTGAAAAATTTTATAGCATAGCCTTAACTTTAACTTTTTTAATAGAAACATTCCAAAATAATTTTAATAGAATTAATAGAAACATTCCAATTTTAATAGAAATTTTTTCCAATTTTTAATAGAAACATTCCAATGTATCCAAACATTTTACGTAATATTTAAAGATTAAAATAAACACTATGTATTCAACCGGTAAAAACAATTATTGAATTAAAATTAAGTTAAATATTATACTATTTGAAGTTGACTTTAATGTGTGTAAAACTCCACAATCATAAATAAAATTTCGAGCTTATGTGCATGAATACATAACAACAAAACATTTTTCGAGAAGTTTACCCCTATCTATAATTTTCCGTTTTATTGAATATATCTTTATTCCCCAAAACAATTTCTGTCCATTATTGTAACAGTGTTTCATTAAAAAAAGTAAGCTATACAAATTGTAATAATTTATCAAAAATTAAAGTGCATGCAATCGTAGAATTAATGATACATTTTTTTCTTTCAAGATGTAATTAGTTATAAAAGGTCTAATATTCTATGCAGAAAAAATGTCAGATATTTTTAAATAATTTCTTCCAGCATTTGTGTCTGTTTCTTAAATAATTCCATATATATTCTATGTTAAAACTATCTTAACCTATTAGAATTGTGAAAAGACTCAGCAGAAAAACTGCATTGTACTGTGAAGGGAACAGTAAATATGTGTGAAAATCGATACGAACGTCTGTAGAAATGGTTTTTCAAACATTATCATCATTATATATATATATATATATATATATGTAGCTATAAATTATGTAGCTATAAATTCCCAGTTTTGTACATTTGTGGAATAAAGAATAAAATGAGAACTCGATGAGTACTTTTAATTAAAATTACTAATAGATTTCTACAGTTAAAGGGATTTACAAAACTTCAATCTAGGTCAGCGGTTCTTTAATTAGGGCTTATGGAACCCCAGGAGCTCCAAGCACCTTTCTAAGGGGTCCGCGATGGTCCATGATTAAATATTAAAATTCCCCTCTTTTGCAGACTCTAAAAGACCTCGGGGAAAAGTTGAAAGACTAGAGATCATTAAATTGCCCCCAATGAAAACACTCGACTAGTCTTTTGGTTATGGAGGAACCTTTATATCACACTGATCCATGTATTGGGAGTCAGGAAGAGGTGTTTAAAATCTTGGGAGTCCACGAGGTCAGGCTGATACAAAAAGGGGGCCAAACTTTTAAACGTCGTGGCCCCCCACCACGAACATTGAATGTTTTTAATAGCCGCTGCTCTATATAAGTGATTGTTTTTTTTTTCAATGTCATTTATACATAAATTTTATTTAGAGAAAATTATACATATCATTTATTAATTAAACAGTATTTTTTTGTAAAACGTCTTAATACGTAGGAAGGATGTTTTTTTTTAAATTTGTAACGTTATGTGATAAAGAACAATTTTTAGTTAAAATTGTATTGAATAGTAATCACACGTGATGGAAATTGACTAATCAGAAATATTTTACGTATGTTTTGATATTGTTTTCGATAGCACCGGATCTATTTAATTCTTTTTTCTTACATTTATCAAATTGTATTGTGAAATTACTTTGAGTTTTCTTAAAAAGGCGATTACATAGCGATCAGGATGTGAATTATCACACTTACTGTTTTCCAAACTTTAATATTTACAATGACAAACTTTATAAGATGTATTTTTTGACGATATAATTGAGAATTTTCTGTTAAAAAAATAAAACGTTTTAAGCAAAGCACAGCGTGCTGAAATTGAAAAAATTAGAGCAGCAAACTGATTCTGATATCATAGAAAACTTTTCTGTACTAAAACATATTTCAAACTAAAGTGAGTGAATTTCTAGACTAAATTTCCTTAAATATATAATATAATACATTCACATTTAATGGTACAAAAAAATTAAATGCTTTTACAGAAAGTATATTTCTGCATATATATATATATATATATATATATATCTACACTGGTGTGCAAAAATTAAGGACGAAGTCGAAAAATTAGCATATCAGCTGAACGAAGAGGCAGAGCGGACAGAAAGACCAATCAGGAGATTAAGTAAGGTGATGTACGGTAGCACATGCGCAGATATGCAGGTAGACGTAATGGGGAGTGTCTGAGTAGTATAAAGCATGTTGTCGGTATAAGATCAGTATTTCTGGCAAAGAGATTGCACGCCGTATAGCAGTTAAAATCACACCGAGTTGCTGCCTCAGCGAGAAATGGCGAATAATCAATCTGTTAGACGACATCTGGATGCTTTTACCCGAAGTCGAATCATTGGGAAGTTGGAGGAAGGCCGCAGTGTGACAAGTGTGGCTGCAAAGTTCGGAATTGCTCACAGCATCGTTTCACGACTTTGGAGACAAATTCAAACTACAGGAACAGCTATCCGGGGGTTCAGTAGTGGTCGTCCACGAGGAACCACACCCGCAGATGACCGGTACATTGTCTTACAGGCCAGAAGAAACAGGCGGCAGACAGCGGAAGAAATCGCTAGACACAAGACACAGGCGACTGGACGACCGATATCGCGTTTTACCGTGGCCAGAAGACTGTACGGTGGTGGTCTGTTTGCACGACGCCCTGTACGGTGTGTACCTTTAACGCCTGCCCATCGGAGAAGGCGTTCTCTGTGGTGCCGGGAACACCGGAATTGGAGAGACAATGAATGGGGACGAGTACTCTTTACAGATGAGAGCAGATTCAGTTTGAGTAGCGATTCTCATCGCATACTCATCTGGAGAGAGCGGGGAAGCCGCAATCATCCCTCGAACATCATTGAAAGGGACAGGTATGGAGGTCGCGGTGTTCTCGATTGGGGAGGCATCATGCTTGATAGTCGTACAGACCTTCACATCTTCGACGCAGGTTCAGTCAACGGGACCCGTTACTGTAACGAGATTCTTCTTCCATATGTGAGTCTTTTTAGAGGCGCTATGGGTCTGCAGTTCCTTTTCATGGACGACAATGCACCATGTCATCGCACAGTAGCTGCCGAACAGCTCTTAGAGAGTGAGGATATTGAACGTATGGATGGGCCGGCACGATCTCCGGATCTCAATCCCATCGAGCATGTATGGGATTTTCTAGGCAGACGCTTGGCAGCTCGTACCTTACCACCAGTAACGAATCGGGAGCTTCGATTGGCGCTGCAAGACGAATGGGCAGCAATGCCTCAACAACTCATTGACACCCTCATTCTCAGCATGGGCAGACGCTGTGAAACCTGCCTAGCAGTCAGGGGAGATCATATCCCCTACTAAAGACCGGATGTTTCTTGCTGGACACCCATCACAGGGATGTTTCGGCCTTCAGTCGCATTGCGCTCCATGCTACTTTTTCAATCAAGCTTCTTTTATCCCTCTGATTTCTCTTTTAGTAAGTGTTGCTTACATTACACATGTCCTTACGTATTGGGGATCTTACGGTATTAAATGTGTTGATTTGGAAAGCTTTTGTACAAAGTTATATTGAAAAAACCGTCTCGTCCTTAATTTTTGCACACCAGTGTGTGTGTATATATATATATATATATATATATATATATATATATATATATATATATATATATATATATATATATATATATATATATATAATTAACCATATATTAAATTGCTACAAACTAACTTCTTAACATGTAGGAATATAGGAAAACTGAATAGGGGTCCATAATAAAGTGACCCTAGTAATATACTAGCAAACTCTTAGACTAAGAGCTCAGATTGTAGGGTTAAACATTATTTCAATACGTCTCCCCTCCTCTTTATTTGCTTATATTACTAAGCAGAAACAAGAAGAGAAAATAATTTTTTTTCCGTAAAGACTGCCAATAATTTCTAAAATCATAAAACTTTACAATACTACAGTAAAAAACACAATATACATAATTACAAGTAAAAAACCTAAGAAGCTAAATTTTTCTTTATATATTAGAAAAATGTAATCATTAAAAACCTAAGCAGGAAAAATAATAAGCGAATTTACCAGTCATTGTCAATGGTGACCGCAATATAGCATACAAGGAATGAAGTCGTACAAAAAATACTTTAAAAAACCTACTTTAGAACATGCATAGAAAATATGATAGACATATAAAAAATATTTTTTTTAAATTTGTTAAGAATATATGTGCATATGCATTCAGAAATATACAATTAACTTATCTTTTAAACGATGAAAGCGCAATTTCTCGTAAAATTTTCTAATCAAAGATAAAATAATTATTTGCTAAATTAAATTCAGTGGCGCAACAGCCCATGAGGGCCAAGGTCTAATGTGCCCAACTCAGCATGCGTGACCTTGGACGCTGTGGTGCATGATCAGATGTTCCGGTTAGGTGGTCAGTCTGACGCAAAACCCCCAGTGTTTAGTTCCCAAGCAAACCTGCCACTCATTTATCGACCCACTGAAGGAATGAATGGCTGAGTCGATCTTGCTCAGCCCAGGATTTGAATCCCAGTCCTGTAACGTGGAAGCGCGAAACACTACCACTCAGCCACTGGGCTTAAAAGAATTATTTATTGCTTTAAATAGCTTACCTCCCAATTTTTTTCTAAGAAACATCGAAAGAATATCTGCTTTAAAAATTAGTTGAAATTAAATATCCGTTAAGTGTCTAATTATTTTTAATAATGTACATCTAGTAGATCGTGAGAGTGATATTACATCCAAACGTATCAACTTAAAACTGCCCTACCACCCGATCTTACTTAATGTAAAGAGACTTTCATTAATTTTCAACACCCCTGTTTACCTTAATCCCATCTCTGTCTGACTTTTAATTCTAAGTATTCTTTGATTACGCGTCTTTTGATTAAATTACTGAAAAGGTAATACAACTTGCTCTCACAATGTCATTACTGCTCCAAACATCTATCAATTTACTTTGTCTGGTCTTCAAGGCATTTGAAGTAACTAAAATTTGTATGAAAACTTGAAAAGTTCAT
The DNA here is from genome assembly GCA_019973935.1 of Trichonephila clavipes. Taxonomy (NCBI): domain Eukaryota; kingdom Metazoa; phylum Arthropoda; class Arachnida; order Araneae; family Nephilidae; genus Trichonephila; species Trichonephila clavipes. The sequence goes on along the minus strand of BMAU01017860.1, from coordinate 174,988 downwards.
TCTATGTCTGCGTTTAATGTCTCATTAATTTAAATACATGTACTGTTTTGTTTTATATTGTTAGTTAATCGTACAAGAAATTTTCTTTCATATGAATTTTTACGTAATTGATATATATACAAATATGAAATAATTTGGCTTGATTTAAAGCATTTTTAACTTGCAATATGACATTTTAGGATGGACTCAATTAATTTTATAATTGCAGTAATTGATGGATTGACGAGGAAATGTGTTGCTATGTTAAAATTACATTTATTACGATCACAAAGGGAAGACACGAAAAACAAAGAAGCCTACAAACAATACAAAGGAAAAAAGCTCCGGAGATCTTGGCTATTTATAGTCATAGTCAACCGGAAGGTATTAAAATCGTATGATTTCCGGTAAAGTCTTTTCTGATTGGTCCGCAATCGTGGGTGATGAAAGATTGTATCATTCTGATTTAAAAACGTTACCTTTTAGATTTTTGAGAGATAAAGTCGTGGTTTGTTCCCGTTAGACGGGTGAACTAAAAACTAATTATCCCGTGAAGTCCTGGTGGGCTAAGGACAATTTTACTTAGAATCCCTCGTTAGAAAATTTAAGTGAATTATTATACACACATATTATGTATGTATGCTTATATATGTGTGTGTGTGTGTGTGTGTAATAATTCCCTCTAGTATCCTTTTTGTTAACTCTTTGTATTAATATTTAAACTTTTAATTCTTTAGTTTAAAAATAACACTGTAATCTTAATCGTAATCGGCTAGTCCGAAATTCCTGTCCCGCCCATTCTATCCAATCAGAACTACTATTACGTAATAACCACTGCTGGTATAAAAGCCAAAATCTTGTGTAATCGCTCTTTTTCTGTCTGCTTGCCTTCAACATGAAAAATGTAAATAACCGCTGCTGCTGCTTGTCGTTGTCTGCTTTACTTAGTAATCGTTGAAAGTTTCTCTATTCAATGTGAAAACGTACCGCAATTGTGTTTTTATTTGCTGTGTGCTTCCTAATAAAGGAGAAACAGTCAAGTCTAAAGATGTCTTCAATAAACCCGATATAACAACAAACCAACACCGGCCAACGCTACTACAATACATGACAAAAGTCGGCAGGAGAGTTTCCTGCCGCGAAGATATGCATGAAAATAAGAAATAACGTGTTTAAGAAATTAAGTGTGCTTTCCCAGCGACAACAAAGGAAAAACCCTTCATCCGTTTACTAAAATCCCTTAACTACTTTGTTAAGCAGGGGGAAATCCCCGTTTTCCTACTTCGTCGAAAGGCTTCAGTCTTCCTAATCTGCAATAATATGCATCAGAAGAAAAAAAAGTGTTTCAATTTAAAGTATTTTTAAAGAAATGGTGCTGATATGTGGGCGAGACTGTGAAAGAAGAAAAGTTAAAAAGAAAAAAAATACAAATCAATCATCACATATATGTTTTGGAAACATTGTTTCAGAAAAGTGCAACGATTTTTCAAGCCAGTGATAAGTGTTTCGTTTTTATTCTGTTTTAATTATTTGCTGTTCGATCTAAAAAGATTGTATATTATCATTATTGGTTTTTAAATGATTGCTCTTAAAATGTTAAAGAAATATATTATTACTAGCTGGTATACCCGTTCTTCACACGGGTGAACTGAAAAATTAAACAACACAGATTGAAGGATAAAGAAGTTTTTAATGAGTTAATTTTACGTGAATTGCAAATTAAACAAAAAAAGCTTTTTTCGTAGCTCAGCTAAACAAAAAAAGAGAAAAATAAAACACTTTTGTTAAATTTTAAGTCTGTAGATCTAATTGCTGATAAAAAGGATTTTTTTATTTATAACTCCCCGTAACACTCTCGAGGGTCGATTTTTGAAAATACCTTCCTAAGCTGATCTCTGCTAAGCAAAAGTAACACATTGTTAAAAGTTTTGTGTAATGAACGCTTAAAATAGTGAAAATAATTTATATCTGAAAGTGTAATACATTAATATTACTTTCTGTTGTATTTGTTTTATGTTAAAATTGTAATATTCGCAAGCAACGCCGTTTCTTAAATTATAATGATGATTCAATGAAAAACATAGCGAAATGTTAACGATAGAGTCAAGTTGGCAAATGCCTAGCTACTTCCATAACTCGATCTTCATTAGAGCTTTGTAAGACCCGTCGCGTAGGGGAGGGATGTACGTTCATACTTTATCCAACCGCATTATGATTTACTGCAGTTTTTTTCATACAATATTTTTTTTGGATCACTACATTTAAAATAAAGGGATATACATAAACAAAATACTCAACTTTGGGAAATTTAACCCGTTAGATCTAATAAATTAATTAAAGATATTCCACTGTAAAATTAATTATATATACCGTTCACTTAAAATAAGTAGTCAAATCATTTTCTAAGGTCTTCATTAACATACAAAAACATAATACACTTAAATTTTGACAAACTATTTTTTCCGCTAAAATACTCATCATGGAACCCGTGCTGCCATATATCTTGGAAGAGTGGATTTCAAAGAATATTCCTGCTAAGTATTGGTAGAATATTCCTTCTAAGTTGGTGTGGTGTGGTAGTTAGGAGAAGAGGGTGCCATCTCAGGTGTCGTCCACGTCACTTAACCATTGTTCAAAATTACGTGATCCGTTGCCAAAAGCCCTCGTGTAGCGGAACAGTGCGACGTTAATATTCACTCACTCTCACACTTCAAAAAATACAGTACAGTAGTTATTACGTTTTTAAGTGTAAAAATAATTATATCTGCCTAATCAATTAAAATTATAGCGTTATAATTAACTACTAACCACAAACAAATTTAAAAATTTGTCCAAATGATGCAGTGTGAAAGAGAAAGTTTATTTACTTTAAATATCAGAACTGATAAAAGCATTTATTTGGAAAAAAGATCAGTTTCTTACTACCAAATATGCATAATAAAATCATAAAAAAAACATTAAAATAAAGAGAGATTTATAGCAACCTCTCCCTTCAAAACTTAGTTTTATTCTGAAATAAAAAAAAATAGGCATTATGCTGATCAGAGGAATTAATTAGAAGCGAGCACCTTGCGTAGGCAAAACAAAAAAAAAGTTTTTCACAAACAAAAGATAGATATATGCTGTGTTGGGCTTTTTTGCAGTGCACGCCAGAATTGCTTGTAGATGGCAGAATTTTTTCCTACTTACTTGACAAATATCATTATATTTTGGACACTTCATACAATATCTTTATAAATTATAGTTTATGCTATAAATTATAGCCTTTGTGCTATTCTGATGTATAAGCTATATTACTGTAAAGTTTCATTAAAATCCATTCAGTTGTTTTTGCGTGAAAGACCCACAAACATCCTCACAAACTTTCGCATTTATATTAGATTAATGTGTTTCATGAGATAATTTACAAATAAACCTAAGTTTTAAAATGCTATCTAATAATCTATTTTGATTAAAAAAAATGATATTGATATTAAATTATGGTTTAAACAATTTGAAGTTTATGTTTTAAGAGTTTTCCATATGAAATGGTACTGGTATCATTATAGTTTTTTCTATATAAAGCCTCGTCTTATCCCAGCAATTTTTCTTATATGTGTGTCTGGTTCCACCCCAGTGTTTCTTATTAATACTATATGGGTCTTACCCCATCGTTTACTTTTTATTATATTTTGGTCCCTACCACCATTGTACTGTTTTTATGTTTTATTCATTTTTTCAATATATGTGTAAAAAATTATTTTTATTTCTCGATCATATTTAAATTTATTGATTGGGTAATCAGACTTGAAACTCCACCTACACTGGTGTGCAGAACTTAAGCAACAATGTAAAAATTAAGCAGATAACCATGAAATTGCAGAAAAGGAGGTCTGGAGATCAGTACAGTGAACACGCAATTCATTAGAAACGTCATGCGTATGCAAATATCTGGAACGAAACGTCAGAAGTGACGTGAGAGTACGCAAAACGTGTGATGTCGACGCGTGCTGTTCAACAGTAAAATAAATTGAAGGACGCAGACGCAATTCAACATATTCGCTGCGAGTGCCAGTGAGTCAGTTCGTGAAATATGGCTAGAAGAAATCACCTGGACGACTTCACACGTGGAAGAATGATCGGAAAGCTGGAGGAGAGGCGTACCCTCACCAGTGTAGCTGCAGAGTTCGGAATCAACAAAAGAGTCATTTCGCGCTTGGAAAGCGTTCCAAACCACAGGTACAGCTGTTAGAAAGGTTGGTGGTGGCCGCCCGAGGACAACTGCAGGGGATGACCGATATATCATCCTGCAGGCGAAAAGAGGCCGACGGCAGTCAGCAAGCGTCATTGCTCAGCAACTCTCTACAGCAACGGGACGACAAGTGTCGCGGTTTACTGTGGCCAGACGCCTTCACAAAGGGGGCATATTCACCCACCGTCCTGAACGCTGCCTCCCGTTGAAAGTTGACCACCGACGCCACCGTTTACAGTGGTGCAGAGAGCACAAAAACTGGAGAACTGTCAATGGAGTCGTGTCCTCTTTACGGATGAGAGTCGGTTCAGTACCAGAAGAGATTCTCAACGCGTTTTGATTTGGAGAGAGATCGAGACACGGTTTTATACCAGTAACATCAAGGAAAGACACCATTACGGGGGTACTGGAGTTCTTGTCTGGGGAGGCATTAGGCTGAACGGGCGAACTGGGCTCCACATTTTCGATAGAGGGTCTGTAATCGGGGATTGCTATTGTGAGAAGGTACTTCTTCCCCATGTGCGTCTGTTCCGAGGTGTCATTGACCCAGACTTCATTTTTATTGATGACAATGCACGGCCACATCGGACTCTTGCTGTTGAGGAGCTGCTGGAAAGTGAAGATATCACTCGAATGGATTGGCCAGCGTACTCCCCAGATTTAAATCCCCTCGAACATGTGTGGGGTGCTTTGGGGAGACGTATTGCAGCACGCTTACATCATCCGGAGAACACCCAACAACTCAAACAGATGCTGATTGAAGAATGGGCACTCCTACCGCAAGAAATGTTGCACCAGCTGGTTCTGAGTATGCGGAGACGGTGCGAACCAACCATTGCAGTGAGGGGAGAGCATGTACCATATTAAGAAATATCTGCTTGTTGTTCTTCCTGTTGGATAGACCATCATTAGTCACGATACTATGCGTGCAATAAAGCTTGTTTTTGTTTGATTCCATACCGTATGCATTGTATTCCTTTTTCAGCGCCGATGCTTTCGTCATCCTTTACGTACATAATACTCTCCCTCATTTCTGAATTTCATGTTTCTCAGATGATTTTTCGTGAAGTTATGGCAATAAACCCACCTGTTGCTTAAGTTTTGCACATCAGTGTATTATTCTGAATGTTCTTGTTATAAAAATATCATTTTAAAAACGTTTCCAGAGATCTCGGTTTTATAATTTCAGTTAAATTTACTCAGTGCTATATTTGTATTCAAAAGAAAATGCATAGCTCATAATTAATACCAATGTTTCGATATTTTTTGAGAATTTTATATTGATACTATTTGATATATTTATGTGGTTTGAAGAATTTTTATTATGATAAGATATACTCTATTACAGTGATACAACTGATTTGATATGAAATTGAACAACTTTTAATGAATATAAAATGATAATACTTTCGAGAGCACTTAGGCTGAGAAAATATTGATAAATAAATAAAAGTATAAGCAAATGTTTACATATAGAAGAAATACTATATTAGAAGGGTTTTGTAAGGATTGTGTATAGTGAGTACCTCAAAGGACTACACCTTTGACTGTCAAAATACTATTGCCTCCTAACTTGTACCTTTTTTAGAATTAAACCATAATACACTCATGTCCATAAATTAAGGATAATTCAGAATCACACAGAAATTGAACTCTAAAATAAAAATTTCACTTGTAGAATTATCCCACACTTCTTGAAGAAGAATATGCAAATTACAGGAAACCACCAGATGGCGTGGATAGTACGTCACAATGACGAGAGTGTAAGAGAGGGGTATATAAGGAATGGTGGCAAAGAAGTAAAATTGTTCACAAGCGCTTTAAAAGCCTTTCAGTGCAATGACCGCACAGTTATGGCACAAAGGAAGCATTTGGATGATTTTTTACGTGGTAAAATTATTGGACGACTGGAACGTGGACGTACCCAGCTGGAAGTATCCGAGGAACTTACAACGCCGAATGAGGACCGATATATATTTGGCAATTACTGCCAAAAGAAACAGACGGAGCACAGCATCAGACCTGTCTCTTCAGCTACCGGTACGACAGTTTCAAGGCAGACCGTGCACAGACGCTTAGGACACATTGGTCTATATGCTCGTAGGCCTGTCAGATGTGTTCCACTTACCGCAACTCCCTGTCGCCTGCGATTAACCTGAAGTAGAGATTATGCATTGTGGACACCACAACAGTGGTCTTGTGGGATGTTTTCCGACGAGTCCAGGTTTAGTTTGCAGTCTGATTCTCGCCGGACTTTAATATGGAGAGCGCCAGGTACCCGTTACCACCAAGAGAACACCATTGAATGACACCGTTACGGTGGTGCAAGATGGCTCGTTTGGGGAGGAATTATTCTTGGTTCCAGAACTGACCTGCATGTTCAGAGTGTAACGATGACAGGCCACATCTATCGGGATGTCATTCTGGAACAACATGTACGTTTGTTTCGGGGTGCTATGGATGACAACGCCCGTCCTCACCGTGCAAACATTGTAGGCGAATGCCTTCAATCGGAGGGTATCACCCGTATGGATTGGCCAGCATACTCACCGAACTTGAATCCAATAGAGAATGTGTGGGATATGCTTGGCCGACGAATTGCAGCCCGTCAACCTCCTCCCATCTGTCTACCGGAACTTCGGAGGGCATTGCTTGATGAGTGGTGTAATATTTCCCAAGATGAGATTGATAATTTGATACTCATCATGCCTAGGCGTTGTAAGGCCTGTATTGCATCGTCTGGGAGACATACTCCGTATTAACCATCATACTAACCATGTTATACTGTTTTTTGTAAATAGGTTCTTTTTTGAAATTTGCTCCAGGGAGTAAAAATCGCAATTTTTATTAATTATGTCAAACATATAGCATCTTTTTTTGCTCTTTACCTTTTGTTTAATAAATAGACTTTACAAATAAGTCAAATTTGTTTTGCTTCTGTCTCTTTCTTTGCCTGAACTTCATTATCCTTAATTTATGGACATGGGTGTATGAATAAAAAAAATCATAAAAATAGTTTTAAAAAATATATATATTCTTTTTTTTTTTGGTTGACTTACAATTTCCAGTCTTGGGAAATTCTGTTTTTGAAGTTATTGTGCAATATACACGATAAGAAGCAAAACCTGTCTTAATGATTGTGCAAGGCGTAGGTAGGTCACAATGTCTTAATTTGTTTTTTCTAGTCTATTTTCACCCTCAGTGCTCTTGTAAACAATTTTTGATCTATTTTGGGGAAAATTTGTTTTCTGTATTTTAGGAATTTATATCTTTGAATTCATTGTCCATAGTAATAAGGTAGTGTATGGTTGTTTAAAAATTTTTACACACTTTAAAAATTATATTTTTACTAATTTTTTATTATTTTTACGTTAATGTTTAAGTGACGATAATTTTTTTTAAATAATGTTAGTCTGAAATTGTCCACGTTTCAAAATTGAGCACATATTATCCTCCTGAAGAATTGAAATTAAGTCATGAATAATAAAACTAATAATTAAACTAAAAGTTTTAAAAAAACCACACACACCTACACAAAACCAAATCATTGTCCTTTTACACCTCTTAGGTGGACCCCCTTTCCACACTTAAGATTTTTTTTCTTTTTTTTTTTTTTTTTTTACTGTTGTGAAATATCACAATAAGAAATGATTACAGATCTTATAATGTGCGAAACATGGGTCCATTTTCCAATCCATTTCGGATTTTATCCTGTTTTCATCTCGGTATACTGTTTCAGTTTTGGAGATGTGTATGCTCTTGGATGGAAACAGGGAAGAGTCTGATTTAAATTCCCTTTCCTTAATAGTCTCTGATTATTAAGTTTACTTCTAGACGAAGAAATCAATTTTTTTATTTTTGAAACAAACTTAGATGCTTCCATGATGTTTATCATTGATGATATTTTGATATTTTAGGCTACAATTATTTTGAATCTTATTTTATTTTCATACCATTTCAAGTGTTCCTTGTTTTTATTTTTGATATTGTGTATTTTTATGATATAACGTTTCGTGGTGTGAATATTATTACATCAGCTACTCAAGAAAATGTGAACATTTTGGAACAATACTTTTTGATTTTCACTGCATTTTGAATCTTATGTTTTGAATGTTATTTATGGGTACCCCATATTTTACAATTTAACAGTATATATTTTTGTTTTTATATTTTCTGTTATCTAATTTCTGTGTTGGAGATCATGCTATGTATGTCATTACCGGCAAGTGCAGGAAATTTTTAAATTAATAATAATTTTATTCAAAATTTTAAATTTAATATCTCTGTAAGATACCGGTCTGTGTCAAGGGCCCGGGTGCACACACGCATCTTACGGAGGGGGGAAATGTAATAATTCCCTCTAGTATCCATTTTGTTAACTCTTTGTATTAATATTTAAACAAACTTTAATTCTTTAGTTTAAAAATAACACTGAAATCTTAATCGTAATCGGCTAGTTCAAAATCCCTGTCCCGCCCATTCTATCCAATCAGAACTACTATTACGTAATAACCACTGCCGGTATAAAAGCCAAAATCTTGTGTAATCGCTCTTTTTTGTCTGCTTGCCTTCAACATGTAAAAATGTAAACAACCGCTGCTGCTGCTTGTCGTTGCCTGTTTTATTTAGTATATAATCGTTGAAATTTTCTCTATTCAATGTGAAAATGTACCGCAATTGTGTTTTTATCTGTTGATGTGTGCTTCCTAATAAAGGAGAAACAGTCAAGTCTAAAGATGTCTTCAATAAACCCGATATGACAACAAACCAACACCGGTCAATGCTACTACAATACATGACAATACAATATATATATATAAATGTTATGTTGTTACTGGGATTAATTCGTAAACTCCTTTGACAGAATAATCTGTTTATTTTTAAAATAAGAATAAATAAAAATGTAGAGTAAAATTAATTAATTAAATGAACATTTAAACCTCGTTGCCTAATTGGCTTTCATTATTTTTAGAGAAATATAACGGCTCTGTCGATATGCGTCTGCTTCCCTTGCGGTCCCAACGTAATCTGCTTGGTTCTCATGTTCATTCTCTCGCTGCTCCTTTTCCCGTCCGGGACATTGCCCTCTCGTTTCTTCTCGAAACTATCCGCTGGGGGGATCTACGGGGGCTTGCAATAGCGCCTTCTACTTCACATATATATATATATGGCATATTTTTATAATATTTCTGGAGAGTTGTTGGCAAACCAAAGGTACGGCGGGGCCGGTGATGTGATTTTCTGTGTTACGTGGAGTGTGGTCGAGTACGGTATTATCGAAGAGGCCCTCATGTAAATCGTTATTGCTTTTTATTCACTTACGGAAACACATAAAGATCCCGTAGGGATGGCATTACACAAAACAAGAAGGGCACAAACACAGAACGCGTTGCAGCCGGCTAATTACATGATGAAGGCAGATAGACAAAAAAAAAGAGAGCGATTACACAAGATTTTTGCTTTTATACCAGCAGTGCAAGCGCATGATGATTACGTAATAGTAGTTCTGTTTGGATAGAATGGGCGGGACAGGGATTTCGGACTAGCCGATTACGATTAAGATTACAATGTTAATTTTAAACCAAAGAGTTAAAGTTTTTTCAAATATTAGTACAAAGGGTTAATAAAAAGGATACTAGAGGGAATTATTACATATATATACTGAAGTGCCACTAAATTAAGGATACCTACCTTGTAACGAGTTGGGCCTCCTTTGGCCTTGATAATGGCTGCCACACGACAAGGCATATATTCAACAAGTTTCTGGAAAAGTTCTACGGGAATGACTTGCCAAATATTGGCTAAAGCTGTACATAATTCAGTAAGTTTCGTTGCTGCTGTGTGATGACCTTTCACATCTTGTTTCAAAACATCCCAAAGATACTCAATAGGATTTAAGTCTAGGCTTCTAGGTGACCAATTTGTGACAGAAAAATGAGAGGAATACTCATCCAACCTGCCAGTAGCCAACCGGGACTTGTAAGAGGTACAGTTGTCTTGCAGGAAAACTCCATTTCCGTGCGAATAACAGAACAGCATAAACGGATGGAGGTGATCACCCAGCAACTCTACGTACCGAATTGCATTGAGGGAGGTTGGTACACGCAACAAAGATCCCAGACAGTGCCACGAAAAAACACCTCAGACCATGATTGAGCCACCATCCCCTTGTCAGTCCTAACCTGGCACGAAGGATCCATGGCTTCATGAGCCTGACGTCATATTTTCAGCCTCTCGTTGGCATTAAGTAGTCTGAATCGAGACTCATCACTCTATGCTACTTCTAGTCCTCTACACTCCAGTCTCTGTGCTCTCTTGCCTAGGCAAGACATGCAGCCTTATGGCGAGCATTTAGCATTGGTACTCTCGTTGATCAATGGCTCCTGAAACCTATACGGTGAAGCTTGCGTTGCACAGTCCATTTATTGAATGTACTACTGGCACGGTCATTCAACTGGGTTGTAATTAGAGCTGTTTGGCTTTGTTGGCTACGTACAATACGACTCAGCCATCTCTTACCCCACACTGGCAAGGCTAATTGTCCTTTTTCAGTTTGCCCGATCGCTAATTTTTTTGTTCATTATGCATGTATTTTTGGTATACTCATGACACTGTCGACCTTGAAAATTTTAGCTGTCTGACGATTTCGGAAATTGAATGGCCCATGCGTCGCGCACTTACGATTTGTCCGCGATCGAAGGCGTCTAAATCAGGTAGTTTACCCATACTTGCAATTCGAACAACTAATTCAGAACAACCACAGTACGCGCTATAACGCAGTAGCCACAGCACCTTCAATGGCTTCCTTCTAAATGATGCGCAGTGCTACACAATTTGCATAGCCCTTGCTATCCCTAATTCAGCGGCACTTCAGCATATAACATTCGAAAAACACATAGACAGTAGGAAAATCACACAATGAAGGACACATGAGCAACCGAGATTAAAAATTATAAAATGGATGCTGCAACATTATTAACATTGCTGACTTAGGACAGCTAATATATAAAAGGGGGATTAAGCATGTTTTTTGGCCAGCCAACCTCTCTTCCCCCTTTATATAAATAATACTGAGCAAAACCCTTTTGAAAGTAATGGATAGGAATATCTAAATTCATTACAAGATAGAGGTAACTTTGTGATAATCCCCCCCTAGGGTCTAAGAGTATCAGCGTGAGCTAGAGCTAACAAAAGGACTAGAAGGAAACATTATCTTGATAGGACTGTTTATTTTTAGTTTGTTTTTGTTTCATTGACGGACCAACTATGCTTATTTCTTTTTTACTTTTTTATTCAACCACACAATATATATATGTGGGAGACAACAAGGGGTCCAAGACGTGTTTGTCTTACTTCACATTTATTTTAAAACTTTAACAAAAGTTAATTAAAAAGGTAGTTGTTTTTACAGATAAGTTTGACGATGATATTCAGAAGGTAACGCCTGCTCGCGCACCTCTCGCGTTCTCCTTTCTCTCTCTAATTCTGCTCTAATGTCCAAGAGTTTTTGTTCTGCTTTTACTAGTTCAAAAGTTTTCGTTTCAGTTTCAATTCATTGCGCCTGCGCGCGAAGACTGCTTGGTTTTGGCTGCATGCTACAACGGCCATTCTGACCGTACGCTGTCCGCAGCGGTACTTCCATGGAGACCAGAGGAGAATCTGAAACATACAAAAAAGACGGAACAGACAAGGACTATACGACAAATATACAAAGATTTAACATATCATAATTCTGCTGAACTAAACAGTTTCTCCATCATGTGAAGGCACCTCTTCGACATCCGGAAGGTTCCACAGGAAAACATTGTTTCACAGGCATAAGAACGTCTTTTTAACAAGTTGATCTTTGGTTGAACGCATCGATATTTTCCTCTGTAGAGTTCTGGACGTCTGTTCAAAACGATTTCTCTTTTCCTTCGTTTCCACTGCCAAGGCTCAAAGATCCTTCGAGCAACACAAACCGATGATGTTTACTCTTCATAGGTAAAGGGTTAGGTGAGCGGGAGATAAATTCCACGGAACTCGTTTTCATGGCACCATTGGCTTTCTTACACAATACTATATCAGAACATTTTTCTCTTACAATACTCAATTTTAACTTAGTACTCTTAATTTTATTACATTTATAATCCTTAATTAGAGAACTCAAATCATTTCTAGTATTAAAGTTTTTAACATGTGACAAATCATAACTAGAGTTTTCTATCACACTTGAAACAGGAACATTTGAAAAGAAACAACATTAGGATAAGCATAAGCATGAGCACCTAAAGAGGATTCACTTTCATTCAATAAAACATCGCTCTTTGCGTGGCCTAGTTTCTCTATTTCAGAATATACACTGGGATGTATAATAAATTCTTCGGTCAAGGTCGGTGATATCGCCGTTCGCACACTTATACCGGGCGAGTGTTGATCAAGAGAAATATTTATGGGTTTAACTTCTACCATTCGCTTTTCGCCAAAACATGAACTTAATGTTATGATTTCTTCGGAAGGTGTTTGCACTCTAATTAGTGAGGAATTTAAAACTGGGATCTGGCAACCTGAATCGATCAAGGCTGTTACGGGCTGATTTTCCACAAAAATGTTTACGTATTGAAGATTTGCGCATTCATCGCTATTTTGTTTTTCGCTCTCGATTTTCAAAGTATTCACGTTTATTTTATTATGGATGTGGTCGTTAGATTCTTTAGGTTCAAAACGCTTCTCACAGTCTCTTGCGCAATGAGATGAATCACCGCATATAAAGCAATTTTTATTTTCTCTTTCAAGATATTGGGGATAGTTCTCTTTAATCTTTGGTTTAAAGTTTTGTGATCTATTTTTAAAGGGGTCTTGGGTATATCCATAAGTAATAGGAATTTCTTTATGTGATCCGCTTCTAGATGAAATATAAATATCACACTCTTTAGCTAAATCAATAGGCCTAAACCAATCTTCTGCTTCTCGAATGCCAATATGAGTTGCAGTTTCCTTATTTAAAGTTTCAAATAATTTATCAGAAATTATAAGATCACATAGAGATTCAAAGGAATTAACTTTTCTTAACGAACAATAATATTGGAAGTTTGCCGTCGATCTTGCAGCAAATTGGATGTATGTCTCGCCTGATGATTTTACAGCATTTTTAAATGAGTTTAAACACTCGCGAGGGGTTAATTGGAATTCTCTGAGTACTATAGATTTTAGTTTTTCATAGTCATTTAATTCCTCTTCTTTAATATACAATAAGACATTATGAGCTCTTTCGCCCAGAAGATTTATTAAAATTTCAGATTTATATTCGTCATTTATTTTCTTGGTTAAAAATGCGCGTTCTAATGATTGGAAGAACAGATTAAAATTTTCAGATCTGGTGGGAACAGGAAGAGATAAAGTTTTTATACTTTTTATCATATTTTCTATGTTAGTTTCGAACTGTTTATCTTCGACTTTAGCTGCAGGATTTAAATTTAATGCTTTATTTTTAACCGTTTGAAGTTCGATTTCTTTTTCTAATTTTGATAACTGAAGTTCCGCGAGCTCAATTTTTCTGTTTTTCTAAAGTTACTTCTCTTTCGTTTCGCGATACTCTCTCATCTATACAGTTTTGAATTAAAGTTTTAACGAAATCTGGATCACTTTCAAATGTACTACTGTTCTCAATTTTAGTCTTTAGTTTAACTATAGTGTCAGTACTCTCCACAGTACCGTCTAGATTCTCAACAACTCTTATGAGATCCTCTTTAAGAGCGTTTTTATATATTTTAGAAAAATATGGGAAGGTCCTACCTTTTTTTTTTTTTTCTGGCTCCCTTGTTGCTCGCACGTACGATGTATCCAATGAAGAAAATTTCGATTTCACAGATCTCACCTCTTCGCAGGTAATATAGTTGAAATTGTTCGAATTGACACCTCTCCGCAGGTGTTTGTGAGTGGATCCAACCTCTACACAGGTGGAATATTTGTCGATGGTTCGTTGAAAAATACACCTCTACACAGGTTATTTTGTTATTTGTTCCGACCTCTACACAGGCGGAATGAAGTTGAAAAATTCAACCTCTACACAGGTTGAACGAAGTTTCCGAAAAATGGCGGCGCGTCTCCTTCACGGACGGCTTTTGTTCACGTTCCAAACTTTGATCAAAATCGAAATCTTTTTCAATCCCGGCCTCTACACAGGCGGAGTATTCATGCTGAGTTCACACCTCTACACAGGTTGAATATTTATGCTGAGTTCAAACCTCTACACAGGTTGAACGAAGTTTTCGAAAAATGGCGGAGCATCTCCTCACGGACGCTTTTGTTCATTGTCCAGACTTTGGTTCAAAATCGAAATTTTTTCGATCGCGGCCGAGCCCCCATAATTTGTTTGAGACAACAAGGGGTCCAAGACGTGTTTGTCTTACTTCACATTTATTTTAAAACTTTAACAAAACTTAATTAAAAAGTTAGTTGTTTTTACAGATAAGTTTGACGATGATATTCAGAAGGTAACGCCTGCTCGCGCACCTCTCACGTTCTCCTTTCTCTCTCTAATTCTGCTCTAATGTCCAAGAGTTTTTGTTCTGCTTTTACTAGTTCAAAAGTTTTATTTCAGTTTCAATTCATTGCGCCTGCGCGCGAAGACTGCTTGGTTTTGGCTGCATGCTACATATATGCTATTTACAAGCGTAGCAAATTTTAATTAATTTTTATTGTGAGCTTCGAGTATTAGAGTCCTATATTAATGCTCACGTCTGAGTATTAAAGAGAAATTTTCTCGTCCATTTCGTTCCACAGAAAGTTCTCATCTGCCGGCACAGCGCGGCAAGGAAGAATATTTGCATTTGTGCGCATGACGTTGGCACGCATGCGCAAACAATTACTTTATTAAGATATTCAACTTAAACCTTTAACAAATTAGATTATAATAATTTATGTGAGAGAATCTACGATGGTAAAACACACCACACACAATATATTTATAATAACGACTTAACCTAACTCGGACCAATATCAATAACTGAATCGCTTACACTCAATTCTAATCACTAATCCTAATATTAAATAATCAATCCTACCTTGTTGTAGTATCAGTAAACGATCACACTAAATTTAGATGAGGTCCTGTGATACTTCGTGTGCAATGGTATGCACCTTGATTACTGGATCTCTATCACGTATAATTACTAATATTCGCCACGTAATGTTATCTAAAACTTCTTCAATCTAGAACCACGGACTGTTTACATTCCTCTAATTGCCATCACTTGCCACAAATTGCCATCGCGCTTACTCTAACTTAAGATATTTAAAAGGTTCTTAATTTGCATCTTTCTTTCACACTTCACTTCTTGGATTTGGTTGGAAAAGAGTTACCATTAATTCTAGCTTCAAAGAACCCAAAGGACATGTTAAAAAAAGATGCGTGAGCCAATCACAACTTACCTAAAAATTGCACTTAAAAATGCAGAGCCCGCGCTAAATCTGAGTGCAATAAATAAGTTATTGCCAGATTCTAGACCCTAATGCAGATTCAATGCAGGTGAATGGCTGAAATGTAGCACTTAACAAAAGTGTAAAAAGAATAGAAATAAAAATTAATAAGAGAGTTACAAATTACCATAACTTAAGTGACACTAGATTGTATAAGAATTAAATAATAATAAGTAATTTTAGCTAATATTAGAATATGGAGGTAACTATAACTATGAAATATATGTAAATTTATAGTGATAAACTATTATTAATCTAAGAATTTTTAATCCTTACTATTTTGAATAACTTTATTCATATAACTATTAATAAAATTAATTGGGTATTTCTGATTTAAGTAATATTTAGTAAAATGTTTATAGTTATTTATTATTTCTGATTTCTTTGACACCAGAAATTTATTGCGTTGTATATATTAAATAGCAATATTTCTGAATTATATATATATACACTGCTGGACAATTGCTAAGGACGGATCACAAATTCCTATGTAGCATAACATTAAGAGACGACATGAGGCCTAGTAGGATAAAATATAGTTGCCACACTGTTCAGACATTAGAATAAAGAATATTTATTGTTCTGGAAAGTACAAAAGCTGTGAAACATCTGAAATTAAAAAAAATGTTCATTTGATCTGCGTACGGAGAAATGGAACAATGCATCTAAAAGTCAGCAGGCACCTTAAAGAAAGGTATCAGTACGGGATATGTCCACCGTGGAGTGTGATGCAACATTCCACACGTCGTACCATACTTTGCACAACATTATCCAGCAGCTGTTGAGGCAATTTTATTAACAAATAAAATTATTATTAATTATTAACTTATTAAAATTATTATTAACAAATTTATCACCGACAGCGCCACGGAAAAGACGAACATGAGGAAGTAGAACTTCATCAATGTATCGTTGGCCCGTCATAGTCCCATTCTCAACCACATGTAGGCGATTGCGGCCATTGATCATGATGCCGGCCCACACCATGATACTGCATGTCGGATATCGGTCCTTTTCCTGGTTATTTTCTGGACGATAAGCAGTACCACTCTCGCGCCAAATCAGTTGGCGTCTACAATCCGATGAAGGACTGAACCTACTCTCATCTGAGAATAGTATGCATGCCCAGTCCTGTTCAGTCCAATTGTGATGCTCCCGACACCATTGCAAACGGGCAGTACGGTGCTGTCTGGTCAATGGGACACACACAACAGGTCTGCGTGCGTATAGTCCTCCTCCCCTCAAACGCCTGGCAACAGTTTTTCAGGAGATCTGCTTTCCTGACGCAGCAAGAAAATGATTTGCCACCTGCTGAGCTGTGGTGCGCCTGTTCCTTTTTGCTGATAGGACGATATATCTGTCTTCTGCAGGCATCGTACTTCTAACACGACCTCCCCTGTGCCGTCTACTACACATTCCGGTAGTTTTAAATGACTTCCACAGCCGTGAAACAACGCTGTGAGCGATGTCGAACTCCCTGGCAACATCTGTTATTTTTCGCCCTTCTTCGATCTTTCCAATAATTCGGCCACGCATAAAATCAACTATGTGATGTCGGGAAGACATGCCAAAAATTTTAAGTTCGTCTATTAAATCTTTCCTGTAAAACTTTGACTTGAAACAACAACTGTCCACACGCGGCAAAACATTTAAAGCTCTTATGAACACTATCACGTGATGAACAGATGTGGAAAGAAAATTTGCATACTCATACTTCTTCTTACTAATATCCCACACTTATTCTAATTTTCCACATTTTGCTTCCTTTCATTTTGTGGTTGCTATGGATGATAGTGTTATCCGTCCTTAGCAATTGTCCAGCAGTGTATATATATATATATATATATATATATATATATATATATATATATATATATATATATATATATATATATATATATATATATATATATATATATATGTCATGATTTTAAGACAGAATCAGATTAAAATTAGAAAGTGAAAAGACGACCTTTATTCTTTCATTTGTACATCTGTTCTCAACACCGAGAGCAGGGAGGAAAAAGCACGCCATGGTGGGGGTTTCAAGTGGATAACACTTGAAAAACATATGGTAAGTATCGCTGCTTTGAAGAGGGTGTTTGCAAGTTAATGCTGACATATGTTGACTATTAAATCTAACGATCTGGAATTAGACATGTTTATTGGCTAGGCCATATGTTCGGAAGAAATAAATGGGTGATTAGTTTGATACTTGAAGATGGAAACTGAGAAAGATGAGTTAAGTGCTAGATAGGGAATTTAATTTTTAAT
Organism: Trichonephila clavipes; assembly: GCA_019973935.1. Taxonomy (NCBI): domain Eukaryota; kingdom Metazoa; phylum Arthropoda; class Arachnida; order Araneae; family Nephilidae; genus Trichonephila; species Trichonephila clavipes. Next base: position 157,044 of record BMAU01017860.1, on the reverse strand, counting down.
CTAATTTAATTATCCTTACATTTGCCCCCCAATTTTAAAAGGGAGTCATGGCGTGGTTTTTTTCTCTCTTTACAAACTTAATCAAGTTTCAATAAACACAAAACAATACATAACATTATTTAGAAAGACATATTAAACACAGTAGAAATATTTAAGCAATAGTAATACTAAAATCAAAAAGCAATACAATAAACTAAACTATAACAACAAACACAGTAAGGACACTTCCAACATATTAATTGATAAAAATGAATTTCCATACATGTAAATGAAGATTAGCTTGTTCAAATATATTCGACATCTAGAATAAGAGCTCGCGTTTCCTCCTATTCCTTCATAATAATATATTCGTATTATAGCAGGTAGATATTTTCAAAAAAATTATGTTGGAAAATAATATATCAAACAATAAGATAGTAAATATAAAAATATACATGAAATCATACAAATGTTAAAATAATAATTTTGTATAAAAATCTACTCTGGCGCCATCATAGTAATACCTTATATTGTTACACACATTTTGCGTATATGAAATACATTTTTAAAAAGATAAAAAAAATATAGACACTAATAAAATGAAATTATTAATAATATGAAAACGGTGTATAACACACAACTTTTATGCACTATCCAACACAATAAACAATGTTTTATTTCATATGCGTTATAAAATATAAAAATTATAAGAATGTAAGAGCTCTTTTTTATTATTTTGAGTCGGAAAAGTGGACTCACTTCAATAATTACTTTTAGTATTTCTGAAAATTTTTCACAATATTCATTGTAACTTAATATCGCATGCAATATTTTGAATCTTTCCGTAACCTTCTAAAAATACGTTTCATAGACAAAAATTCTTGAGTTTCTCTTGCATTACACATTCACTAATAAAACTGTATCACCTTACTTAATTTTGAACACATCTCTCTGAGAAATCTGCGTCATCAACTCACACATGTTCAGGGATGCTGATAAGAAACAAGGAGAGGTGTACATATCAAACTAAACAAGTTTGTCCTCTCTATGTTTCGAGACATATACAAAATTATAATGATTGTATTCTCGCTTATCCATTGTGTAATATCCAAAAATAAGCTTCAAGTTATTAAATTAATTTTAATTTTAGATAAGGAAAATTTCGAGAAATAGTGAATCCTGATATATGGCCGGTATATCAAAACACACAATTTCAAAATAAAAAAAAATTAAATGACATGCAATAAGATTACTGCTGAATAAAATAATTAACAAAACAATTGAATTCAATGGGGAAAAAAGAATACAACTTGACTTGACTTTTGTTTCTTATAAAAATCAATATCTCTAGTATTAGTTCTCTCATTAGTCATTTTTCTAAAAACTTAATTTATATCTTTCACTTTAAAACACCAATTTCTATCATAACTCTTAACTCATTCGACATCTTAAGATAAAATTATGAGAAGTATATTAAAATTTCTCAAAATTTTGTATGACTAAACCTATATACTTTGTTTTCTCAATTAAAATATAAAGAAAATATCTCATTTATAACACAACTATATTATAAAAGTTAAATACCATATCATATCATATATTATTCTTTTTCGCCGAAAAGTCTTGTTAAGCAGAACTCAGTTATTTCTGTATTACGTAAGATGTTTCTTTTAGTTATTATCTTCTCATTATTATGGGTATTTTGTTGAATGTAATTTAACTGAAAATTTTCAGATGGATGAAAATGTCTTAAACGAACTGAATGAACCAATTCAGTGCCAGTTTTATTAAGGGCATTGGGTCTATCAATTTCAAATAATACATCAGAACATTTTCTTAAAACGGTATAAGGGCCTGAATAAGGGGGACTTAATTTCCTTGTATTGGGGTATTGAAATTCCTCATACATTACTAAAGTCACCAACCTTGAAATCAGCTTCCTGAAATTTTTTATCATATCTAATCTTATTTATTTTATAATATTGTTCTGTTCTTTCTTTGGCTAATTTTCTTGCTTCTTCTAAGGGAGGATATATCTCATTATCTTTTAGCGAAATTTCGAAAGGTAAATTACCATACATTAAGTAGGTTGGAGGGAAACCTGTTATTGTATGTGGAGTTTGATTATACTGATGGGTTACTTTTTCTAGGATTTTTGTCCATGGGACTTTATTTGAACTATTACTAATTTCACATTTTAAGCGGGTAATGATGGTTTGATTTACACGTTCAACCTTTCCATTGGTTTGTGGTCTGTGAGAAGTAGTTAATAATTGAGTGACATTATTATGTTTTTAAAAAAAAGATTTGTCTTAAACAATTTATATAAGTATCTGTTGTTGCATTTTTTGAAGGGAAAGTCCAAATGTACCTAGTTGCATGATCAATAATAATGTGTAAATATTTTTTTAACAGAGTTGTAATAATTTAAACCACCTACACTATCTATCGATAAAAGTTCAAAGGGTTTTTCACAAAGGGGAAGTGATTGCATCAGTCCGTATTTTCTCTGATGTGACTTCTTATTTATTTGACAAGTTTCAGAGTGCTTCACATAATTTCGTATATCAGTAATAATGTTTATCCAATAATATTGTGGTGATATTAATTTTAACATGGTAGCTACACCAGGGTGGCCAAATTTTTTATGAGTTGTTTCCATTAATTTCACTCTTAGAGCTTTGGGTACAATTATTTTAGTTAAACTTTGTCTTTTAACTACAAAAACACCATCTCTCTTAAAACATTTAGGAGCTGATGTATTTTCTATATTTTGAAAATGACTTATTTCATTGATATCTAATAAAGGTTCTGGGGGTGTATTAATTATATGATAAGCAATAGGATTTCTTGTTAACATATCAGCTTCAACATTTAATGCTACTTTTCTTATATTTTATATCAAAATCATACATAGAAACTTTTAAAGACCATCTAAAAGTCTACCCGTGGGATTTTTGAAATTTTTAAGCCAAACTAATGCATTATGATCGGTATGAACTGTGAAATAAGATCCATGAAGATAGCAATGGAATTTATCTAAACTATCAATTATAGCTAAGCATTCTAATTCAGTTATTGTATAATTAATTTCATAATTTCTCAGTCGTCTCGAGTGGAATGCAATCGGATGTTGATTTCCATTGGGTTTTTGTTTGACGATACATGAGATTGTAGTTTTCGATGCATCTACATAAAGATGACAGGGATAATTTGGATTGAATATAGCTAAAATGGGCTTTGAAATTAAGCTGTCTTTAAGTTTTTGAAAAGATTGTTGACATTCTGGGGTCCAATTCCAATTTTGATTCTTTTTAAGAAGATTATTTAAGGGCATTCTTAATTTTGCATATTGAGGAATGAATTTATAATAGACATTAATACTACCAAGAAATCTTTGTAAATCCTTTACATTTCTAGGGGTAAAAGTTTTTTAATTATTTCGACATTTGTATTATTTGGAGTGTATGACCCTTGTTTTATTTCATATACTAAGAAATCAATTGTATCTTTGCCAAATTTACACTTTGATAATTTTAATTTAATATTTTCTATTCCACAAATTTTAAAAATTTCCTCTAAATGTTTTGCATGTTCTTCAATTGTGTGTGTGATTCCGAAAATACTATTATATCGTCAAAATAATTTAATGCAAATTTATTTGGTATTTATTTAAAATCTGTCTAATAGCTCTTTGAAATATAGCTGGAGAATTTTTATATCCAAAAGGCAAACGATTAAATTGAAAAAGACCGTAATTTGATGTAAATGCAAGTTTTTCAGATTCATTATCATCTAATTTAATGTGCCAATAACCACTACATAGGTCGATGGTTGAGAAAAATTTTGCATGTGTTAATTTGTCTAAAACTGCATCTATTCGATGAATTGGCTCTGCATCTAATTTTGTGATAGCATTTAGCTTTCTGTAATCGATACATAATCGTGTACGAGCATTATCCTCTTTTTTAAAAGCCAATGTTATAGGGACAGCGTAAGAACTATAAGATGGTTTTATTATTCCTGCTTTCAATAATGCATATAATTGCTTTTTTATTTCCGTATCATCTTTAAAAGATGTCCTATACGGTCGATTTGCAATGGGTAATTCTGAGGTAAGTATTATTTTAGGAGAATTACATTTTAACTCGCCCACATCAAACTTATTTTTAGCAAAGACATGTTTATATTTATCAATAATCATATTAATAATATCATAATCACTATTAGGAATTATTTCTATATTAAACACATTATCAGTTTTTTTAGTGATAATTTTATTATTACTAAATTTAAGAGTTTCATTTTCTTTAATATTTTTCTTAGATTCATAATTTTTTTAAATTTGTTTTCCTCTTTGAAAAATTTTATAATCTCACTAAAATTAATATTTAATTCAAAAATACTCATAGTTTTATTAGAAATTATTCAATATTTCAGTTCTACATTTACTATGAGGAATTTAATATTTTCAATAATTTCTTCTATTTTCAATTGTAAAGTAATTGCCTCACTCACCTCAATTTCTCCCTTGATGGTGGCAATTTTTGTTTTGATATACTCTACATTGTGGTATCCCTTGATTTGTGATATTATATTTTTGGAATAATATTGACACTTGATCCTGTATCCAAGAGGACATCAACTTGTTTGAAGTTGATTCTTCCCTGGATGATCATAAGTTCTCATGTTTGATGAGGTTGGAATACCGTATTATTGTTTTGTGTTCTTTGACGGGGTAGAAAGTTGGAGCATTGGGTCGCAAAACTGTCGGTCGTTGTGGAAATCGTTGGTTTCTCGGATATAGGGTCGGCCGCTGAAGTGAAAAGGAAGGGTGATGATAAGGTGATGGAAACTGAGGAGAGTATACCTTATATCTTGTATTGGTTATGGTATCCGGATGTTGAGATTGGTCATTTCTCCAATTCCATCCTCCATATTGTTGTCTATGGGCAAATTGATTCGTATGATAAGGTATTCTTGTCATTGGATACTTTGGGTATATAACTTCATTCTTACTTGATTTTGATTTTCTTGGATATCTAAGAGTTTCATTTTTTCCTTCAGTTCCTCTATGTTGCTGCAGCTTTGTAACTGTATTTCTATGGCTCTATTTTCTTTTAATCCTCTTATGATGTAATATTTTTCAGCTTCTTCCATGTTTATCCGGGATGCGATTTCTTTTACTCTGTAGAAATATTCTATGTGGGTCTCTTTTGAGGTTTTTTCTGTTTTAGATAATTGAAGATGAATCTCTGCTGGATTGACTTGTGTTCCGAATTCACGTATTAAATTATTTTTCAGTTCGTAAAAACTTTTAGGGATAGATTGTGATTGGATGTAAGTCTTCACAGCTCCATCTACTAACTTGATTATAAATAGGATTTTCTGTTTCTCTGGTATATTGAAGGAATCGCACGTACTTTCAAAATTTCTAATGAGTGTTTGGATGGGTATTTCCAGGTTATATTTTTGGAAAAAAGTCTGTAGATCTTCAAACCGAATATCATTTTTAATAATGGTTATAGGTTGTAATTTTTCTTCATCAGCATCTAAATTCTCTTCTTGCTTCATTTTAATTTCATTCATTGTTTCCATTTTTTGAAGTATGACTTTCTGAAATCTTGTTAAGAGAAGAGGATGATTCTATTTCTTTGGCGGTAAGAGCGATGTTCTTTCGGGGATTACTAGCGCGTTTCTTTTTCCGTAACATAGATTAATTCTGGTAACCCAACGTCCTCAGCTAACAAATGTAGAGTGCCGTCAGTCTTCCATAAAATTCTTCATATCAGTTATTACTGCAGTTGGCTTTCGTTTTTATATTAAAATATTTTATAAAAAAGATTAGTTTTTACATTAAGATCGCAGACAAAGATCCTGCCGGCTTTAATTCTGTCATGATTTTTAAGACAGAATCAGATTAAAATTAGAAAAGTGAAAAGACGACCTTTATTCTTTCATTTGTACATCTGTTCTCAACACCGAGAGCAGGGAGGAAAAAGCACGCCATGGTGGGGCACGCCATTATATTAAAACATACTCAAGTAATATATATATATATATATATATATATATATATATATATATATATATATATATATATATATATATATATATATATATAAGTGACTAAAATCCAGAATATTATGATGGAAACGTGATGATTCTTTTAAGTAAAGGATAATCCGTAATAATAAGGATAATCCGAATAAAAAGGATAATCCGTATCCAATTTAAATTGGATAATCCGTAAATAGATAGTTCAAAAGAATGAGCAGCTGTATTAAATAATCTTTTTGCATTCACTATCTCGATTTTAGTTTTGATATATTTCTCATTTATAAGAAAGTTCACTTAAGCTAGGGGATTTTGATTACACTCGCACCCAATATGATAGTTTTTTTCAAAATATGTTATTATTTAAAATTTTCTCGCTTTCTTCAAAATATACTTCTTAGTAAGCATTTTTTTCATTTCATTTTTTTAAAATTCCAATCCATCACATGAAATTTTTCGCTGATTTGGTCCCTGCTATTAATGCTGGATTTACTAAAAAATGTGTATTTTTATGTAAATGGATACTCTCTCTTTCTCTCTTTCTATTAAGGTTTTTACAAAATTCAAATAATATTTTAAAAGAGTTTAAAGGTATATTTCGTTAAGAATTACTATAATCTAATTTTTTATTTACTGCGTTCACTGATTATTTTATATATAATACTTTGAATCTTTTACAATCTAATTTTTTAATTTATTTTTCATTAATCCAAAAAGTCAGAGTATTTTAAATTAAGTTTTCCTCTTTTAAAAACTAAAAATTGCATGGAATACCAATTTAAAAGTACTTATTATTTGTGTGAAAAATTTATAAATTAATACCTTCAACTTATATTGATTGATTGAATATTAACGTCGCACTGCTCAGCTACACGAGGGCTTTTGGTGACGGACCACGTAATTTTGAACCATGGTCAAGTGACGTGGACGACACCTGAACTGGCACCCCCTCTCCTAACTACCACACCACACCAACGGGAGGACGTTTCAGCTCTCGACAGATTTAACGTGCATCGCTGCCCTACACGGCGGGTCTTTAGGGGTACTGGGCTCGAACCCGTGACAAAGCAAGCCACGGTCCGATACCTATACCACTCGGCTACCGCGGCCCCTTCAGCTTATAACTTTCATGCATTGTTTGATTAAATTAGAACGAAAAATTCCTTCTATAATAAATTCTAGCTAAAAAAAAAGAATATTGCGAAAAAACTATTCAAAACCAACTATTTTCCATCATTTAATTTTCATAATGTTAGAAATCTTACGTTATTTATAAAAATTATTGACTCTTTTGCCATTCATTGGATACGTGGCTGGCATTTGTCTGTCTTTCTATGTCTTTTTTTTTTTTTTTTGAAAGCCCTCGAGTAGCTGAACAGTGTGACGCTAATATTCACTCAGTCACATGTCTTTTTATGTCTATCTTTTGACAAAATACAACTTCGAGCTGCTTGAGAAATATATACTGTTAATATATCTAACGCAGGAGACCTATTTTTAGGTTTTAGAGATATTTAATGGGCTGTTATGTATGGAATCAGTAATCGACACCCTTGAAATAGTGAACTCATATGATGTAGTAGTGTTTTATATAATGGTGATTTACGAATGTAGAAGTTTTCAAGAATGAATTTCAAGTCTACTCGTCTACATTTGACATATTGGACATTCTGATACGTAATAACTAAATATTTTTAAGTTTTTCCTGAGTTTTTATTATTTTATAAAATATCAAGAAATAAATATAAAACTTTCAGAATTTTCATTTGTAAAAACATATTTCATACCAATCCAAAATTTTTAAAATTACATAAATATATATTTAATTAAAATCATTTTGAAGTGAAACACTTCATTTAACTCGACAAAAAGTATATTCTGCTCAACTCACTTTAGATTATTTGATGTATAAGATAGTTAAGATCAACACCTTGGGTCATCATATTAGAGAAAAGTAAAAAAAATGATAAAAATAAAAGTTCATAAAAGTAAGCTAACTGCAAACTTTGACGTCTTTGACATTAATCTTTGATGACATTTGCTTAGTGCTGTCAGTATTCTTTTTTTTTTTGCTACGCTTCTTAATGGATTCTAATTTTTTTTCCAATCTGCATCGAATTTAACTTTTCTGTAACTTATTTTTGAAAACTTATTCAACTTTCTTGCCCTGCCGTAAATTACTGGTCACATTGAGAGAGACAGAGTTATATTAACGTCACACAAAAAGCTACTCGAGGACTTTTGGCAACAGACCTCCAAATTTTGAGCCATGGTCATGTGATGAGAACGACACATTTTTACATGGGCGATACATTTACACGATGCATTTTTACATGGTATTTATTATGCTTTATGGTCCATTTTGATGAGAGTAATGCATCCAAAAGTTGAAAATTCTTCAAGGATAGATACAGAATTTGAGGAAAATGTATCGATAGGTAAAAACTGAAAAAGGCTATATATGCATTTTCTGGACAGCTTAAGTAAAAAAGAAAAGAAAAAAGTTTGAAAAGAAAATGAGAAGCTAATGTTTAAAAAAATAGGGCAAATACAGGTTATATATATATAATTCTAATTTTTGTGATGAAGTGATATTTTATACTAAAATTGCAATTTTCACAAAATGATACTTTTAAAACTGCGCGTACCTTTTTCTCACAATCTACTGTATGAATACACCTGCAATCTTTACTGTATATTATTGAATTGAGCGTTTTGAGATATTACCAAAATATTTGTCTATAGACCAGATATCGTCATAAAAAATGACAATTTTCAAAAAAAATTCATAGTGGTACTCAGTATAAATTTGTTTTTGAAAATTCTATACAATATATTTAAAACATCTCACTTCAGTATAAACATAAAAGTCTATTTAATATGTAGACAAAATTTAAAGTCTATACATTTAAAAGTTTCTGAGAAAAAGATACATAAAAATGCTCAATTTAACATTGTCAGTATAGAGGGTACCGACTTCTCTCAAATGCTCTGAAAAACAGGAACATTCCTTCGAACTTGTTAGATCAGTGCTTCTCAAACTTTCAATGTTTGCGACCCAATATTCAATCATAATTTGCATCGCACCCCTTCCATAGAATAACGATGCATTAAATTCAATAATACTAAACTTTGAAACCAAACCTACAATACAACTTTAACCTCTTAAGTCCCTTCGACGTATGTAAACGTCTCACTCAGCTAGTGTGCTAATTGTCCCAGACGTATATATACGTCTTAAGGAAGTACTATCTTTTCTGAGAACTGTTATCCATAAAATTATTCTGAAGGCTTTGGAAAGCAATAAAATGACCTTGAAAGTGTATGCTAAGGATTTACTTATTTCAGAGTATTATATTATTTATTCCCCCTTCCTACCCCCTCCTTCCTTCAATACACTTACCTACGGGCTAAACGGGGGAACTGGGGGTGGCATTTTTAATCGCCGTTTAGGGGATTAATTATAAACCGTGCAAATTATCAAGATAAGTGGATAAGTGTTAATGTTGGCATATAATTTTATATATGCCAAATCCATGAGAAGTCACTGGTAATTATTAAACTCGTCCTTAACTTAGTATTGTTAAATTAATTATAAAATAGATTGTACAGTACTGATACATTTATAAGTGTATTATAATGTAAATGATTGTTTTATTTTTTATTATGTCAGAATGTATTTGTTTGTTTACTTTGAGTAAGTTAATGGTTTTTTTTAAATAATCATTTGTTTTCAACTTTTCAATATGCTTGTGCCCCCCTCGTAGCCCCTCTAGGGGGTGCGCCCCCCAGTTTGAGAAACACTGCGTTAGATTGAATCTATGTTCTTCATTGAAAAAAATTCAGATAATGAACGGATGTCAACTATAAAGAAATTAGCAGGTATATTAAAAACAATAACCACTGAGCGTTATACAGTACTCGTTATTAACAAACCCGTTTACATTCACAAACTTTCCCGATGTAAAAATTCAGTTTCCAGCAATGACTGAAATGTGTAGCGGGCCTCTACTCGTATCGACGTTAGAGTTTACAGAAGGAAGAGCCATCATTAAAAAACAGCTTTTATTTCGCAACCTATCACTTACTACCAATTTTTAATCTAGCTAATTAGAAGGGAATCAGTTTTAGCCTACTCTAAATACTTCTGTGCAGTATACCCACTAAAAACCCTCGCGAAAAAACAAATGCGCGTTTTAACCATTCTATTCTTTGCATTAATGTCCACAAGGTGTCGATGGTGCTCTACAACTTTGAAAATAATAATTTTTTTCTTTATTTCGTTCCGTTTACGAGATAGGAATGCAAACTCCGCTGTTTTCCACCAGGTGGCGCCGTAAATGATTTCATTCAGTAGAGCATGGTTACTTGATTATACTCAGATCCCGCTTTTATGAATATGGCAACAGCCGTTTCGAAGTTAAGAGGGTGGCAAGGGACCTAAGTTGGTATACAGTATAATAAAAAAGTACTTATTAAATGTGACACTCAGCTGGATTACTCGAATTTGCCCATGAAGTTTTTAAATTCCTTTTTCAGGAACACTGACGATTCAATTATAAATTCTACTTTTATTTAACAACAGCAACACGTTCAATTGCTATATATCTTCTCTTTTTCTCTCTATTCCGTCAACTCAATTCACTTTTCTGTAAACAGTTGTTCTACTCTGCATAAATCACGATTCCTCAATAGAAAGAGGTTCTCTATGCAAACAATGTATGAAAAGTATTTTCCCTTGAGGATTAGTGGAAATGCGTAGAGAAAACCTTTTACAAACGGCTTTTATTAGTTTATTTAACTTTCTTTAAAATCATAAAGCAAGATTTTGTACTTATTAGGAGACAAAAATATTGTCATCCCTGCGCTAGTTAACATGAAGAATATTGTTTCAGTTACATACTTAAATTTCAATAACTGTCACATGACATTTATATCACAATAACCATTATATAATGATAACTGAAATTTAATGCAGTGCTTCTCAATCTTTCAGTACTGGCGACCCAATTTTCAATCATAGTTTTTATAGCGCCCCCCTTATACAATAATAATGTATTGAATGCTATACTAATGCACTTGAACTCTAAAACTACAATACGATCATAATTATAAACCGTGAATCTTCACAAGATAAGTGTTAAATTTTGTGTATATGTTACTTTTAAAAGTAATATATATTTTAAGTAAATTACTTTTAAGTAATAGGATAATTATTATGCTATTTTTCTTTCTCTAATTTTTAAATTAGAACAGATTTCAAAATGATATTTAATTAAAGATTTATTACCTTCATCATCCATTTCTAAAGGTACAAATATCATCAAAAAAATAGTCTAGTCTATGTTGTTCTCTATCATATTCATCACATCTGGCAAAGTTTTGCGTGAGTCTGGGCAACCTATCGGACGTCTGCGCAAAATATGTAAAAAAGTTGTACCTGGTACAATTCCATTCAGTTTTGGTCGAGTCGATACTTCTATAGCTACGGAATCTGTCTTGAATGTACATTTTATAATTTACGAGTTAGTTGTTAATCACGGTATTAAGTATTTACTGCAGTAGATTAAAACAAAGTCATAGATATATTTTTAAGTCGTAGAGTACATTCGATGATAATAGAGTATCAACAAGTACACAGAAGAGCATGGTTCCGAAAATTAAATCGAGGATATATTCTAAAGAATACTTAAATTTTGGATTTACTATTACTATTACTGAAAAACCCTAGGTAAAACTTACTTCATAGATTTCACATCCAGTGGCATAGTTAAAAGGCAATTTTGAAATAAATAACCCTTTAAATTTTAGGCAGAGGAGGAGGATGAATTTTCTGCACTGAAAACAAAAGCATTTCTTATACTATTACCATTTTCAACATCCTACCTTTGTGAAACAGGATTTTCTGTTGTGGCAGTTTTGAAGACAATATATAGATCTCAGCTAAAGAAAGAAAAAGAACTCAGGGTGTCATTTTCTAATACTAATCCTTCCTTTGAAAACTTTGCTCTGCAAGACAAGCCTATGTAAGTCACTAATAATTATTCAACTTGTTCTTATACTGGCTGAAGTACCCACTCTTCACACGAGTTTATTTTTATTTTTTTAAAAAAATACATTATTCTGGATAAAAAAGCTTAATTGTAAGGAGAGTAAAAACAAGGGCATGACAATGTATACAAAAATGTAAAATGATTTTTTGAAATGTGAATGCTCATATTATAAATAGTTTTGAACGAACTGTAATTTTAAGTCTCACAGAATTAGCTTTTAGAATTAATGTTAAATAATGAAAAGGAATGTAAAATTCCAAAAAAGAATAATTGTGTTATTTTTAATATTTAAAGCGAGAAAACTTCAAAATGTTTTAGCCCGGCATCAAGTGTGCACTCAATACTAATGGTTAATGCTCCCGCGGAGTGACTCACACCAATCCTTTTTTTATATATAATTATTTTTACTACATGCAATAAAAATCACAATTTCAGTGAATAATTTAACTAAGAGAAAATATACTTTCAAATTTGAAGGACTTTTCCATTTGACTTTGAAAATTTGAGAAGAAATCTAATAAAACTGAACTAAATTGTTTCATATGTGCATGACTTAAATAAAGGACACAAATCCCAGACACTTTTCGCTAACATTCAATTCAGTGTATTCAATATAAAAATATGGATATTAGTTCTAAAAAAGAATTGTATTCAACGTTTTTCATTATGCATTATATCTTTCGGAATACTCATAAAAATAAATCTTGGCCAAATAATTCTTCAAAGTGCTCAATATTCTTATCCATATATCATAAAACTCTTTCACATGGAAAAAGGCGAAGCAGAAATATATATTATATATATTATATATATATATATATATATATATATATATATATATATATATATATATATATACAACTTCAACTTCCCTAAAAGAAAGGGACGGAGATAACCACACCACTAAGAATCGAAGGTCAGCTAAAATAATATTTTAGGTTAAAAGAAACGTAATATAAAAAATCTCTCATCGTGGGATTACAGCAAAGCAAACAAAATATTTTTTTTAGTTTGGTTATAGGATCAAAGATAGCTAATGAGTGTTTGAAGTAGAATCTTTCATTTTTGATGATGTAATTTTGCTAGATGATATATATAAATCATATCAGTGTAAATTTGTATTTTTTTATTATGTCAGAAAGTATTTTGTTATGCTTAATTCCAGTAAATTAATTTTTTTAACATTTCCTTTTTGATATGCTCGGGCCCCCCTAGGAGGCGCGCCCCACAGTTTGAGAAACACTGATTTAATGTCATAAAGGCCTCAATTCTATCTACCTAATCAAGAGTTAGATTACCTGACATAAAACTTTTCTTTTAACTTTCTTTTAAAAATTATTGATTATACTACTTAAATTAAGAGTGAATTACATAATACCAAATAAATTCACTTTCATTTGAATCACTGCTCCAAGATAAATACAATAATAATTATTTCGTTTGAGATTATTAACATAAGATGATCTAGAAAAATCCAGCATGTCCCATCTTTACCATATTTATTTAAATCTAAACCACCATCGATTATACGTCGCACCTCAAATTCTCAACACATTTTGTGAAAAAATATAAAATATAGTGCAAAAAGGTTTATCAAAATCTTTAATATTTACGAAATTTAAAAAATTTATAATTAGGAGAATTAAGAAGTGAATAATTAATTTATTTTACTAGTATTTTATATATATATATATATATATAACTTTTAAATGCATGCATGATCCTGTAATTTCTCTAAAGGGATGGAATTTCCCCCCAACCAACGATTTTTTTTCACGTTTGATTCCAAGCCACGTCCGATTTTCAGAAGCATTAACAGAGGAAAATAAAAAAAAAGTGTGGCTTAGATGCGAATAAATAAGGTATTTCGAAAAATAAAGAAACACAAAAAATAAAAAATAAAAATAAAGTAAAGTACTAAAGTAAAGAACTAAGTAAAAAGTAAAAAGACTAATGATATATATATGAACAAAGAAAAAAGATATGAAAGTTACCAAGAATAGATTTAATATAACAGATTAAAGACACAAAGTAACTAGAACTAATGAAGCGTATACCATAAAACAGATGGTTAAGTTGACGGTTATCTTGGGTCTTAAAAAAAATCAAACATCAGAATTCCTTATAAGCAATTTATTGGTAGTTTTCTTAGCTTATTACATTCTATGTCAAGTAACTTGGTCAAAGTTTGTGGCTTAGATTCGAATAAATATGGTATATCTCTCATTCAGTAAAAATGCACAATGGCGTGTTAAAATATATACCTAGATCTAAATTTTCATAAGTAAACTGTAACAAAACTCAGTATTGATTTTTTTAACACAATTCCATTTAAAATAAAAGTCATGGTATAAACGTAAATGAATTCATCTTTCAGTATTCCGATACATTGTAACCTTTAAGTTGCGTTAGAGGAGAAATATTCTTATAAATTAATGCAGCCTTGAACAAAAATATCGAGGAATTTACTCCATGTGAGAGCAAATTATACAAGAACTCTCGCTTTTCGCCTCGATATTTACGCAAGAAAAGGACTAAAATATCAGATTACGCCGCCCTTGAAAAATTGCACTAATAAGAACCCGTTAATTGGCAAAGCTACCTCCGGATTCTTTCCCCACTTGTTAACTTTTTTGAAGCCCCATAGTGGGCACAAATCGGAATTTTTGTCTACAGGTAGCCTTTTCTACCCCGGGACATCATGTATGCTTCAGTGGGGGTCTCAATCTGGAGGTGGAGAGAATCAACGGAGGGGTCCATCCACCTACTCTCGAAAGAAGCGTTCAAAATCTTATAAATAAATCAAGGTTTCCCAAACTCACACTTTCGATATAGATTCCTTAAAACTGATGCATAAACATAAGATGATGAAGAGAGTCAAATTCCTAGGGATCACCTCTGTGTGACCTGATGATGCGGCAGGTTATTAAATAAGTTGGTTAATTAGACGCGTATATTCGAGGAAAAATTAAAAATAAACGGAAGATGATGAATTTTGTTCCATTCCCTCCTGTGTGCTTTCATTTGATTCAAAGTGTTAATAAATTACATGTATGTACGTTTAAAAAAAACATACATCATTTCTCAATATAAGAAAGCATATACAATTAAACATAAAAATATGCAATTAAATTTGTCAATGCTGTGTTATACATGCGCTTTTGTGATAAATGTAATATTACTGATATAAATGTCTCATAAATCCAACATTTTTTCCCTTTAAATAATATTCTCCTTAAAAAAACACAACAAAATCTAAATAATGCAACTGAATGCAAACTAAGTATTTAATTTAGTACAATATTTCAGTAACATTTAAATACTAGGACTACTTTGAAAGGAGACGAATTGTTTTAATGGTACTAAATTAACATTTATTGTATACATTCATCACAATTTTCAAATGATTCCTAAAGTAATATAATAATAGTACAGAATTAACAATTTCGAGATGCTACAATAATATTTATTTTTAATTTGCTAGCCTTTCTTTTTATGTTACTTCGGTGGCAATTACAATTTATTTTTGTAATGAATTTTGGTGGTATCCTACTTTATTTCTTTTATGCTATTTCTTATTATGATTATTTTTGCGATCTTAAAATACATTGTGTAAGAAAATCTTACAATAATATTGATTATTTTACTTTTTTGTTAAGAAACCACTTTTCTATAGTAGAAAAGATACTGGACTTTTTTTATAAACATATAAAGTTTAATGTTGTACTACGGTATTTCGTCACTTCTGGAGAAAATATCAATGTTCTGATACAAATAAAGATAATGTACGACTTTAATTTATTCAACTATTGCTTTGGGTCCAATTTTGAAAGTGACGTAATTACTTTTAAAACTACGAAAGATTATCAAAAAGGAGGATAAATGTTTCTTTAATGTTGTGCCTGGAGCCATGCAATAAAAATCTTCTGGTGTCTATTTTTTGCTGTATGTGTGTAAATAAATGAGGAGTTTCTACCCTCATAATTCCAGACACAGCTTTACAGTTTTCGAAATGAAATAATACACCTTATTTTTATCTAGTTTCTTTCATCCTAGCTATATGAAAAAAAAAAAAACATAATAAATATACTTAGTACTTAAATTACACTTATATAAGATTAAAATTAAAATGTTTTAAAATTAATATTCACACACACGAAATTATTTATCATTTAAACCTTTATAAAGCCATGGTAAGTAACTTACCACCAGCATCATTAACTTTTTGAATGTCCATGGGAAATTATTTTTCGAACTATGTTTTATGCTGGCACTGCGGATAGCACGACAAATGATTTCTGGATTTTCAAATCGTAGACACAAAAGACGACCTGCAAATTTCCTGGACCAGATGAAGTACGATTGAATAAAGTTGGTGACCCTACGTCAACTTTACAAAAAACAGTTAGACTTTACCGTTTGTACTGTACTCTGAAGCACATGAGAAGAAAACAAGACGCCATTTGTACATCTTGCAATGTCTCACTATGTGTTGATCTCTGTTTTCTGAATTTTCATGGAAAGTAAATTGGATAAATTTTTAAATTTATATATATACAAAATATCTAATTTATGGTTCCTTTTGTAGATTTTAGTATTTTCAAATTATATTTTAGAATTATCATTCAATGCGATATAAAAAGTAATGCAAAAAATCAGATTTTTAACCCATTCACTGCTAGATAAATTTAGAGCGTCTTGACCTGGGTGCCAAAATTTTATTTTAAAGAAAACATGACATTTTACAAAATATAATAATATATTTGAAGTTACTGATATAATATTGTAATGGCATTTACGATAATTTTTGTTGAAAAAAAAACACTACGAGATAACTCGTAGTTGGCGTCACTGAATAAGATTTCTGTGATGAGTGCCACTTACGAGTTATCTCGTAGTGTTTTTTTTTTCAATAAAAATCTCCACATACAAATATTTTCGTTTCGTTTTGTTTGATTTTACGATCTCGTCACCTAATTTCATTTGGCGACAGTCATATGTGTAATGCTATGTTAGATTTTCATACAGATGTGTAATGATCCTCACCGAGAAAAACCTATAAGGCGATGGTAGTTTGTAAGAGTTTTGAAGTAATAAAAATGGACTGATAAGTAGTAATTAGCATACCTCAGGAAAACCCTCCATTGGTACAAGAAAATCGCTTTGCCCTACTTCGAAATCTTCCTGCAGAATGCATACATTTTGTTTAAGGCTATCTTCGGCAAATGTTAAAGAACAGGAGCCAAATTCTGAATATTTTTTCAGATATAAAAGTACTCAATCACTGCCCTATAGAGAATCACTGATTTCATAACACTACTCACTTGTATCCGAGTTGACACATTTTTTCTTTTATAAAATGTGTTTTGCATTTTTTTTTCCTATACCGTAATGTTAAATGAGCTCTCCTTCCCATGTTAAAAGGAAGAACCAATTCCTTATGAAACATTTTGAAATTTTAAAAACACTGTATTATAAACAAATGCATGTGAGTTACAATGTCACAATTTTTTATAAAAATAGAGCCATTTTTTCTGTCCAAAAATGTGCTCCCCGTCAAGTTCAAGCTCTCTCACATATGGCGAAAACAGCCTTAACCAAAGAAATCTAGGATATAAAAAGATGAGGATGCTTCAATTTAGGGAATCAATTATTATGCATTTATGGGATGGCAACGGTAGCAATGTAGGCGGAAGCAGCAACTCTAATACAAATACAACTGGTCTTCATTGCTTAGAACATCTTCAAACAGAAAAAAAGGATAACTACAAAGCCATGTCAAATGCGTACTAAGTAAAAGAAGAAAAAAACGTAAGGAGGTATAGAAGGACTAGGTATTTTTGTCCAGTGTGTTCTAACATCCCAGCACTTTGCGTTGATCCTTGCTTTGCTCATCTCACACAGCAACAAGAATAAAAATATTTTTGTTATTTTTTATATGCATTCATGTATACAAAATTATTATGTTATAATCTACTCGTCTAAGTTATAATCTTAATAATAAAAAATGATAATTGATATGTTTTTCGTACTACATAAATTTTTCGTTCATCCTTTGTAATACTTCCAAACTCAAATGTGTAATCAATCTAAAATTTCAGCATACACTGCGAGATATCATGCAGCCGGCAGTTTTGGTCCACATGCTAACTAGGAGGTATCTCAAAGTCGGCAGTCAGTGGGTCAACTCTGAATAGCTCTCAATGAGTGGCGATTTCCCACCCCAAAAAAATCGCGTCTTAAAAATCAAATTAATTTTAAGTATTATAAGTTAAATGAATTTCTTTTTATAAATCAATCTCAATCTAAAAAATATTTAAATACAACATTACTAGAAAATAATGGTTAAAAAATAATTAAAATCGTTTCATTTTCGAGTACTTATCTTTTTAGAACATTTAAATACATGTAACTTAAAATGAAATTTCACAGAAGAAATAAACAAGATGCGCGATGTAACAGGAAACGTAAAGAAAAATAAAGGGTGAAACCAACAAGTAAAAGAAAGCAATAACAATCTGTGCGCTATCTTTTTCTCTTTTTTTTCCAGAACGGGCAGACGCTGTGCAATTAAGGTAAACGCTCAACTCCACAATATCCAACGGCCCTAATAACCGAGAGATACTTATCAGCGGAACTTTAGCAGATTCCATTACCCATATCGAGCGGAGAGATAAATTTTTGTTCAAAAATTAATCATTTCCGAATATTCCATAAGCAGGGGAATATTTGGCATCGATTTTAGTAACAAAAGAAAACATTGTTTTTTGCATTTATTAAATTTTTTTACCTGTAATAAATGGGCTTAGTTTGCTAATTAGTTGGGAGATCTTCCGTTTCGGCTTCTGTTGCAGTGTGATAGGCTTTTTGCTGGTT
Source organism: Trichonephila clavipes (assembly GCA_019973935.1). NCBI lineage: Eukaryota > Metazoa > Arthropoda > Arachnida > Araneae > Nephilidae > Trichonephila > Trichonephila clavipes. The sequence continues at coordinate 138,079 of BMAU01017860.1, read as the reverse complement.
GCGTTCCCGTTTAGAATACTTGTGAATTGTGTGGATGAATCATTATTAGAGACTGGTTCGGACACGGTACAGGGTCGATTTTTATCATTTAAAGGAATTATTAATTCTATTAAATTTGGGCTTTTAGTGAAGGAATTCAAATGGTATTTTCGATCGAAAGTATAACTAAGTACTCTATTATTTCTATTGAATCGTCATGAGAGAAGGAAAATGTTAAACATCAGAGTTTAGAATGCTAATGAAAATTCTTCGAAAATATAATAAAACAACATAATTCAATCACCTTTCCTTTTTTTTACTTCAAAAAACGGAAAAAAATGCAATAATGAAAGACACAGCAAAAGTCTAGAGGCCTATAATATTCACAAACCCGACTACTAAATAATGAAAAATTGGTTGAATCTTCTGGATTATAATTTGAATAGACAGTACACGAAGATGCTTGAATTACCTGAGAGCCTTGAGGCAGTGGCGTAACATACACCCCTGCATTACGGGGCGGCCAAGGTTCCAGGGGGGTCCCAAAGCCTGACTGCCGCCAAGTAGTCAGGCTTTGGCCCTTTGTAAAATCCAACTTGGGGCCCCAAATATTCTCCGTTACGCCACTGACTTGAGGCCTACCTATGACAAAATACGTTCTTGGATATATTGGAATACTTGGTCAACATCAGAAAAATATTCCCTATACCAGCTTCATTCAATTTGGTTGGCATTAACATGAAGCCTGTGATGAGAATTCCAACAAATATTCGTACTCCTGATTTCAGAAAAATTGTAAAAAATTGTGATAGGAAGCAATTGCCTCATTGAACTTATTCTAAAATTAAATGTGCTTACAGCTATAGATTACATGAAATTGGCACAACTGAATAAAACTACCACTATTTTATTTTTTATTTAGTGAATTTATTGTACAATTTATACCTTTTCTATGATGCAAAGTTAACCAATTAAAGCAATCTATTTATAAAATTGTGTTCCTGACTTAATTAATGACTTAAATTAGTAATTATTTTGTAATAAATCTACCTATATATATATATATATGCTATTCCCTCACACTCCCTTCAATCTTACCTTAATACTGAATACTCATTTAGAGCTATAAAAATGGGGGGGGATTCAGTAAACGATAAAAAATACTGAAAACTTTTCATTGATCTTTCTACGTAACTATAAACTTAATAGTAAGGGGTCTTTTTAATGAATATCTTGATAATGTTTGTGCGTGTGTATTTTAATTGATTAGCATATTTTTTCCACATTATTAAAATTTATTTTAAGTACAGAATAAAACCATTCAATATGTTTGCTCTTATGTGTAAAAATCACACACACATTTTTTTTTATTAAAGCAATAATTTTTCAAGTTTTTGAACAACGTTAAAAGAGTCATACTATTTCAAAAAAGTTCAAGTGTTCAAAACCTCATCTACTATTTAACTTAAAATATTTTATACAAAATTAATTCTTCGTTAAACATAATTACCGTACTTATTCTAATCTAAGCAGCAACCCAAATTCTCAACACGTTTTTGTGAGAAAAAAATAGTGTAAGAAAGTTAAACGATATCCGATATTTACGAAATTTTTTTAAAAAAGTTAAAATGAGAACTAACACAAAAAGTGAATAATTAATTCATTTTACCAGTATTAAAATCTTTTAAATGCCTACATGACCCTTGCAGTGCCCTTACCTTCAGTATCATGTTCAATTTCTCCCATCCAACGAATTTTTCCGCCTTTGTGTGTGTGTGTGTGTGTGTGTGTGTGTGTGTGTGTGTGTGTGTGTGTGTGTGTGTGTGTGTGTGTGTGTGTGTGTGTGTGTGTGTGTGTGTGTGTGTGTGTGTGTGTGTGTGTGTGTGTGTGTGTGTGTGTGTGTGTGTGTGTGTGTGTGTGTGTGTGTGTGTGTGTGTGTGTGTGTGATTCTAAGCCACACACAATTTTCAGTAGCATTAACGTTGAAAAAAAGATGTGGCTTAGATTCGTCTATAAATACAATAATAGATAATTACACATTAAATTATTACTATACCTGAAAAAACAGCATCGAATAATTTATTTAAATCATATACTTTTGAGGATTTTTGAATACTTTTTTAAAAAAATTCAATTACGTCTCAACTTAAAAAAAATCAATGAATGTGCACTTAACGTACAATTACTGAACCACACGGCTTATGTATGCTACTGAAAGCATTCAGTTAAAATACACCTTCTCTACCCTTTAAATTCATTCCTAACACTAATACATGATTTATCCCACCAAAATTAGGAAAACGTCCCATACCATCATTCCTAATTCTAACTAGAGCAGCATTATTGGGGATCCATTAAGCGTGAAAACTTCTCTTCTCCAATTTGAAACGTGTTTCCATCGCCGATAGGGGGAAAAGCCATTCCCACCACTTAGCTCCATAATCATAACACCATTTAGAAAATTTTTGTTTGTCGAGGAGCAGCAAACAAATCTTCTTTTACTTCTAATCATGTACGGGGGCAACGATTTTCCCTTTTTTTCCCTTTACTTTTCATTTAATCCGGTATCTATGACAACACCTATTCAGTCAAAGGAATTGTATAGAAAATTCTGTCCCATACACTTTCAATCTGGAAGTATCGATCGTAAGATGCTACTGACTGGAACGCTGCCATGGTAACAAGTTCTCGGGCCTCCTACGCGGACCAATAATAGACCTCTCTACCTGTTGCGTCGCTCGACGGCTCACTAACGAGATTTTTCTCACCAACAAATTAATTTTCTGTAGCGGAAACTTTTTTTGTTAATTCATTTTTCTCGTAAGCCTCCGCTTTTGCCGGGATTAGTTGAACATTAGTCAAACGTGGGAGGTAAATAAAAGAAAGTTCTATAAGAGAAATTGGAAAGTGATCACTAAAGGGATAAAGTTACACGCATCTTCGATTAGGCAAGACTGAAAACACTTAACGTAAGTGTGTTGCCATGCTCTAAATTAGTACACGAAGAAAAGTGCAGATTAAAGGCATTCATTTAAGCAGTTTTCTGTTCGCTAAATTAAAATGGAGAGTCCTTAAAAAATGCGATAATTCTTTAGGGAATTGTGTGTTCCCCTTGACTTAACATTTTATTAATTACAAAAAGTACAAGGTAATGAAGTGTTCTTTGATAACGAGAAACAAAGAAACATCTGTAGTTTTTTTTAAGTTAAGAACCTCAAGATTTCACCTTTTTAGGACTAATTATTTATGATTGTGACGTAAGTGAAGTTTGAACTACCTTAAAATTTGAGATTGTAGCTCATATTTCAGAAGTAATTGGAACTGAGAAAAGTTTTGCCAATTTTACAAAGGTTCTTCTCTTCTTTATGTTACGAAAAGTAATATGTTAATGGATACGGATGAATCAAAATTTTCCTAAAGATGAGTTTCGCACAAGTCTCTTTAACACTTCTCAATTTTTCAGAAGTAGCTATCAAATCACAAAAGGAAATTATTGATTTCCTATAAAAGACTTCTAATCTTGGTAGCTGTTTCGCTGACGTCAAAAGAGTTTCCTAAATATATATATATATGTTTGAATTACATGAATTAAAATACATTAATTGTATTATTTTATTATTATTATTATTTTAAGGGCATTTTTTCGGTTAAGGTATCCGACTACGTTCGGAACCGTGATTTTGCAAAGGCGTATAAATGGATAATATTTATGATATTTAGTGTCACTTAGATTAGAAAATGTATATAAAATTGTTTTAAGAATAGCATTACAATAAAAAAAATTATTTAAGTACAATATTTTGATAAAAATTAACATAGAATGACTCATTTTCAAAATATTCTCCCCCTTTGGTGAAAAATATTTTTATTATAATAATATTTTGCATGTATATAGCTCAGACCTCTGTACAGAGGCTCAACTAGAATTTTTGAAATATACAACTTAGAAGTGGGGTTATCCAAGTTTTACGACAAAAAAGGGGAGAAATTTTAAGTAAAAAACGCCACTAATTATTTCAATTGGTTTTAACTCTGAAAATAATGTGAATTTTTCAGAACTCATTGTTGAAACTCTATACAGAGGTCTGAGCTATATACAGGCAAAATATTATTATAATAGTTGCATTTTTCACAAAAGGAGAACATTTTGAAAAAAGGTTATTCTAAGTTAATTTTTTGCCGAAATATTGTATTTAAATATTTTTTTTTGTCAAAATGTCCTTAAAACAATTTTATACATGTATTCTAATCTAAGTGACACTAAATATCATGAAAATTATCCATTTATGCGTCTTTTTAAAATCACGGTTCTGAACGTAGTCGGATACCTTATGCTGCTAAAAGAAGCAAAAAATTAAAAAAAAGATGCATTTCTCTCTCTTTACCCCCCCATCTCAGTGGTTATAACTAAAAAATGTAGAAATTTTGTTTCCTGAATTACAATAAAAAAATCATGTTCGTTTAATGTTTGTTTTTTAGTTTTAGTTGGACATATCATATTATAGATAATTAAGGGAAATATTTGAAAACAAAATGATATATTGGTTGTTTCAGCATTCGACTAGATTATTTGCAATATTGCCTCTTCACGGCGTAAAATTTGAATTTTAAAAAAGAAAACTATTATCGTGTATGATAAGGTTGCATGCAATGAAAAAAAAATACAATTAAATATATATATATATATATATATGTGAAGTTGAAGGCACTATTGCAAGCCCCCTTAGCATCCCCCTAGAGAGGGCAATGTCCCCGACGGGGAAAGGAGAGACGAAAGAAGGAACATCAGAACTAGACGGAATCCGTTTGGACCGCAAGAGAGGCAGACGCGCATTGACAGAGCAGTAATAACTCTTAAAAAATAATGAAAGCCAATTAGGCTACGACGCGCGTTTAAATGTTTCACTCCATTCATTAATTGTTATTCTCTCCTTTTATTTATTCTTGTTTTAAAAATAAACAGATTATTCTGGCAAATCCCAGTTTACGAATTCATCCCAAGTAACATCATAACATATATATATGTGGCAGCCAAAGCCAAGCAGTCTTCGCGCGCAGGCGCAGCTAAGTGAAAGTAGAACTGAAACTGTAAAAACTCTTAAGAGAAGCAGCGGAGAGAACGAGAGAGGTGCGCGAGCAGGCGTTACCTTCTGCATATCATCGTCAAACTTATCTGTTAAAATAGCTACCTTTTTAATTAATTTTTGTTTAAGTTTTAAAATAAAATAGAAGAAAGACAAACGTCTTGGACCCCTTGTTGTCTCCCACAAATTATGGGGGCTCGGCCGGGATCGATAAAATTTCGATTTTGAACCAAAGTCTGGACAATGAACAAAAGCGTCCGTGAAGGAGACGCTCCGCCATTTTTTGAAACTTCGTTCAACCTGTGCAGAGGCTTGAACTCAGCATGAATACTCCGCCTGTGTAGAGGCCGGGATTGAAAAAAATTTCGATTTTGATCAAAGTTTGGAACGTGAACAAAAGCCGTCCGTGGAGGAGACGCGCCGCCATTTTTCGAAAACTTCGTTCCGCCTGTGTAGAGGTTGGAACTGTTGAATAAAATAACCTGTGTAGAGGTTATATTTTCATCGAACCTAAATATTCCGCCTGTGTAGAGGTTGGAACCCATCGACGAAAATTCCTCCTGTGTAGAGGTTCGAACCACTCACAAACACCTGCGAAGAGGTGTCAATTCGAACAATTTCAAGAACTATTTTTCATCTAACGATATTACCTGCGAAGAGGTGAAATCACAGTGGATTCACAACGTTTTCTTCATTGGATACATCGTACGTGCGAGCAACAAGGGAGCTAGAAAAAAAGGTAGGATCTTTCCATATTTTTTTTCTAAAATGTATAAAAACGCTCTTAAAGAGGATCTCATAAGAGTTGTTGAGGATCTAGACGGTACTGTGGAGTACGGACACCATAGTTAAACTAAAGACTAAAATTGAGAACAGTAGTACATTTGAAAGTGATCCAGATTTCGTTAAAACGTTAATTCAAAACTGTATAGATGAGAGGGTATCGCGAAACGAAAGAGAGGTAACTTTAGAAAAACAGAAAATTGAGCTCGCGGAACTTCAGTTAGCAAAATTAGAAAAAGAAGTCGAACTTCAAAGGGCTAAAAATAAAGCATTAAGTTTAAATCCTGCAGCTAAAGTCGAAGAGAAACAGTTCGAAACTTTAAATAAGGAAACCGCAACCCATATTGGCATTCGAGAAGCAGAAGATTGGTTTAGGCCTATTGATTTAGCTAAAGAGTGTGATATTTATATTTCATCTAAAACGGATCACGTAAGGAAACTCCTATTACTTATGGATATACCCAAGACCCCTTTAAAAATAGATCACAAAACTTTAAACCAATGATTAAAGAGAACTATCCCAATATCTTGAAAAGAGAAAATAAAATTGCTTTATATGCGGTGATTCATCTCATTACGCAAGAGACTGTGAGAAGCGTTTTAAACCTAAAGAATCTAACGACCACTTCCATAATAGAATAAACGTGAATACTTTGAAAGTCGAGAGCGAAAAACAAAATAGCGATGAATTCTCAAATCTTCAATACGTAAGCATTTTTGTGGAAAATCAGCCCGTAACAGCCTTGATCGATTCAGGTTGCCAGATCCCAGTTTTAAATTCCTCACTAATTAGAGTGAACCAGCCTTCCGAAGAGATCATAACATTTAGTTCATGTTTTGGCGAACAGCGTATGGTAGAAGTTAAACCCATAAATATTTCTCTTAATCAACACTCTCCTGGTCTAAGTGTTCGAACGGCAATATCACCGACCTTGACCGAAGAAATTATTATACATCCCAGTGTATATTCTGAAATAGAGAAACTAGGCCACGCAAAGAGCGATGTTTTATTGAGTGAAAGTGGATCCTCTTTGGGTGTTCATTTTAATTCAAATGTTTCTTTTTCAAATGTGATAGAAAACTCTAGTTATGATTTGCCACATGTTAAAAACTTTAATACTAGAAATGATTCGAGTTCTCTAATTAAGGATTATAAATGTAATAAAATTAAGAGTACTAAGTTAAAATTGAGTATTATAAGAGAAAAATGTTCTGATATAGTATTGTGTAAGAAAGTAAATGGTGCCATGAAAACGAGTTCCATGAACTTCAACGCCCCTTCACCTATGAAGAGTAAATATAGACGGTTTGTGTTGCTCCGGAAAATCTTTGAGCTCTGGCAGTGGAAACGAAGGAAAAAGAGAAATCGTTTTGAACAGACGTCCAGAACTCTAGAGAGGAAAATATCGATGCGTTCAACCAAAGATCAACTTGTTAAAAAAGACGTTCTTATGCCTGTGAAACACAATGTTTTCCTGTGGAACCTTCCGGATGTCGAAGAGGTGCCTTCACATGATGGAGAAACTGTTTAGTTCAGCAGAATTATGATATGTTAAATCTTTGTATATTTGTCGTATAGTCCTTGTCTGTTCCGTCTTTTTTTTTGTATGTTTCAGATTCTCCTCTGGTATCCATGGAAAGGAAAAAAGGAATACGTACCGCTGCGGACAGCGTACAGTCAGGCTGGCCGTTGTGGCAGCCAAAGCCAAGCAGTCTTCGCGCGCAGGCGCAGCTAAGTGAAAGTAGAACTGAAACTGTAAAAACTCTTAAGAGAAGCAGCGGAGAGAACGAGAGAGGTGCGCGAGCAGGCGTTACCTTCTGCATATCATCGTCAAACTTATCTGTTAAAATAGCTACCTTTTTAATTAATTTTTGTTTAAGTTTTAAAATAAAATAGAAACGTCTTGGACCCCTTGTTGTCTCCCACATATATATGTGTGTGTGTGTGTATATATATATATACCGAAAACAGGCGTAAAACAGAATTTTGATTCAATGAATTTGAACCCATGGTTTCTGAATCCAAACTAGTAAGTGTGTGTTCATTAACGTCACCCTTAAGAGCAACACGAGGGCTATTGCCGACGGAGCTTGTAATTTAGAATCTCGGTCAAGTGACGAGGCTGACACCGGAGCAGGTACTCCCTTTTCCAAACTGCCACACCACTCCAACGGGAGGGCTTTCAGCCGCGATAGATTTAACTTGCGTCTTCCCCTCTACACGGCAAATCTTCAGTTACCCTGAGTCTCAAATGCATGATATATTGGCCACGAATTTTTGACCATAACTGCTAGGCTACTAAGGATCCTGAATTCGAACAAGATGTGTACTTTATTGATGATTTCTTAAATCTTAAACATTAAAAATTAAGTATACTATAGCAACATTCACGAAAAGTTTCTTCAAATAATGGTTGGTTGGCGTCTTGTCATGGACAATAATTAAATAGGCCCAAAGGTCCTAAAGACAGCATAGGCCATCTGGATACAGTTATCTTCGTATAATTCTTCACTGAGATTGTTGCTAATGTGCTGCAATTTTTCTGGAATGGCAGGACAGGAGAAAAGATGTTAAATTTGGTGGCGTGACAGTGCTCGCGAAAAGAGTACTTTCTTGTCCCGTTCTGAATTTCCATTCCCCTAAAGTGTCCTGTTCTGAGCCTTGTTCATGTGCTTGCCAGGTTTCTGCTTGTATTAATTCTAGGAATCTTTAGATTATATAAAATGTAATTAAATTTTGTCCAATTTAAATAAATGGCATCTGCCAAGCAACAAGCTCTACAAAGAATTCTAATAATTTCTTACTATGTGTAGAGCTTTGAAACATTCGACTGAAAAAAAATTGGATCTCGTCATTAAATTATTCATTAACACCCACATCATCTCTAATTTTCAACTATGTAGAATGGCCTAGGAAACATTTTCTGCTATTGTGAGCTCATAACTCATATCAGACTAGTTTACTCCAACAGTATAACCCTTTCATCTATGATTATATAAACACCTATAGTTCCCCAGGACTTCAAGTCATGGTAAGTAAATTTAATCATTTAATAATCCCGCGATTTCGAGCACATATCCGAAACTAATGTGCTTGACACTATTTAAAATAGATCTAGGCAACGTTGTATTAAAATTTCTGTCCTCGTGAACATTTAATATGTATAAATGTTAGGACTACATCGCGAGATTATTCGATGGAAAGTTTTGATCTCAAGATATTAGCACTTAATCAGTTTGAGAAGCTTGTCGAGAAAAAATGTTTTCAATTGAATATAAGTTATAAAATTCCTTGAGGTTGGGTGGGGTAAAGATTTTCTAGTTTTGGTTTTAAATTTTTTACAAATACACTACGTGCAAACAAAAAGCGAGAAAAAAAACTTTTTATAAAATTTAGTCTGATGCGCTCAATTTCATATGAACATTTCTTTGGACCTTGTTTCTTTGAACATCAGTCAAATAAATTAGGATGGTACTTGAATACTCACATTTCCACACCAATGTCCATCAAATTCTTCCCATGGTGGGTCTTCAGTGACTCCAGCTATTGAACCTATGACTCGATAATATTAACCACAAATTCACGACCATGACCTCTCAACTATCACGGCCATTTACCGCCGTATTCACCGCTAACTGAACCGAGCTATGAAACCTGGAGTTAAATAAAAACAAACAACCGGTTAAAACTTCATTTCATCACCTTTTTTTCAATTCCGGTTACTCAAATGCAAGTTTATAACCTCATTGTTTAAAACAGACTTCATGACTGCCCTTACTGCACAAGTGCAGTTGAATCCAACCGAGCTTTGAGCCCTGTCGGAATTTTCTAATTGAACTTACGCCAGTAAAACGAACTTACGGCAAAAAAAAAATGTTTTTTTCTGCTGGTCCAGTTAATGGTGAATATGGTTGTTAGGGTGCTCAAAACTTGTTATTAAGATATTGGGTAGTTGAAAAGTAGTTTTATTCTTTTTCCAAACAGAGGAGACTTAAGGCCGTATTACACGTACGTTTTTCGTGCATTTTTTTCGCCAAGTCTGAGGGTGAACGGTTGCCATAAACAGAACGACATGCTCTGACAACAGCCACGCTCTATCTCCACATTGAAAAATTACTCGCCAACTTTTCTGCTTCCCAAAACGAACATCCAGTATTTTTTTTTTCATTTCGTTCGCACTTTTGTTGATGAGCGCTAACAGAAGTGGAGCACCATTCTCTTTAAAATATTATAAACCATTAAAATATTATACGCTATGTTTGATGCATTTGACGAGGCCGAAGCCGCTACCTTGTTTATGACGTAGGGCGTCGAAGAATCCCATTGGCTGGAATTTCAAGCAATTTTTATTTGGAACAACTGTTTCAGATCACGGGGGAAAAGTTGTTTGGAGCCGTTGCTATGGCAACTAAGTAGAAATTGTTCGAAATTGATTGGAAAATTGCTCAAAATGTGCGTGCGCGTGCGAGCGTGCGTGCGTGTGTGTGTGATAAGGCCTTTAATTGTATTTTTTCCCAGCCAACTTCTTACTTAAGCAGAATAGTCATTATACATTTTGACATTTGATACAGCAAGGCTTGCTTGTAAAAAAAATTGTTTGATTCTGCTCAATAGTTCTTGTTTGGTGCCCAATCAAATACAGAAAATCGAAAGCAGCATTTTCGGCACATGTTTTACATTTTTTACTACCGGAAAGGTAAAAATGTTGTTCAGGCGAGTAAAAAATTATTCTCCGACAATTTTGATATTGAAGATGCACTACGTTCTGCAAAGTCAGTTATAGCTAAAGAAGGGAAAATAAAGGCATTGTTGATAATTAACCCTTTAATGCACACTTATTTTTTTTAAAAAAAACCGGCAAAAAAATCAATTTTTTTTATTTAAGAAAACACATTTTAGAGCCTTGTTTTGGCTAAAAACACAAAATCAATCAAAATTTTTATTTTAATTTTATATGTAGATCCACTTCGGATATTAGAGCCAAATATTGTGCAATCTTGCCCGTATATCGACTTTTATTCTCTTTCTTTTTGAATAACTGCTTCAAAAAATATTTATTTATATACTTTTTTAATAGAAATAATAATAATAGTATTTATTTGAAAGAATTATTCAAAATTCTCTTTTACATCTGATACACTTGGAAGCAAAGTGCAACACAAAGCCTAACATCGAAATTATTACACATGTAGCGACACTTTTCCTTTTTCCTTTGTAATCCCCCTTAGCACAACACACAGCGCAGTATATTGTGGGAACTTTTCTTTTTTTATGTTTATAGAACAAAACTGGGAAAATGACATTCCGTTAGTCATAGAATTCCAGATCTTAGTCTATCCGACTTTTTTTTATTTGCATCGCTGTGATGAATTTGTATATGTCTATATACTTGCTTCTGAAATCTAAATTTTTCCCCTCTATTTTTTTCATACAAAACATATGCATTCCAAATGCTGATGTCCTGCAAATTGAAGAATACTTTTCATAATATTAATCTAATTTTTTTTATTACTATAAACTTTTTCTAAATTTAAGAAATCGCGTTGACGGATTGCAGCAGTTTCACGAGTGCAGATAGAGTGTGAAAGATATATCGCTTATATTAGAGTGTGAAAATTACAGTAGCATAAAATACGATTCCGCTCGAATTAACTCGATCGCACACATTGAAGGGTTAATGCAACCTCCGAATAACTTTTCGTGAGATCTCCGGTAAAATAAATTGATCGAAATCGACTGTTTATGATCGCCGGAAACGCTTTGGTTTAGTTTCAAAACACGACACATGGATTCCACATGTTCTTACAGAAAGAAATTTTCTCCATCGCATTGACATTTATGATTTGATAGGTAAACGTCAAGAAAATGGTCCACTTTCTTAACGAATCATCAACAGAGGTAAGAAATAGGTTGTCTACAACAGTGCTAAAGACAAGTGATCAAGGAGTAAAAAAGATGAACCAACTCAAAAGTACTTCGTAAACCGATATTCAACAAAAAAGGTGATGCTTTCTGATGGAGTTTCAAAGGATTATATATATATATATGTAAAATATTGGCCGAGTGGTATATTTTGTCGAGTGTGTTTGTAGGTTTTCATTAAACACATCTTCAGTGGACAGAAATCTTTATTTTGAAGCACACTTCAAAGCTTAGGACAAATTCACGGTACATTTCTACGTTGACGAGACACACAAACTTGGGACGATATTAAAGCAAAGTGGACAGGAGACAAACAATAGCAACATCTTGGAGGGCACAACACAAAAACACAAAGAGCAGCTATGTACAGTTTTACATGATGACGGCAATAAGGAAGAGAGAAGAGAGCGAGATTACACAAGGTTTCGGCTTTTATAGTACAAGTACTTATGACGTAATAACAGCTCTGATTGGATAGAATGGGCGGGATTGGCATGTCTGATGCAATAAGAGTATTCGATTAAGATTAAAATCAGGGTGTTACCGTAGAACCAAATAATTAAAAGATTATTTCAATATTATTAAAAGAGTTAATTAAAAGGATGCTAGAGGGAATTATTACATTTATATACATGTATATATATATATACATATATATATATGTGTGTGTGTGTGTATATATATCTATGTATATATATATATGTATATATATATATGTATATATATGTACATATATATATATATATATATATATATATATATATATATATATATATATATATATATATATATATATATTGCAGTAAATAAATTAAAAGAAGACTAATAAATCCTAAAGAACAAACCGAAAAAACCAAAAACATGGAACCATTACAAACCAAAAAAGAGAAATATAGCTATAGTGGACTATATGTATGTGTGTGTGTGTGTGTGTGTGTGTGTGTATGGATAATTAAATTAGATTTAAAAATTAAATTCCCGATATAGCACTTAACTTTTATTTTTCATTACATCTTCAAGTATTAAATTAATCACCCAATTATTTCACCGAAACATATGGCCTAACCACTAAACATTTCTGATCCCAGATCATTATATTTAATCCGTCTATATGTCAGCATTAACTTTCAATTATATATCATAAAATACGAGATACTTCACACAGCTGGCTTAAGTGGTAAAACACTTAGATTTCACTTTGGCGTGCTTTTTCTCTTAGCGTCAGATGATGTCGAGCATTCATTGAATAAATTTCTTTTTTTTTTAAATTAAGTCTGATTCTGACTTGAAACATGTCATATATATATTTAGCTTTTACTGGACATATCGTTATCAATTCTGATGTGTACTATCATCAACTCAACACACACAAATTTAATGATTCTCAAACAACTTAGTCCAAAGTTGATCAACGGGAAAAAAAAAGGTATAGAGCTCCTCCGAAATAATCCGAGATTTCATAAATTTTGGTAACTCAGCCAAAAGTTTTTTTTACAGCGTAGATGAGATATACTACTACACCCACCATACTCTCAAGATTAGAATTTTTAAATTTATTTTAGTTTCTACAAAATTTTTTAGAAAATAAAACTTTTACATCAAATGTGAACGTCAAAAAATATTTCAATCTGGCTTTTACTAAAAAATTACTGAAATTTTATGAACGTGAAATCATCTTACTTTCAGAAAGATGGCAAAAAGTATTGGACAAAACTGAAAAATACATAGTTCAATAAAACATTTATACATAAGAAAATCATCTTTCATTTCCCCCCAAAAATACCGAAATTACTTTCCGAACAACCCAATATATTTAAGAGAATGAATGTACTTCTAGAGTTTAAAAAGTCATCAAATTCCATTGAATTTTTTTCGTATTTCCCCCTTCCATCCGATTTAATCCTCTCTTCTTTAACGCCCACGCGCTGTTTTTAGTAGTTATATGGGGAAATCATCGATTTATTTTCAGGAGATTTGAACACGCTTATGTTATTCAATGTGATGTAATCGAATATGAAAGGGTTAAACTGAAGGTAGTCAAGAGAATGATTAGTAACGATGGGGATAACCCGAGATACTTCATTAAAACGATAAGATTAAATCACGTATATATGATATGTGTTGTCACAATGTTATGTAAAATAAAGATACTTCTTCAACTGGAAACCAATGTTGGTAAATAACGGTTTTTGAAGGAAAAAAATAATTAGTAGTATATTTCTCACACATTTTTTAATTCAAGATGAAAAAATTGAAAAGAATTAGGTTATGTGTTTTTTGGTGAAACAAATGTTGTTTACATACGTATATGTATTGTTTCGTCGACAAATTTCTCCAAATTAAAAGACCTTACCAAATGCTATCATTATATACGCGAACAAGATGTTTGATTGTACATGCATGAAAACAGTTTTCCTCTATTGGCTACATATCTTTTGGACGTCCTTTCATTTGACGAATTGATCAACGGTATATATAATATGTAATTACCATTTAGAATTATACTAGGAGTAGCTAGTTATAATGAGAAAACCAAAAAGATTAATAGATAATATCAGTAATCAAGTAAATAACGTACCCATCTCGAATTGCTGTGAAGGGTAAACTATTTATAGAATTAGTAATATTAGAGTCAATATTATAATGTATGCATAATTAACAATTTTTTAATGCAATAAATAATGGTATTATCAAATAAAAGGAATTTGCAATGCAAAAATTCAGAAAAGTTACACCTTAACCCTTTATCTACCGACGGTACTTATAACTACCACTCACTTTAGAATTACATAAAATAATCATTTTTACGAATACTCTGACGATACTTAGCAGGAATATTCTTTTAAATTCACTCTAAATTACAACTCTCTATTACACTCTAAATTATCCACTAAATTACATAAAAATAACCATTTTTACGAATACTCTGACGATACTTAATAGGAATATTCTTTTAAATTCACTTTCCAAGATATATGGCAGCACGGGTTCTATGATGATTATTTTTAGTGGGGAAGGTGAATAGTTTTATAGCAGAAATTGCGTTTTCAGCTGACGGCGTTTTCAGTGGATTGCGAAAATTGTCATTTTTGGTCCGAAAAAATAGTTTAAGTTTAAAGGTATATATAAGTGTCTTATTTTTTTGTATGTTATATAATATAATGAGACCTTAGAAAATGATTTGATAATTTATTTTAAACGAACAGTGTACGTATATAATTAATTTTATAGTTGAATATCCTTAATTAATTAATTAGCTCTAACGGATTAAATTTCCCAAAGTTGAATATTTTTTTATATATATCCCTTAATTTTCAATGTAGTGATTCAAAAAATATATATATATATATATTGCGTGTGAAAACAACTGCAGCAAATCATAACACGGCAGATAAAGGGTTTAATATTTTCTCTGCACTAAAAATACGTACATAATGATATTGCTACAATGCTTTATTTGTAATAAGAATGACTGTTTTTGAGTACTTATTCTTGACTTGAGAACTTGTTCTTCATTATATTTATGCATGTTAATACAAATGTTATAAGTAGGATAACATGTAGTCATACTTATTATCAGGTTCTTCAATTTAAGATGTGAGCACGATAACCTAGTAGTCATGATCACGAACTCGTGTACACGTTTTTTAAGTCGTGGGTTCGAGTCCTGGTGCCAGTGAAGACCCATTGTATAAAGTGATTGAACATATAACCCTTTTGAAATCCAAATTTCCCTTACGTTGATGCTATGAGGAAGTTTGGGGAGTGGGGTCCCAGCTGAAATGTCGTCTCTTAAGTTTAAAATAACGAAACCGGTTGCCGATAGCCCGCACGCAGCTTCAAGAAACGACAAAAGAAAAAGATCAAATTAAATTTAATATAAGCTATACAGAGAAAATCTTAAAAATGTTTTAGACTTTTCAAATGAATTAATTTTAGGTAGATTTTGATATACCTTAATAAATTCGTATAATAAGAAAAAAATACTTGAATAGGGAAGGGGTGTTTTTTTTTTGTTGTTTTTGTTTTTGCTACAGAAATTAACAATATATTACTTGAATTCCACACTCATACAGAAATTACAGACTTATCAGCAAATATAAAAACAATAGTAGTGCAGGTAACCCCCGTATAACACGGGAGGTACGTTCCAAAAATTGCCGTGTTATGCGAATACGTGTTATAAGAAACAAGGAGTTATAATGAAAAGGTTCCAAAAACTTAAACGCATTATATTATATTTTAATAATTAATATAAATATCTAATAAACAAATTTTTAGAATAATTATATGTTAATATGAATAAATAATGCTTTCTTCGTCATCGCTAAATATATATGTTGTTGTTGTTGTTGCTGCTAGTGCCACCTGATCGGCAAAAGCCAGATCAAGGCCCACGAAATTCATCATGGCAAAGGGCTAAGTGACGCTCGCCATTAGCCGTAGCTTTGAACACCAAACGAAAGACAGAACGATTTAGCTCGGTTTCACCCCAATTTTGAGGGAGAATACCCTGGGGGTGGTCAGGGACCTCCTACCTCTCTTCCCCTTCCACCAACCTCACGAGAGAACTTACGACTCGACGGCAATTTAAAGTACCCCCATGCCGCGAAGGCACTATACATTTACAAACATCCATGTCTTCTCCGGGATTCGAACCCAGAACCAATGGCACAGCAGTCAGCGTCGCTAACCACTGTACCGGATGGGTGACGCTAAATATATATGAGCACTGTATAAACTATCATTATATTTATCTTTTCAGATACTTTTTTTTCTCTCCATAATTTTACAAGGTTATAGATTAATCCATAAATAAAGCACACTTATTATTTCATTAAAAAAGGTTTTGAGTACTACTTATAAGAAAAATTTTAATCTGCGTAGCCTAAAGAGTCACGCGATTAAAGTTTTAAAATGTAGTTTAAATATTAATAGTTCTGAAAAATTCTGCAAGAAAATCAGATAGTATGTACGCGCTCGAATGAAAAATCTCAAATGAGGCACCTTCCGCAATTAAAAGCTTTACTATGTTTACTGAGCTGCTATGTACGGGTATATTCGTGATTTGAAATTAGATTAAGTTCACTTTTATAGTTCTTATTACAATTCATGTTGTACGGAGGTTTCACTCAATGCGCATACCGTGCTAGAGTAAATCCGTGCGATACGAAGTGTGACACACACACAAAAAAACGAGACTGGTCCAATGAATCATTGTACTGACAGAATCAGTTCGTGGCAGTATCATCTTCAAAGCAGTTCCCTTCAGTATTCACACACTTCTGCATTCGGTGTTGCCATTGCAGGCAACAGTTCTGGAACGAGGTTTTTGGAAGGCCCTTCAAGAAATTCTCCGTTTTTAGCTGGACTTCTTCATTTGAGGTAAAATGGGCTCCTTTTAAGCAAGATTTAACTGTAGGAAATAAAAAAAAAGTCGCATAGGGTCAAATCAGGTGAATGAGGAGAATGCCTAATCACAGTAATGGTTTTGCTGGTCAGAAACTGCTTGACAGATAGGGCCGTGTGAGCGGACGCATTGTTGTGGTGTGACAGCCATTCATTACTCCCCGATTCTGGCCTTTTTTTTTCCCAAACTTTTTCAAGAAGTCTTTTTAGTACTTCAATGTAATAGTGTTGATTAACAGTATGACTACTGATGTGAGTAGGAACCCCCTCATTTCACGAATTTTGGCAATGTTTTGGTCTGTAATCGCTGAGAACTTGGGCGTCCAGCAGGTTCATTATCTTCCACACTGACCCTTTCCCCTGAAAGCCACTTATATTGTTCAAACACGTGTTCACGAGACAAAGTTTCATCTCTATATAAGCCTCGGTTAATATTTGAAAAGTTTTCGTGGCAGGTTTCTTAAGTTTCTCTTGATGTTGATTCAATATTTTTCTGGCAACATACAATATTGCACGTGTTCACTCAATGTCGCAGTCCCAACCGGCGTGATCGAATAAGGCGAAGCTGGCCACTTGGATAGAGGAAGGGAATGGGATGAAATCACCAAAACAGTTGTTGCCAACTCTACTCTTTTTTCAAGCTACTTCCTTTTAGTCTCGTTTTTTTGTGTCACACCTTGTAGATGTACCGTGTTATATTGGGGTTTCTTGCACATTTAAAAGTATTAGCTTGTTTAAAAAAATGAGCAATGAGCTTTTATGTACCCACATTTATTACAGCTACTCGATAAGTGTTGAAGCAGAAATATATAAACCAAATCTTTAGTGTAAGAAACTGAGAGACGTTTAATACACGAATAAATATTATTGAATTAAATAGCATCATAAATCATGCTCTGTAGTCGCATTCCTGTATCTTCACTGTTTCTGAAGATGACATTTATAAAACGACAATAAATAGATGTAATAAAAAGATACATCAAGTAACGATAAGGTGAATGGCCATTCCTTCAAAAAGAATGTAAATACTTGCAGTAAATTTTTTCCCTTGAACAAATGTAAGATATTTGTTTCTTTTGATCATAACTATGGAATTGCATGAAATCAGGAATTAATAAAAATACTCTGAGTAAAAGAACTTAAAGCAGCGTTTCTCAAACTGTGGGGTGCGCCCCCTGAGGGGGCGCGAGCATATTAAAAGCAAAACATTTAATAATTTACTGGAATGAATTATGAAACAAAATATTTTCATACACAATAAAAAATGAAATTTACTCTGATATAATTTACAAATTCTCTCATCTGGCGTTATCAAAAATAAAAACTTCTTCAATACCTAATTAGCTATTTTTAATCCTATAACCACATAAAAAAACTTTCATTTGATTTGCTGTAATCCTATGATGAGAGATGTTTTTATTACGTTTTTTTTAACCTAAAATACTACTCTTTCAGAGAAAAAAAACAAAACCCAGTCCCAGAATCAAAGCAACTTAGGAAGATAAAAAATTCATCACTGGTATTCTTTTTGAAATACTAGCTGTAGGCAGCAGAATATATTTGCTCAATACCTGTTTAACCTTCTAAGTTATTGGTACAGTTAGTTACGACTCCTCTCTTACATGTTTCTCCTTTAGGGAAGTTGTAAATAATGTATTTCTGTGGGGGATCCATGTAAAAGAGTTTTATGATAGTTGGAAAACCACAGAGAGCATTTTGAAGGATTACATGGCCAAGATTTATCTTTATGAGTACTCTCAAACATAAAAGGCATAATGGAAAACGTTTTACACAATTTTTTAGCAGTAACATCCAAAAATTATGTTGAATACAATTTTAACCCGGAAGTGGTTGCGCAGGGCACACAGATCACGAAATCGTTATTTCTGACAAAACTGTTTGTTACCAAAGAAAAATTGAAAAGTCCTTGGAAGTAGGTAAGTTTACTTTCTCTTAATTAAATCATTCACTGAAATCACTATTTGTGTCGTGTACAATAAAAATAATTATATAAAAAAAAAAGGATTGGGCTGACTCAACCACCCCGCGAGACCATTAACGTTAGTATCGAGTGGGTGCCTGCTCCCGGGATAAAACATTTTTTGAAGTCTTCTCGTTTTAAATATTAAAGATAACACAATTATTCTTTTTATCGGAATTTTATATTAAAGGGTGTTTTTTTTAGAGGTATAGAACTTTAAATTGCAATAAAACAACGATGTATTATTCGATTGACATGAATTTTTTTTTATTCGAAAGATAATCTTGTGGCATTACATTTTAAATATGATTTCTGGCATATGACTGCCACGACTGGCTCGGATGTAGTCCAATCTGGACATCCAATTTTCGATGACTTTTTCCAACATTTGTGGCCGTATATCGGCAATAACACGGCGAATGTTGTCTTCCAAATGGTCAAGCGTTTGTGGCTTATCCGCATAGACCAATGACTTTACATAGCCCCACAGAAAATAATCTAGCGGTGTTAAATCACAAGATCTTGGAGGCCAATTCACAGGTCCAAAACGTGAAATTAGGCGGTCACCAAACGTGTCTTTCAATAAATCGATTGTGGCACGAGCTGTGTGACATGTTGCGCCGTATTGTTGGAACCACAGCTTTTGGACATCTTGATTGTTCAATTCAGGAATGAAAAAGTTAGTAATCATGGCTCTATATCGATCACCATTGACTGTAACGTTGTGGTCTTCATCGTTTTTGAAGAAGTACGGACCAATGATTCCACCAGCCCATAAAGCGCACCAAACAGTCAGTTTTTCTGGATGTAACGGTGTTTCGACATACACTTGTGGATTAGCTTCACTCGAAATGCGGCAGTTTTGTTAGTTGACGTAGCCATTCAACCAGAGGTGCGATTCATCGCTAAACAAAATTCACTTATGAAAATCGGGAACAACGGCAATCTCGTTTTGGGCCCATTCGACGAATTTACGCCTTGCTTGATGATCGTTTTGATGAATTGCCAAACCAAACTGAGAATAAATCACTTTATAGCTGTTAAATCGGTTGCCATCTTGGAAAGTAATGCCAACTTAAACTTCTATACCTGAAAAAAACACTCTTTATATATATATATATATATATATATATATATATATATATATATATATATATATATATATATATATATATATATATACATATATATATATATATATATTTATCATAATTTAATATTAATTCTAAATGCTCATTCTGTGAGGCTTAAAATTACAGCTCGCTTAAAACTAATTATAATATGAGCATTCATTTTAAAATATTTAAATTTTCGTAAACATTGTCACGCATTTGGATTTACTCTCCTGACAGTTCAGCTATTATACCAAGAATGTTTTAGTTTTTTAAAAAAAATGAACTCGTGCGAAGAGCCGGTACATGAGACAGTACACTTTGAATGTATTAAGGCTACACAAGGTATTTTATTATTACTACTAAACCAGCGTTTATCAAACTGTGGAGCGCGCCTCTCTAGGAGGGCGGGATAGCTCTAAGAGTACATATTGAAAAGTCGGAAAAAAAGATTATTTTAAAAAATTATTAATTTACTGAAAGTAAACAAAAAAAAACCTTTCTAACATAATAGAAAGTAAAATACACATTTACACTGATATAACTCATTTATAAATGTATCAGTAATGCACAATGTATTTTATAATTAATTTAACAATACTAAATTAAGAACGTTTAATAATCACCCCCATGGGCTTCTTATATATAAAATTATGTTCCAAATTAACACTTATCTTAATAATTTGTACTGTTTCCAATTAATTCTTTAACTGCCGGTTCAAAGTGACGCTCCCCGATGCCACGGAGGCCTGCGTATTGTGACGGATTGGGTACGAAAATTCACAGCCAGGCTAGAGATATAAATATGTACAATTTATTTACAGAACATTTTTAAAAAACAACTTACATACAGAGCACGCTTATGCCGTCTCCTCCACTCGGGACCTTCAAAACTGGTCCTCCACTTGTCCTTTCCAGACGAGTCTATCCGGAACGTAGGGGAACGAGATTCTAGTAAACCCTTCTCCCCCACTTCCTCGGAACATTCGCCACAACTCCTCCTTCTTAGAGAGAACTTTTTTCTGATGAAGGAAAAGTTCTGTTCTTTTAAGGTCCACTAAAATCACTTAGGAGATATCACTTAAAAAAGTTCTAGATAACACTACCTTTTTAACAGTGTACGATTCCTTCTGGCCAGAATTACATACTACAATACAATTAACATATAAAAATTCAAAATAAATGAGGAAATCGCAACTTATTAGACATATACAAATTACACTTATCTAGTGAATAACTCAAATCAATAACACAATCATATTTACTCAAATCTCCTATTTATGAACTAAAAAAAACATCAAACACTTTACACGTCTTACACACAGTCTACTCTAGAATCATTCTAATGAAATGATTACATCTCCATATTAGAAATATATATTTTTTAAAAATAAGAACAATTTTTTTTTCAGAAATGTTTCAAGAATCACACAACTATATTAAATATTGAGATATATGCACAACATTCAGTATTATTATCATAATAAATCACTACTCATAAAAAAAATGCTTATATTCAAAAATTGGTCATGCCTATAGTATGCATGTTTAAAAAGATACGAATATCATTTCGATTGTATAAGAAAATAGTATACCTAATAAGCAATATTTTTTCACAAAATGGTTTCTTTTAAACTACATAAACATTCTAGCTTTCAATCAGAGAAAATACTTTGAACACATTAAAATATGAAGATTTTTTTCCCTCACATAACTTTCTCAGCACATTCATACACATAGATTGATACGGTTTTATTTTAAAAGAGAAATCTGGATCACAGAAACAAATCCAGTTTAGCAGCATCTAAGTTGCACATATTGCTTTAATAAGAGCTACATTTGCGATTTCACTTATGGCTAATTAATCCTTGACAATAAATATTATTATCAATTACAGCCTGATTCACAACCTTAATAGTATATTCCACTTTATTTTGCACACTTGGATGTGTGCAAAATTACATATTATTTTATTTAATATATCAATCTCACTCACTTAATTATAAAGTTTTAGCATAAAAATGCATACATAACATATATGTATCCCTGGTCAAACCTTATGACACATATTAATGGAACTAGTTTTTTTTCAGGCGATTGAATATATCATACATTTTTTTAGAAACCGAAATTAAGTTAAAGTTTATGATCTGCATACACAAAATAAATAAATAAAACTGTTTTGGGTTGAAAAATAAATCGTTTCGTGAAATCAGGGGCGTATAAAACTGAATTAGTCGACAAATTTCCCTCCAATTGCTTAAAGAACTCTGGACATTCAGAAGTCCATTTAATGTCGCCTTTCTTTGATTTTCTTTTTAACCTTTCTGTCACTGTTTGGTGGCACCTCGGCGACATAGACATGTCAGGTAAAATATGTTTGCCTCTAGTAGGTGCAATAGGAAGGGGTTCTATTGTATCAATATATAACTCATGCCTTACAGGCACTAATTGTATGGATGCTTCTTCCTGATCACTTGCCTCATCACTCGCGCTATTCTATCCCCCGAATCAAAGGGGCTGATTCTTCACTCCTCAGCTGTGCTTCCATAACCTCACAATCCCTAATTTTAACCAAATTCCTATTGTCCGTGCCCTCTCCTGTAAACGAAGGCCCAAAATCCTCCCCATTTTCAACTACACATTCTCCCAATCTAAATTGATCATCGTCATTTTCTAGGCGTGTGCGCTTTCCTGTTTCTTTTCTTCGTTGTCTGCGAGTCTGAATTTCATTCCCTATTTCTGGTCTTGGTAGACCATTCTGTTCTAAATCCGGTTCCAGGAGTTCAATTGTTTGATCCTCCAAAAAATATTTTTCCCCATTCAAATGTCCCGGACTATCAATTGGCTTTGAGACCACGTGTACTGGCTCACACTCAATTTTTCTTTCTGCGGGTTGCAGACAAGTCATAGTATCATCATGAATATGTTTCACCAACCCTTGCTCACCTGTAAACGTTTCTGGTGCCGCACATTTTTCAAAACCTATATCTAATGAGGCTCCTGTTTCTCTAAGGACAGGCATCACAACCCCATTCTCCTTACTTCTAATAGTACATGGATCCAGTGAAACGTTTTCGGACTTACTATTTACTTTATTTATATTACCGGAGTTATGTTTCTTTAATTTAAGAAGTGTTTCTAATTCATTAGAGCTTAAAATATGTCTTTCATTTAAATCAAAATATTTGCTGACACGCGACGTGCTATATAGGTTTTAGCCTTTTCTCAATTATCATATTTAACATTTCTCTAACGAATTCTTCTTCGTAATTTGGGCTATTAACAATAAGATTTTTAAGGTCTATAATTTTTAGATCGTCGTTTACTTTTTTACCTAATTGTTTTGCAATATATCTTAGTTCTGCTATTCGACCTTTTCCTAAATAAGCCATTTTTAGCCACAAAGTTTTTACAATAAAAATATTTCAAACCTCACAGTTAAAATAAATGCAGTATCACTTATACACTCTTTCTTAGTAAAATAGTATTAAAATAGTAAAATTCAAAATTGGTAATCATTAATAGCAAAAACTACAATACGTATTTGATAAACTAATATTCATAAAGAACAACAAATTGCAAAGTATCAAAAGCAACAAAACCTTCTATTTTTCATACAAAATAGCTTAAAATAAATATTTAATATTCATTTGTTTTTTTGAAAAAGAATTATTAAGATTTTTATGAAACCTTTCTACCAGTAACTTACGCAATTCTAAAAAACACACCGGAAATGCAATGAATAAAATACACAGTATTACATAATCATGCTATTCGCACAGAAAATATTCGTACTTAACTAAACAATTTCCACTATCACAGGATGTGACTCATATGCAAATTTAAAAATGTATATATCTATATTCAAATACAAAATTTGCTTCCCTAAATTATATGATTATAAATACAGAACCAATTATAACAGCGCATTAAAACAATCTATTCTCAATACATGTAATTCAGTTTAGTCACCAAATTTTAATACTTCAAAACACAAAAATATGCACAAGATATTATTTAATTCATTTGGCCAGATGGAGAAGGAAATCGTACCTGAAATATATTTTTGTTGATCCACACTACGTAGTTAAGATTTTTAGTTCCCGGGCGGCGCTTCCAAGACCAGGTTTTTTTTATCTTATACCTTCTTTCCTATTTCAGGAATTCTTTGTTGCCAGGGCGGCATTTCTTTTAAGGATGGTCACAAATCTTCTTTAGTCTTGCAGGAATTTTTTGTTGATAGGGCGGCGCTTCCCCTAAGACCAGGATGGTTTAAACACTTCTCGATTGCCGAAGTGGCTTCTCTTCAAATACCAGGATGGTCTAAAAAAATTTCGATAGCCGGGGTGGCGTTTCTTCAAAGACCAGGATGGTCTAAATAAATTTCGATAACCGGGGTGGCGTTTCTTCGAAGACCAGGATGGTCTAAATAATTTTCGACAGCCGGGGTGGCGTTTCTTCAAAGACCAGGATGGTCTAAATACTTTCTTCCGTTCTGTGCAATCTGAATTCATCCATTATATCTCTAGCCAAAAATTACATTTGATTAATTATTTATCTACATCGGTGCCTCCACTTTATAGACTGTGACGTATTGGTTACGAAAATTCACAGCCAGGCTAGAGATATAAATATGTACAATTTATTTACAGAACATTTTTAAAAAACAACTTATACATACAGAGCACGCTTATGCCGTCTCCTCCACTCGGGACCCTCAAAACCGGTCCTCCGCTTGTCCTCAAGTCGCAACACAAGGCCAATGACAACACCAGACAGAGGACGGAGGAATCAGAAGATTGATTCCAGTTCCTTGTTCAAAAGCAGCATTCCTTTCCGGACGAGTCTATCCGGAACGTAGGGGAACGGGATTCTAGTAAACCCTTCTCCCCCACTTCCTCGGAACATTCGCCACAGTATGTAGTGTATTGAGGGGGGAAGCAATAAAAATAAGCATATACTCTGAAACAAATAAATCCTTCGCAAACAGTGTCAAGATCTTTTTATTGCCTTCCAAAGCCTTCGGAATAATTTTAGGAATAGCAGTGCACAGAAAAGATCGTACTTTGGAATGACGTATATATATGTCCGCGATAATTAACGTTTTAACTGAGCGAGACGTATATATACGTTAATTTCACTTAACAGGTTAAAATCGCTTTGTATCTTTAGTGTCAAAGTGTAGTATCATTGAATTCAAAACTTTGTTATTGTATGGAAGGGGGGCGCGATGAAAATTCTGAATGAATATTGGGTCGCAAATGTTGAAAGTTTGAGAAGCACTGTACTAAACTAAGAGCAAGTTTAATAAGTATTAGCGACTTCGCTGGGCTGTCTTGCAAAGAAAAGTTTTTCAAAGGAAGATTTACGATTCGAAATAGACACTCTGAGTAATTTTTCTATATTTGGCTGAGATCTATACTTTGTCTTCAAAGCAGCCACCGCATTTTGCGATTGCTCCAATTTAAAAATTCGAGACAGAAAAATGAATATATATTACTTAAAAGTGACATATATAAAATTTCATATGCATATCTTATTAATGTGTACGGTTTCTAATTCAGATCATATCGTAGCTTTAGCGTCACTCAATACATTACTATTGTCTAAGGAGGGGCGCGCTAAAAATTGTGATCCGCCAGTATTGAAAGTTTGAGAAGCGCTCTGGCTTCAGGGTATGTTATTTGAATACTCGATTGAGTGAGTGAATATTAACGTCGCACTGTTCAGCTACTCGAGGGCTTTTGGCGATGGACCTTGTCATTTTGAACCGGGGTCAAGTGACGAGGACTTATCATTTAATTCCGCAGCTTTAAAAAGCAATTGCATTAAAAAGGAATAATAATCTTTTATCAATTAATATGATTATGCAGTTAAATAAAAAATCCTGATAAGGTATTACAAAATGTTTTGTACATTTAAATTTTATTATTGTTATAATAAACAATGTTGTTGTAAACAGTGTAAAGCATTTTTTACTAACGATGAATATTTTAGATTCTTTTTGTGTACAATTTTTCTTACCTTAAAAAAAAACTATCAGAAGAAATTAACACAAAAAAGACTTTTCGGATCAATAAAATCAATAGATAAATAAACATATTTTAGTAATCAAATTGAGAACTCTTTGGATATTAGATCTAAATATCAGGCTTTCCAAAACTCAAGAATGATATATTTTCTGGATAAAAGCGCGATTTAGGTACTGCATTAAGATAAAATATTGTTCCAGGGCACGCGTCTATAATGTATATCGTTAAATTGTTTACATCGTATTAAAGAAATACCACTTACATTAATCCCACAAAAGGTTTGTCGAATGGACACATTATTATTGGAGACTTTGTCACACACACGCGCGCGCTGAAATAATAACTCATGGAAGCACTTAGCCATATCTACATTGACACTTCAGATACAGTTCCGGGAAGAGACACTTTCGCTCTGACGTTTAGGATGTTTATCCATTGGAGAAGATCTGAATGGTATTCAAAATATCAGAAAATTTGGATCATCCATTTTTTATATCTTTAAGGTATCCGACTACGTTCGGAACCGTGATTTTGCAAAAGCGTATAAATGGATAATATTTCGGATATTTAGTGTCACTTAAGACTATAAAATGTATATAAAATTGTTTTAAGAATAGCATTACAATAAAAAATTATTTAAGTACAATATTTTGACAAAAAATGAACATAGAATGACCCATTTTCAAAATATCCTCCTTTTGTGAAAAATGCATCTATTGTAATAATATTTAGTCTGTTTATAGCTCAGACCACTCTACAGAGGCTCAACTAGAATTTTTGAAATATGTGACTTAGAAGTGGGTTTATCCATATTTTACGACAACAGAGGGGAGCAACTTTAAGAAAAAATGCTGATAATTATTTCAATTGGTGGTAACTCTGAAAAATAATGTGAATTTTTCAAAAAATTCCTAGTTCAGACTCTCTGGAAAAGTCTCCACTTTACTATATAAGCGAAATATTATTTTAGAAGCATTTTTTATAAAAGGAGAACATTTTGAAAAAAGATTATTCTAAGTTAATTTTTTGCCAAAATAGTGTATTAAAATAATTTTTTGTGTGTCAAAATGTCCTTAAAACCATTTTATGCATGTATTCTTATCTAATTGACACTAAAGATCATGAAAATTATCCATTTATGCGCTTTTTTAAAATCACGGTTCCGAACGTAGTCGAATACCTTGATCATAGTAGCAAATTTCATTTGAAGTAAACGCGTGTTCCACAAGAGTTTCTTAAATTACTGAGCGTTGTTTTAATATCATTGAAGCTATCTCAAGAAGCAGTCGTGTTCATATACACTGCTCAAAACAATTAAAGGATATTGTAAGTTTTACATAAAATAAAGATATAAGCGAATTTTTTTTTGCCGGAAATGGAAGAAGAGAATCACAAATGCAAATTTTTCTGATTTTCAAACTGTGGAGTATGCTAATTTTGAGTTCGACGTCAAAAACGTCTCTTCAGCGGCAGCGAATGAAATTTGACTTTAAACTGAAATGGAGACAAGGATGATCGGCATTCAGTGATTGCTTTGTTTCGATGAGTATGATGTCTCAGCGAAGTCATTTAACTGATTCAGAAACTTGGAGAGTTGTTGGTAGGTTAGAAGGGGCCAAACTCAAGCCGAAGTAGCGCAAGCCATTGGAGTGTCACAAAGTGTGATTTCCAGGATCTGGAACCGTTCTTTGGAGACTGGAAGTCCAGGCCGAAGACCAGGACAAGGTCGTAGACGGGCAACAACACCCAATGAAGATCGTTTAGTGTTAACGGTTCGGAGACACCGAAATATGAACGCTACTCTTCTCCAACACCCTCGCTCGGCTACTGGCACCACGGTTTCAACTCAGACTGTCCGAAACCGACTCCATGGTGTAGATCTGTATGCTCGCCGACCGATGGTATGTGTTAGACTAACATCAAGGCATCGTCGCGACCGCAGGGAGTGGGCAACAGAGCATGTGAACTGGAGGAGAAATGAATGGAGCAATGTTCTTTTTTCTGACGAGTCCCATTTTTCTGTTCATCCGGATAATAGGCGTATTTTCATCTGGAGGGACCGTGGCAGTAGGAATAATCCTGCGTTCGTGCACTAAAGTGTCAGATTTGGAGGTAGGGGAGTGTTGGTGTATGGTGGCATCTCCTTTGACGGGCGCACAGACCTCTACATCATTCGAGATGGACCTCTGACTGCTCGCCGATATAGGGATGAGATCCTCAGACCTATTGTAGTCCCTTACGCTGCAGCAATCGGAGATGACTTCATTTTAATGGACGATAACTGCAGGCTACATCGTGCTAACCTGGTGGAGGGTTTCCTTTTCGAGGAAGGAATCGTACGAATGGAATGTCCAGCGTGTTCTCCAGACATGAATCCAATAGAGCACGTATGGGATGCTCTAGGAAGACGAGTTGCTGGCCGCCAACCACCCCCACAAACTCTCCAAGAACTGGAAAGAGCTCTTCTGGAAGAGTGGGACAGAATACCCCAACTCGTGATTAATAGCCTCATTGCATCAAAGGTGCTCAACGTTGCTGGCCGTCCGTGGAAACCGTACCCCCTACTGAAAATGATTTCCTTTGAAGAAAACACCTTTTCTTATTCTTTTTTTCTCATATGCACAAATAGTGTTCTTTTCCTGTTGTACACAAATGCGCAATAAAATGCATTTTTTTTCTGCCAAGCATGCGTAATTTATTCTCATATAACCTACTACGTCTGTCGACCATGTATCAATCAGCTAAAAAGTTTCCCAGCCACAAGATCCACCTAAAACCACAATATCCTTTAATTATTTTGAGCAGTGTATATCCAATTAGACGTTTCAGTCATAACGAATTTTTTATTGTGTGTGTGTGTGTGATATTTACTTAAAATCAGAACTTTGTAATATCAAATTCAAAAATCCGAATACCCTATTTCGAAACGCGTCTCATTGCATCTTCCTGTAAAGGATTAAAACGTTATTTTGATATATTTATTAGTGATTCCTTGTTAAAGAGAGATTAGACTTCGAATTTTTGACATTTATTTGCGATTCCAAGTAACAGAATATGATTAAGGCTTACACGTGCCTTACTAATCGGTTGAAACTCTTCCCTAAAATAATAACATATGATGTAATTTCTATAAATAACTTATATTTCCCTTCGCTTGAACACGTGATTATATTTTTGTATTACGTTTCCCTTGTTTTTCCTGGCATACTTAAAGGTGGAATTTGAATAATTTTCTTCCTTATATATATATTTTTTTTTACTCATAAGCGAAATGTGCGCTCAAAATAGCTTTCCTAGGGCTAAAATTAAGTGAACAATAATTGGAGTAAAAAAATCAGACTTCTGAATTGCTTTTATTTGAATCACATTTAACTAAAAAAAATACCACTTAGCGGTGTATTTCATACATACATTTTTTTTAATCTTAATTATTTAATTAGGAACTGCAATATTTTTTTTCTTCTTTTGATTATCGGCTTTGGGAGTTTTAATTGTAGGCTCAATTGTATCACAAAAATATTTTTTTTTCAGTCTTAATTAAAATTATTTCGCTTTTCTATCTCCACTACTTCAAAGTATAATAAGTCCTTTTCCAACAAATTAAAGGGGGAGTCATACAATGTGTAAAAAACAATTGGTCAATTGTACATTAATTAAATAACTTTTTAAAGATAAAAATTTTTGTTTCGACTAATAATAGGAATGTATGCAGTTCCGTGTCATGTGTTAGCCGTCGAAGTTTCTGTTTAATCGAGTGTTTAAGGCTTGATTTCACTAAAGACACTTCGTGTAGCGGAGTTGATCATGATCAGTCTGTCGGAGGACTATGCTCTCACGTTGGCATCGAGAGAAATTAGGAGAGAGTTATGCCATCTCAAGTGTGATCTTCGTCACTAGACATAATTCAGAATTACATGAGCCGCTGCCAATATCCCTTGTGTTGCATCCAAATGTGACGTTGATAAACAATCAATCGGTCAGTCGAACCACATGTAACTTGGGTTTTGTTCATTCCCTTATAAGATAGACTGTTTTGGTGAGTCGACTGCAAAAAATTCGAATTTCAGCTCAGATATTACTTTACAATTCATACGGCAATTTCTAAAGATATTTAAATAATGGAACATTTCTGTTAGAGAGAGTAACAATGGCATCTAATAAAAGTGTATAGGAAGAATAAAAGTTTTAATTATGAATATAAAGGAAAGTAAAATTTAAAAAATTGACCGCAATCCGAAGACTCTCTTTTAAAACCGCACATTAGTTCCATTCAATTTGATCATTTTTATCCATCATTTATACAGTCTAGTTCAGTGATACTTAACCTGCAGTCCACGGGCCACATGTGGCCCACCGGACTTTACTGAGTGGCCCGGTGAGGGCCCATTGCACTAAGAAATTCAAGTACTAGAGAACAATTTACTATAAATTTAGCGGGAAACTCTATCAATCAACTATATCAATTTTGCTATTTGTTTTCTTAATTGTAGAATGTAAGCAAGAGGCTTGGTCATAGATGAAAGGAAAAAAATAGAAATTATCCATAACTCAGTAAAAAATACTTAAAAATAAATATTATCATGTGTATGTTTGATCAAAAAGTTAATATGGTATTAAAAGATCGAATAGATAGATCGAAATACTGTTTATTTAACAGAAAAGACATTTCTTATGAACTTAAAGGATTGTAGTTCCAGAGGTATACTACTTTTTTCTGAAGCTTGAAATAATACCTCGAATAAGTGACTTCAAAACATAAGAGTATTGCGTATATACATTTCAGGTTTCTTCGTAAAAAAGTGGGTGGGAGTTATTCAGCGAATATACCTAAAAACTAAAAATTGCAGCTTGAAAGTATAAGTGCGCGTTACACGCCAGAGATATATATTATTTTACGGGGTACTCCCTCTTCAAATATTATTTAAAGATATATTCTTCTAGGCGTGGAATAAGGTGCCCCCAAAACACCTTTTGCTTCCAAGAGGATAGATACCGTGAGTCGAATAAGTTTGAAGGCCAAGTGTATATGTAAGCGAAATGTTTTCAATTCTACTGCCATCTGTTGAGTATTTGAAATAATATTTGACATCGATTATTACACTTTTAGGCACTTCAGCCATGTATACCTCAATACACTTTTTATGAGAAAAGGTGTGTTTTTTCATTACTTTTTTTTTTTTTTTTTTATAAGAAATAGGACTATGCATATAAGATTTTTTTTATGCAAAACAAAAAGAAGAAGAAAACTATATTAAAACTTAGACAATATTAAAAATGAATTCTGTTTAATTTAATAAAGTTTTGAAAAAGAATTTAGGCTTATTCTATAAAATATTTCCGTTAAGATAAAATGCCATTAATTTTATTTTCACACACACACACATTTGAGTGGTTTTATTATTTGTATTATTAATTTGAAATCCTAGAAAACTAGCAAATAATTTGTCTTAGAGACAAGAAATAATTAAGATAGAAAATTTTTCATCATATTCTTTTATCATCATAAACACATACCACATATACTTTTTCAGACGATGTCTCTATTGCTTTCCCCTTTTGAAAGT
The DNA here is from genome assembly GCA_019973935.1 of Trichonephila clavipes. Classification (NCBI taxonomy): domain Eukaryota; kingdom Metazoa; phylum Arthropoda; class Arachnida; order Araneae; family Nephilidae; genus Trichonephila; species Trichonephila clavipes. Next base: position 106,209 of record BMAU01017860.1, on the reverse strand, counting down.
TGAACAAAAAAATAGTAATTAAAAAAGTAAATACTTCCTTCAGAAAAGTAATTTTTTTCATTATAATATTAATACATTTGTAAATGTGTTATTTTTCCGAAACAAAAAAGGGGGGAGTAAACTATTCCCTGAATGACAGTAATCTAATTAATGCATAATTTAGACAATTTTTCTTAATTTAAACATTTTATTTGTGGAAAGGGGAAACTTTGAATACGAATTTTCCAATCAAAAGAGCCTTCAATATTGTTGACTTCCTAATTCTGAGCCATGGTGAAGTGACAAGGATGGACCAGAGCTGGCACCGCCTCTCAAAGCTTCCACGCCACACTAACGAATATAAACAAGCACTCACACAGTGGCGAAACGGAGAACATTTAGGACTCCTGTGCGGTTTGCTTCTGAGTAATCCCTAAAGGGAAATATGTGTGAGCCTTCCCTAACCGATGGGGGAATTCAATCAGTCTGTAACCAACTTTGGCCGATATCGGGACCCCCCAAATCGGTGGGTATGCCTACCCACAAAATAGTAGTTTTCAATTTATATTTAATTGTTTGTGTGTCGTCACAATAAATGTTTTTAAAAACCTGAAAAATAAGGACTGATATCTAGGTTTTGGGCTCCCTAGAACTCTGGATCCCCCGCGATGCGGGAGTGTATGTTACGCCATTGCTCAGACATCTTACAGCATCGTAAACGTTCGATACCTTGAGTTTATGCCTTCAATAATATAACTAAACAGCGTTACTGAGAAATATTATATATATAGTCTAATCACTGGCGTAGCTAGTTCTGAGTGGGCCCTGTATCAAAATTCATTTGGGGCCCCTTTTCACATATGGAAGCAATGTTAGTGAAACTGTAGTTTACACATGTTGGGGCCCATGTAGCTTGGGGCCCCGTATCATTGATACGGCGGTAGCTACGCCCCTGAGTCTAATTATCTACAAACGAGAGATGAAGATCCAACAATCAAAATCGAAAAACACACAGTAAGCAAACACACAATGAAAGACACATGAGCAATCGAAATTTTCAAAAAATGGATGCTGCAGTATTATAAACATTGCTAACTGAGGACATCTTATGTATAAAATAATTTATATATATATATATGTGGGAGACAGCAAGGGGTCCAAGACATTTGTCTTTCTTCAGATTTATTTAAACTTAACAAAAAATAATTAAAAAAAGGTAGCTATTCTACAATTAGATTTCCATGATGTGACGACGGGAACGCCTGCTCGCGCACCTCAGTCTCTTTCTCCGCTTTTTTCTCAATGGTCAAAGTTTTTGTTTCACTTTGGATCAGCTGCGCCTGCGCGCGAAGACTGCGTGCTTTGTTTCGTTGAGAGATTCAATTGGATGACGACTCCACAACCGATTCCATATATATATATATATATATATATATATATATATATATATATATATATATATATAAGCTTTTATGTTAGCAATATTTGTAATTATTTAATAATTACAAATATTGCTATAAAGCAGATTTCATTTTCCTTTTCTAGAAAATTACATATAACCGCAACCTATTGGCGACATTATATGAAACGAAACACATGACCCACAATTCAGCATATATATGACATGCGAAATCGGGGTTGCCAACTTGGCAAGTTATTTTGAACGTTGGAGATTGTTAGGATAGTACATAAGTAACAAAAATAATTTATCTTACGACTACCTGCTTCCTCAACATACTCATTTTTGGCATGATTTTGAAATCACGCCAAATTGGTATGTTGCGGCCCGTCTAATGTTACAGTAATGTACAAAATTAAAGGTACTTACATATTATCGCAACCTATTGGTGACATTATACAAAATGAAGCACATGATTGCCAATTCAACACATACAAAGTTGGGATTGCTAAAGTGGCGAGTTGTCTTCAGCGTTGGTGATTGTGCAATAATACGTAAGTACTAAATAAAAAAATTATCCAAAGTATATATATCCCGAGAATAAAAATAAATTGAAAAACGAAGTACAATAATAACATTAATTGACATAAAAAGAACTGAACTAACTTTATCAATGCAAAAGCATAATTTGAAAAAATGAGGTACTTGCATATAAATGCAACCTATTGATGACATTATATGAAACAAAGCACATGACTCACAACTCAGCATATATATGACATGCGAAATCGGGATTCCAACTTCGCAAGTTATTTTGAACGTTGGCAATTGTTAGGATAGTACATAAGTACCAAAAATAATTTATCTTACGACTACCTGCTTCCTCAACAAGTATTTAAGCCATTTGTCTATTTTGCTCATTCTCTGATGCCTATTCCAGTTTGATATGTAATTACTAACAACACTGCTTTAGCTTGGGCAGTATAATTACCCAAGTTTGATTTTCTGCAAGGCAATTTTATGCACTGAAGCCAATAGTATACCCTTAAAGGTTAAAATAAAGACACATAAAATTGCAAAATATTATTAATTTCATACTATCTAAAACAGATAACAAAAAAAATACCATTATCAATAAGAAGTTTTAGTTTGTCAAAATTATAACCTTCGCATTCCAAATAAATTCTCCGAAAAAATACTGAAATTGTAAGTTGTAATTTGTAAGCAAAATCACACACATAAACATCCCACGATAATACCTAAATGTTGCCAAAACAACAAAACAAAATTTTAGTTGTTAAAAGAATAATCCTTAAAAAATGATTTATTCGAAAAATAATCCTAATTAAATATCAAAGAATAGAAAAATTTAATAAATATTCCAACCGATTAACATAGCTACAGTAAAAATATGTAATAATCTTGAAAAACTGCATGTAAAGTAGAAATTGTCCACTTAGTGAGAAACGTGACACCATATGACGTCATAACACTGGAAAATCACTTAAAAATTAAATTTTAAAAAATTCGGAAAGAATTATGAATGCCAAACCTGTTTAAGAACCTTCCTCGTGTAATTTTGTGCACGTGTACCAAATTTCACGTTATTTGGTTGTCTGGATCTTGAGTTATAAGGGAACAGACAACAAATGCGTCTTATATATATATATATAGATGCATATAAACCCCTCTAGAAATCCTTTGTACTATATTTATTATATGCTGGCATCTACATTGAATTTTTCTGCATGACCTGTATATATATACTTCAATGCTTTATAGTTTTCGCCGACAATATAGGATCCACTCTATGATTTTTTTCATTGAACACTAAAAATATAATTCGTATATTAAAAATATAAGAAATTAAAAGATATTTTATGCAAATTGTTTTAGACGGGGTAACATTTCCTAATTTTCCTTTTCAGAAGAGTGAGTTATGTTAACGTCATATAGAAAAGCAACACGTGAGCTATTGGTGACGGACCTCCATGGTCAAGTGACGAGGATGACACCTTCCTTTCCGAGCTTCCACACACCACCACGGGAGGATTTTTGAGCCTAGACAGATTTATTGTGAATCAGCCCCCATACACCACAGGTCTTAAGTGACACTGGACACGAACTCATGACACGGTGGACAAGATTCCTTGCCCATAATTACTAGGTTATCGCAGCTGCAATGGGCTTCTTATAAAGATCCTTCTCCAAAGAGTTACACCTAAATGAAGCTCGCGAAACAAACTTTTTACCTTACTGAAAGTTTTGAAACTGAGCCCATTTGAAAAAGTGCTAAATTCTGAGCATTTATTTGATTATTTATAAGTTAAGCAATCAAATGATAATTTGATGCAAACAACTGATTAATTATAGAGACAACTGAGAGTATTATGGATTTGCATAATTTTTTTAAAATAATTTATATATATAAATATTTCATAATAGTTCTTTTCTACATGTTATGTTGATGTCCGTATGTGCCCCAATATTGAAAATTGATTAGTATATAGATTAAATAAAACTAATTTTCTTTTTTCAAAAGGGTGAGTGAGTGAATATTAACGTCGCACTGTTCAGCTACACGAGGGCTTTTAGCGACGGACCACGTAATTTTGAGCCATGGTCAAGTGACGTGGACGACACCTGAGCTTGCACCCCCTATCCTAACTACCACACCACACCAACAGGAGGACGTTTGAGCTCCTGACAGATTTAACGAGCATCGCTCCTCTACACGGCGGGTCTTTAGTGGAACTGGGCTCAAACTCATGACACGCTAGCCATGATCCGATACCTATACCACTCGGCTACCGCGGCCCCATCTTTTTTCAAAAGGAGATTCTTAGGTTAAACTGAATCATATTTTAGGAGCTACATTTCATTTTTTTACATAAAGTTTTTTTTTTTTTTCTTCTAGAATTGTATAATAATTTCTATTCAGTTTTCTATAATTATTCTTTTACCAGAAATTGATTTTGATAAAAAGTTCGAGAAAAAGTACCTTTGTTGTCAATTAAAAAATGTATGTTTAAAAAAATCTCATATATTTTTAAAAATATTTTTTTTTATTAAATACAAATTAAATTTTATACTGAAATCCTTTATCTTTTTCAAGCAACTTCAAGAAAATACATAAATAACATTTCTCCTAGTCACTCTGAAAAAAAAAAAAGATAGCTAGGAATCAGACAGGGAAATCATATAGACACATAAGTGAGATTGACAATCTTTTTATTAATAAAATAATTTTTCTTTCTAAACAAAATGTTTAATTCACTAGGTAAAAAATATGAAATATAAAAAGGTTTTCATAAACTTTCATTATTGCCCAGTAAATAAATACATTCATTTTTATAGTGAATATTATGAAAAATAATGAAAGAAGAAAATTTTTCCTTTTCACTGCATAATGATTGCTTAAAATATGTGGAACATTAATAAATGTTTGGATATTGTAAACTCGTGAGTTCTTTTCCGACCGTGTTCGAATTGTGACAAGAAAATAATTGCAGACAGGATTTGGTCCCACTGTTTATTCCATACCTTCTATGGGACATTTCTTAAAATCAAGAATATATTGAGATGTTACAGGATTACGATACATCGTTCAGCCGTGTCTACTATTCACGACCCCGGCTTTTTCGTCACCCTCTTTCTCCCTCCCGTTCCGACCTTTTTCCCCCCGTCGTTGCCAGATCCTTTTCTCTATATCGTCTCTCGTTCGACCTGTTGCCAGGTGCAGGCAGTAGTTCCTTACAGATATAATTTAAATTCAGTATTCAAAATAATATTTTTTGCATTTATTTTCAAAAAATAGAAAATTGTATCAGCACTGTACACATCGTAAAAAGAATTAGAATAATAAAAAAAATGTTATCCTGCGTTCTTTTGAATAATAAGGTCACAAAAATCATTTTTTTACTGTCTAATTTCTGATAAGAATACAGATCATATCTAGACAATTAAATGGAAATTATATGAATTACATACATGTGCAACAAACTTTCTCCAACCAAATCAAGTAAAAAAAGATAAGAAAACAAGTCTAGAAATATTTCTGCTCAATTCAGAAAATTGTATAATTTTACTGAATGAAGGGCTTAGGGATTAAGGCTCACAATTATTCAGTTTGTACAAAATGGCCAGTGTTACAACGATTCCAATGAACCCTCATAAAAAATGAATGGTCTTGATAATGTTTTTAGAGTGGAATTGAGTGTATCTGACAATTCATTAAGAATTTAAAAATAAAAGCGAGAGATAAAAAAAAAAGACAAACATGAATAAATGATATTTTTAAAAAAATAACAAAGACACTTTTATAGTGTGTGAATCAAGCTAAAAAGTTAAAAAATAATTCTTAATATAAGAACAAAATGATTTACAAGAAAATTAATGTCATTGGGATAAAAGCGTGGGTGCTCTATATTAATTGCTATAATTTCTTACTAGTTCTATTTCGAAATGCTGAGTTAGTGTAAAAGTGTAGTACAAAGCACCTCACGCTTTTACCACAATATTAATTTTCTCGTTAATCATTTTATTTTTATATTAAGAATTAATTTTCAACTTTTTAGTTCGATTCACTATAAAAGAGTTTTTTAGTTTTTTTTTATAAACTATAATTTATTTTTCATTTTTTAGTTCAATCTATAATAAAAGCCTGTTTTTTTAGTTTTTAAAACTATCATTTATTCTTTGTTGAATTTATCCTTGAGTTTGGAGCCGAAATAATGTGGCTGCAGGAATTAATCTTGCTCTTCAATGGATATTAATTAATGGGTGTGAAGGAAGGGCATTTATTCTCTCCATTTACGGGGCCTCGGATGAATCTCATATCGTTATAATTCAAAGATTCTGTTTCTATAGATACAGGTCTAATAAAAGTGTGTTAAGAAGAAATGTTAAATGTGAATCATATCACAGTTTAAACGTATTGCTATAATGTTAATTCCTATCATCATTTTTAAACATATTGCTTTATCAAAATAAAAATATTTAGCAGTTAGAACATAAATTTATCACCTTTTAAACCTATTGCTATAATGTTAATTTGTATCATCACTTCTTAAGATATTGCTTTATAAAAATAAAAAATATTTAGCAGTAAGAACATAAATTATGTTTATTCACATGTACGTCATTTTGTTTTATTTTTTACTTCCATTTTCAGAAAAACTACGTACCCACCCTATCCTTTCTCACATTAAGAACATTTTTTGTGTTTTATTTGTATTAACTGCGAGAAAATTCATGGTTTTAGGGTTTCTCCTTAATATTTTACTCGCCAAACCTGGAAATGGCATATGGAATTAGTCCCCAAATCTGAAAATGGTTTATTCAATGAGTCGCCAAATCTGGAAACGATATAATGAATTAGTAGCCAAATCTCAAAATCCTTAAAATCCTTGCTTCATTGTCCTGATCAGAATCCTCATAAATAAAATTATGAAATTATTGTATTGTCATCAGTCTTTGACAAGTGTGCAAAATTTCGAATCAATCTGACCTTTTAAAGTGGGTAAAAATTGAGTTCAGAGATTCCATTACATACAAGTGAAACTTATAAAAGCGTGTTAAAAAACAGTAATATTTTGCTCTTTTTCTTATATTTACTGTAAAGGAATGATAATATCAGTATTTACCAATTATATTTGAATAAATAAGTTTGTAATCGATAACTCCATATCTTTAATGGGAAATATGCCATTTATTGATCATGATCTTCCAAGCAAAATTATTGTCTTAAAATTGCGATTTTAGTTAGATCCTGATTTAGTATCATTAGGAAGAACGTATTTCACTGTAAATCATCACAATGGATTACTTGCAAGAAACATTAAGCTTTCATAAGCATTTAGATTACATATTCACTTAACTATTATATATTTTTGTCTACAATGAATTTCTGAACATGATTTAAAAATTAACAGCAAACATAAATACCCGAATAAAAAAATAAAAACTGAAAACATAACTATTAAACAATAGCAGAACATACACAGGACAATTTTAAATGAACATTACTTTCTATTTTGTTTCAACAATAGACATTCTCTTTACCACATACCACAGGAATGGACAAATGGTAGATTAAAAAAGAAAGAAAATTTTAAAATGTAATTTCAAAGATTGTAATTCAAATATTTAATATAGATTAATAAAAATACATTACACGATAATGAAAAAATTTATTAATGCATTTTTTTTTTTTTTTTACAGTCATAAGTTAAGAGTTCTTTAGACAAATTGTGTTTGATAAACTTCTCGAAATTGACAGTTTTCTTTTGGGGAAAATGTTTCAGAGAATGATAGTATACACACTAGTCTCCTTAAATATCAGGCATTTGAACTACAAAATAAAAACTAGTTGTTACACAACAGAAATAACATATGTAATACCTGAAATAGATAAAAGCTTTATTTCAAAACATAATTATTTTAAAAATAAGTATATCTTGTTTTTCCAGATACTCACTCACATGCAATCCAAATTGATATACATTTTAATCAATAAAAGATTGATAAAAGTCATTCTTAGTTACATTTGATTCAACTTATATTTATTAAATTCATTATAATTATTAATTAAAACATAATAAATTAATAAATTGATTCTTGTAAAAGAAAAAAAAATACCATGCTCATAAGTATACTCAACAAAAATTCACAATCTTTTTCTAATTCCATGAAAATAAGTTTAAAAGCAAAGGGGAAATTCTGGACTACTTCTCAAATGGACTTTCTAAGTCATCGAGCCCAGCCATATGCATTAAATAAAATTAATAACAAAATCAATTGTATTAACAAACTGGTAGCATAATAAAAATAATATACAGTAAAATATATATATCTCTATTAACACACTAAATGGTAATATTAGAAAGTGTTGAAAATATTGCAACAAATGCTTAAGTACAATTACAACAAAACAAGTTTGGTGTACAATTTTAAATATTTGTCAGTTAATAAATTTTTAGGGAATAATTTGAGTGAAGCACAACATTTAAAATATGGTTAAACAAATGTTACATATATTAAATTATATATATATATATATATATATACATACTATTTAAAAGAAAATAAAATATAAACAAAAATTTAACATCAATTATATTTAAGTATAATTTAGCAATTATTAAAAATAAAAAACATTTTTTAAATTTTCTTGTATTTATAGGGAAAAAATAGTACAATCACAAAAAAGGTTTTTTAATTTAATATATATATTCATTATTTTCACCACTTTTTTCCAATAAATAAGATATTAAAATAATAAATTCAAAACTAGTTGTCAAAATCACAAATATATAATTATGATAAAATATACTTCAAAGAATCTGAATTTGATGAAATCTATACTACATAAAACATTCTATTTATTTGAAAAGTTTGAAGTATAAAAAGCTCACAAATTTAGGAGAAATATTAATAGTCAAAAAATTTTAAAAAACAACAGAAAAATTTTATATTTTTTCAAATATATATAAAATAAATGTCAAAATAATTATAAAAATACACAGATTATTGTTCAGTAATTCAACAATGTCTTACACATTTGATAGTCAAATTACTTTTTTCCCCTTCTGAATGCATAAACAAGACATTTTATTTATGTAAAAAAATGCTACAAAATAACAGTAAATAGCATGATGGAATTTGATACTTACAATGAAGTAATACTAAAATTTTTCAACAAAAAATTAACTCACAAAATTAAAACACAATTTAAGATTTCAATATTTACCTTTTTGATGTATAAGTCACAATAAAATAAATACATTCTATAAAAAATTTCAAATAAATTTAAATATATATTTATATAATAAAAAGAAATTATTATATAAGTTTATGAATTTATATAAATTATATTTCAAACAATCTGCAACTGAAAGAGGCTGAACAACAAATACTTTCTGATTACTTGTAATGATGAAAAGAAAAATTATTATATTCTCAATACATCCTATGCCTCATGTGGTCAAAGTATACCCCCCAGAATACATATTCAAGATAACAAACATATATATATATATATATATATATATATATATAAAAATAAAATTTTAAAATATTGTCAAAACTATGTTATTGATTTTAAAATATGAAGATATAATTTCTTACATTTTTTCACTTAAAAATAAACTTTCCTTAGTAGCAAACAAGATGAAGGGATAAAATAACTTGTTAGTAAAACTTAAACTTAAAAAAATCAGTATTCAACATGTCTATTTTAAGTGTATAAACAAAAACAAAAATACTATTATGTATTAATACACAATTTCAGTAACATATATATTACTGCACACTTTTGAAATTCTAAAATAGTTTTGTAAAGGAGAGTAGGTGTTTATAAATGTAACCCAACTGAGCAAAACAAGAGCTATAGGCAATGGATGTCATATTTTTAAACCATGGCCAAGTTCTATAAAGGCATTATTTCTGGAAGAAAATATTACATTCACTTGATACAATTGTTGAATTTAAAATAAAATTCCAGATTTGTATAAGCTAAAATTTCATCAACAGTATAAAATGAACAGTATGTTATTTGAAATTGAGGGAATCTATACATAGATAAATAATTTTATTTATCTAAGTTTATTAGAGACAGTTTAATGACTTATACCAGAGGTGTGCAAACTAGGGGTCGCCAGAAGTTTTTTGGGGGTCACCAAATTTTTATGAAATGCATTATGCCTGCATGCTGCATACCATACAGTGTACATATAAAGAGTGAAACCCCGTCACTTACTGTTTAATTGCCATTTCCTGCTGTTCGCTCTTTCTTTGACCGTAATGCATAATGTATGTAAAGTGTGAAGACGCAAGTTTTTCACTCCGGTAGATGATGCCCTCTTCGCGGTAATTTGCCAGTTTTACTGAAAAGCGCCTATTTGTCTGATGTATTGATGTTATACATACTGTGTCGAACGGTGCGCACTGAGCATGCACACCATACAAGATGGAGTGGTAATCAAGGGCTGTGGGAGTCATCTTGTAGACATGCGTACCAAGCCAAGGCCAACCAAACGACCTAACATTATCGCTGGAAGTTTTACTGTGCGTTTCCATGCAAAGTTGTAGCATGTAACATTTAGCCTGCAATTGTTTTAGTTTCTCCTCGAGTTTTATCATGTGACGTTGTGTAATTATGATTTTTTATATTTTTATCAGACTTTGCTGCTCTTTGTTATCAGGTATGCGCTATTATTAGATAAAGATCTCTGTTAATTTTATTGAATTTCTGAAAAAAAAATGAGAATTTTTTAATTGTTTGTTTTAGTTAAAAAACATTTAACCCCTATATTCATAATGGATAATACGTACACCAGGTACATCTTCAGCTAACAAACGAACAAATACTGATGAGGAGTCTCAAAATTCTGAACTTAATGCCCATCTAAAAAAATAAGAAAATACAATGAGGGATTTATTAAGTATGGTTTTAAATTTTGTGTTGTTAATGATGAAGAACGCCTGATATGAGTCACTTGCAACGAAAAATGAGTAAATGAGAGCATGAAACCAGCTAAATTTAAAAGGCACCTGGAAACTAAACATAAAGAACTTCAAATAAACATGCCAATTTTTTTCAAAGACGAGCTGAAAATCTGAAAATTCAAAGTGCAAATCTAAAGAAATTTACAACAATACCTCAGAAAGCATTATGAGCTTCTTCACAAGTTTTTTTTATCTAGTAAGAAAAACAATGAAACCCCATACAATTGGAGAATCCCTTATCCTTCCTGCAGCAACTAAGATGTCATCAATTATGCATGGCGATAAATATGGAAATGAACTAAAAACAATACCATTATCAAGAGAGATACCGTGCCTCTGCGATTTCCGAAATGTCACGAAATATCAAGTCAAAAGTCATAAAACGCATACAAAATTCATCTGTATTTGCTTTACAACTGGACGAGACTACCAATATTACTAAAATGTCACAACTAATTATTTACGTTAGATTTATTTTTAATGAAGATATAACAGAAAAGTTTTTATGTTGCAAAAGTTTGGAAGGAAAAACAAATGGAGAAAAAATATTCGAAGTAATAAATGAATATTTTGAAGCAAAGTCCCTTGCCTGGGCAAACTGTGTTGCGGTTTGTACTGATGGTGCTGCAGCATTAACAGGTTTGAACAAAGGGCTCAGAGGCTTAATCCAGAAAGCGGCGCCTCATATGGTATTTAATCACTGTATGATTCATCGGCAAACTCTTGTTGCAAAAGATACAGATGAAGAGTTGCACAACATATAACACAAGACGCTGTTAGTTCAATTAACTACATTAAATGCAACACTCTTAACAGCCATCTCTTTTCAATACTTTGCAAAGAGATGGGATCAACGTATGAGAGATTACTGTTACACACCGAAGTCAGATGGCTCTCACATAGGAAAATACTACGACGGATATTTGATTTGAGAAATGAAGTGTACATGTTTTTAAGCGAAAAGAAACAGATTGGCAAGTTACTATATCAATGAAGTTTGGCTAGGAAAGCTGAGCTATTTAGCTGATATTTTTGAAAAACTTAATGATTTAAATTTAAGCTTGCGCACACACACACACAGGGGGAGAATTCAACTATCATAACTTCAGCCAGTAAAATTCAAGCTATTAAAAATAATCTTAGTCTCTGACAAACTGAACTGAATAAAAACAACACCGACATATTCCCTTGCTTTAACGATTTTATCAAGGAAAATAATATAGATATATTTACATTTAAAAACATCATTTCCAATCACATTGAAAAGTTAAAATAAAATTTTTCGAGAAGATTTTGGTTGGATTCGTGATCCATTTTCCTACGACATATGCAGTTCAACTCTTCAAATTAGTGAGCAAGAGCAATTGATAGATTTGATTAGTGATTATACTCTTTGAAATCAATTTAAGACTCAGCCTTGCCAAAAATTTTGGCTATCCGTGGAAAAGCAATATCCCGTTCTATGCAAGAATGCCATCAGATTACTAATACAATTTTCATCAACGTATTTATGTGAAACTGGATTTAGAAAACTAGTTTCAATAAAAACTAAATACCGCTCTCGTTTGAACCCTGAAGATGATATGCGAATTGCAATTAGCAACATACATCCGAACATCGATGAGATAATCAAACTTGCAGTCACATACATCTCATTAAAAGGCAATTTACTGATTTTTATGTTTTACAAAAAAATATTTTCTTTAAATTATAAATAATACTAATATGTGTCAGAAATGAGTATTTTTTTTCTCGATAAAACGAAAGAAATGGATGAAGAAAGTATGGTAAGAAAATGGTAAGAAATGGGTCGCAGTCGAAAAAATTTGCACACCACTGACTTATACAATACTTTAAAACTGAGGAGAAAAAATATTACTGAGTGTGAAATACTACTTACATTGTATACTTAAAATATACCTTTAAAAAATAAAATGATAAAAATTTGTAAAAATATAAGTATTTGATAAAAGTTTTGAATTAAATCAGCTATTCATGATTTCCTTAACAATAGTTTTTCATTAGTATTAAATATGAATATTATGCTACATTACAATTGTTTGGCAAATGCATCTGACAAAATATTTTAACTAATAAGCGAAATATCAGTAATATATTAACTTATAATTTACTAGAAATATATTGTACAGTAATTCAAACCGAGGGAAATCTAGTGGTTATAGTCACAAACTTGTGGCCACCAGGTCAAGAGTTTGAGGCCTAGGTCCACTCGACACTGGCCGTGTAGAGGAGCCGATGCATGTTCAACTCGCCAAGGCTCAAAGACCTCCCATTGGCATAGTATGATGGCTTGGAGAGGAGGTCCAACTCAAGTGTTGACCAAGTCACTAGACCATTGTACAAAATTAGGAGGCAAGTAGCCAATAGCTTTCCTGCCCTATTAAAGTGTGACGTTAATAAATGCTCACTCCCTTGAGTGAAGCTATTTGAAACACCTATTTATTTGCAATGTTTACAGAATACATAATAGAAGAATTTAGGAGTAATTGAAATAGAAATCTTAATTAAAATAGAAAGAATATAACATTTCTTTTCCAATTATATTTAGACAAACATATTTATAAAAAGTTTAAAAAGGGAAAATCCTATGCTTCCATGCCTCACAGTAGCCTAATGTTTCAAATTACTTCCACTTACCCTTCTAATGTGCATGTTCTTGATATTTCAATTAAGTATATAATTCTCCAAAATAATGCTGATACTATATAATCAATTTAAAATTCAAAATCTACTTTCATATTAAACAATTTTCTACCTCAAAAGTAATCTCTCTGAAAAGCCAATCAAGATTAAGTGAAAAACATGATGTCCAATACAGCCAAATTTAAAATAAAAATCATATATTATTCAACACAGTACTATGTAGCACACATTTTCAGGTACATAAATTTTAATATCTGTTCTTGTAAATTCTAAAATTGTTGAGCAAAGGTAAGTTAATTTAAAGGGAAGGAAAATATTACACTCACTTCATAAAATGTCTTAGTCCAATAAGCAAATTTTAGATATACATTCAAACTTTATCCTTTCACATGAATCATATGGATAAAAACATTCTGAAAAAAAAATTGACAATTTTATTTCAGATATATATTTATGCGATAAACAATAATTATAATAAATGTATCTAGATATATATTATAAATGCGAAAATTTGTAAGGATGTTCGGGTCTTTCACGCAAAAACAACTGAATGGATTTTAATGAAACTTTACAGTAATATAGCTTATACATCAGAATAACACATAGGCTATAATTTATAGCATAAGCTATAATTTATAAAGATATTGTGAGAACTGTCCAAAATATAATGATATTTGTCAAGTAAGTAGGAAAAAATTCTGCCATCTGCAAGCAATTCTGGCGTGCACTGCAAAAATGTCCACGTCAGCATATAAATTCAGAATAGTTTTACTGCAGATTATCAAAAATTCTGAAACTGTTTTGCAAAGGCTTCTTTACATATGTGGAAATATATTAAATACATACACCATAAAATTTTTAATTCAATACAGAATTCCACATAATTATTAGAAACCTTTTCCCACAAAATGGTAATATGAATAGCACATTTTTCGAAGATATTTCGATCAATTACACTCATAATATGTATAAATAGTTTTTGTGAAAAAAAATTTAATAAATATGTCAATACAGAACATAAAAAGATATGTATTTTCAAGTGATTCTAAAAGACGCAAACTGTACAAAAATTCCATTCTATTTACTCTGTATTGTTTTGGCAATACATAATCTTACACACACAGAGATTTAGGACAAATTCAGAAAATACAGAAAGAATAATGACCTAAAAAGAAAGAGAAACAATTTCAGTCAACAGAATTTATTTTAAAATGAATTTTAAAAATTTATGGCGCATTATTTCTTTGTATTGTGCAATATATTATAGGTTGTTGAAGTGTTCAAGCTACTGTCTACTGTTTAGAATGTTTCTATGGAACAGCTTAGTCAGTTATAAAATGCTTGAAAATAGTGGTGAAATTATGTTACTAAGTTTGATATATTTAACAAAGATATCTTAAATAATGAAGAGAAATAATAATCAGTAAATCAAGAATGAGGGTTGAAATTTAGGAAAAAAAATTACTATTCACAACAAGAGTATGTATAAATTCACAATTGGATTTGCTGCAGATTATTTAAAATTCTGAGATGGTTTTGCAAAGGCTTCTTTAACTATGGGGAAAAAATACACACTGTAAAATTTAAGGCAGGGTCATTTTCTAGTATTGTGCAAAGCATTAAAGGCTGTTGATGTGATCAAACTACTTTCTACTGTTTAGAAAGTTTATAAGGGACAGATTAGTCATTTATATAATTCTTGAAAATAGTGGTGAAATTATGTTACGGAGTTTGAAACATTCAACAAAGTTATGTTAAAATATATGAGAAAAAAATATAAACCATTGATTAAAAAATTTGCATTGAATCTGTATTTCATTATTTTATCAACAAGTTTTTATTACAGCACATAATATGAATACTATATCACATTAAAAAAGGGTTGGTGGAATTCCCAATACATACATTTAATTTAAAAGAACAGAAATATTGTAAATATGTAAGTTAGAATAAACACATTTCACTTCAACTGAAAATGAGGAAAGCTATTTAAGCACTTTTTCTGGATTCAAAATGTTGTAAAAATACTTAAGAAAACAAATTCAATAGAGATTTAAATAGAAAATTTCGTTGATAAGAAACATGAAACATTTCTTATTACAAATACAGTGGTGGCAAAAAGTCCTGAACACACTCATTTGTTTGCGTAATTTTTGTGTTTGACTTCATTTTTCATTATAAAATTATCACACTATCTTAAATATTGTTATTGATTTTAATGTATTTTTTCATGCTGATTTCAAATTTGTTTGTAGATTTAATCTAAAGTAAATAGTTTCATTGATATGTTGAAAAAACCTTGACAAGAAAGCACAAGGTCACTGTAAGAATGAGTGAGTGTGTTTTCCACCAATGAAATGCTCCGTTATTTCAACCAATCAGAGAGCAGTAGCGATAAAGGGTTGAAAGAAAAAGGTGAAACGTGGTTTATTGTATTGAATGCAGTTGTGTGCTTGTGGAAAATAGTGTATTGAAAGCGATTTGAAGTGCGTTTGTGGAAAATATTGGAATTATGGCTAAATTTTCATATCTTCCTGAGAATAAAAGGTACAAAATAATACATTTGAAGGAAGAAGGTTATTCTATGAGCCAAATTGCTGCTAAAGTACCATGTGGCCTTTCTACTGTTGTAAGAACTTTGAAAAGATTTTCTGAAACAAATTTTATTGCTGACAGGGGGCGATCAGGATGACCAAGAAAAACATCTTTACATGAAGACAGGTTATTGCACAGAATTTCACTTTCAAACAGAAAGCTTAATTCCTCGCAAATTTTGAAACAATGGACTTTGACATCAAATGTGAGTGTGTGCCCAAGAACTGTTAGAGGAAGACTGCTGGAAATTGGGTTACAAGGCTGTAAAGCGCGCCCAAAACCATTACTGACTGAATTTCAACTCAAGAGGTGATTGACGTGGGCAAGGGATCATTCATTATGGTCTATTAAAGACTGGGAAAAGGTAATATTTAGTGACGAGAGTCAATTTTGTATTTCTGGCAACCAAAGTAGTGCCTATGTAAGACGACGCACTCATGAGGAATTCAGCCCTCAGTGTCTGAAGCCCACAGTAAAGTACTCGACAAAAGTGAAGGTATGGGGTTGCATGTCTTCTCATGGTGTTGGAAGACTTCACATCGTTAGCGGAATAGTGAAACCCATGGATTACATTGAAATACTACAAAATAAATTGCTACCAACTGCGAGAGATCTTTTTGGGAATCAGTCATGAATTTTTCAGGACGATAACGCCCCTTGTCATCGTGCAAAATAGTCCAGAAATGGTTGAAAGACCATACTGTGAATAGAATGAACTGGCCAGGACAGTCTCCCGACCTTAATCCGATAGAGAACTTATGGTTTAAAATTGGTTATGAAATTTCAAAGAAAAAACCTTCAAACAAACGTGAATTAATTGAAGCTTTAATATTTTCCTTCAACCATATGGTCACGAAAGATCTGCTTTTGAAATTGGTGCATTCCATGCCAAAAAGATGCAGAGCCGTAATTAAAAAAGCAAACGGCTGGCCCGTAAAATATTGATTTTCTAACATGTGACAACAATGTCATTTTCAAAATGCTTATTAAATATACCGTATTAGTCAATTTTCGTGTTATTTTTCTTTGCATATTATGTTATTCTATATTGTTTTATTCTACACATATTTCACATTATAGTGTTCATGCAGCTTTACTACAAAAAATATTTTAGTCATTAAGAAACAAGTAGTAGATTTGAAATCAGCATAAAAAAATGCATTAAAATCAATAACAATATTTAAGATAGTGTGATAATTTCACAACCAAAAATGAAGTCAAACACAAAAATTACGCCAAAAAATGAGTGTGTTCAGGACTTTTTGCCACCACTGTATTTACCAAACAAATTTTTTTAAAATTCTGGAAAACGATCATGTTTACATTACATCCCAGTATCAAACAAGTTTCTCACAGTCAAATTACTTTTTCTAAAATTTTCTGAAAACACATTCAAAACATTTAAATTCTAAATCAACTGTTTCAAAATAGCAGTGAATCTATGTGATACAGAGTTTTAACTTAATAATACTAAAATTGTTTCACCTAAAATAAGTCTCCAAAAAAAGGAAAATTAGAAAAAGGGGAGGAAGAACAAACTGTTCGTGAAATCCAAGTGAAATTTAAAAAAAAAATTATTCAACACTGGACCGTGACCATATACTACAAAGACTTTTAATTGAATGTCAACACTTAAAATGAATCTGGACACTTCTGAAGGAAGCTTTACAAATTTAGCTTTCTATTTACAGTCCCTGAACCAAATTATTAGACACACGCCTGTTTTTTAATAATTAATGATTTTATATAAGTTTATATGCAATACTTTCACTTTTAAACATAGATCCAATGGATTTTTAATGAGGAAATTTATTATATATTTTGTATTTGTATTTATTTCTCCACATGGAAACACACACACACACGAAGTTAATAAATTCTCACATGAACGTAAACAAGTCTAAACCTGCTTGAGTCACGTTTGTGCATGCTTCAGTTGAGGATGTGTTCCTGTGGGTTAATGTGCTTTATTTCTTAATTTAGCAGTTTTATATTATGCAATTATTTGTTTATTTAGTGTGCGGCATTTAAATAATCAGTTTGTACACTTTCAGAATGGGTAAAAAAGGCGATCTTTCACTATGTAAGAAATCAGAAGTAAAGGCCCTTATGAATGCCAAATTGTTTTCAAACCGCGAAATATCACGAAGATTGAAAGTTTCTGAAGCTAGTGTATGACGCATAAAGAAGAAAATTGAGTCAGGGGAAGAATTGAGCCCAAAAAGAAAGAAAAACTGTGGCAGAAAGCCTATTTTCACCCCAAGGTCAGAAAGATCTTAAAAGAAAATTTGCCTTGAAAACAGATTTTCTACCACAAAAGTGATAAAATCGCAACTCCAAGATATTAATGTGAATGCTTCTGAATGCACTGTTCGAAGAAAATTAAAAGATTTAAATTTTAAGACCTGCCGCCCCGCCAGGAAGCCTATGTTTAACCCCTGCAATGAAAGCAAAGCATTTGAATTGGGCCAAACAGTGGCGTGATAAAGATGTAGACTTCTGGAGATCGATATGTTTGCTATAATTTATTCACGAGCAAAGTGTTTAACCATTTTCTATGATTACAAAAGGAACAGTAACGATGTTTATTTATGATGTTTTTATTTTTGAAAGGTCTGCTTTAGTGATGAAAGCACATTTCAAATTTTGCAGAACAAAGCTCAGTTTGTGCGTCGTCGTGGAGAATAGTTTTATTCTGACTGTGTTGTTCAGACTGTGAAACACCCTACAAAAATAATGATTTGATCAGTCATCAGGGGCCAGGGTACTGGACGTGGTTAAAGGCATGATGCGGCAAGACCAGTACAAAGATGTCTTGCAAAATCGCTTGATTCTGCAGCTGGAAGAATGGTTTCCAAATGGAGAATCAGACATTTTTATGCAAGATGGAGCTCCCTGCCATACAGCTCGGTCTATCAAAGCTTTTTTGACAAAACAAAATATCCTTCTGTTGGATTGGCCGGGTAATAGCCCCGATATGAACACAATCGAAAACGTTTGGGAGTTAATGAAAAGAGAGGTGGCTAAAGATGTGATTACAGATAAAACGCAGCTCTTAGAAAGAATAATTCACGTGTGTAATCATCATCCTCAACTGCAGGAGACAGTACAGTCTTGTATTGATAGCATGCCGTGCAGAATTGAAGCTCTCATAGCAGCTAAAGGTGGCACAACAAAATATTAATATTTAATTATATTTGTTCCTGTTTTCTTTCAAGAGTCAATAAATACATATTTTTTTGTTTAATGATGATGTTTTATTTGTGATAATAATAGATAAATAAATGAACAACCAAAAAACATACATTGTATCTGATAAATACAAAAAACCTGTGTAGTATCACCTGATAATTAATATTTTTCATAAAATCTTATAGTGCGTCTAATAATTTGGCCAGGGACTGTACTTGTATAGCTTTTGATCCATATAAGCTAACAGATCTGGGACAAATCCAGAACATACAAAATAATGTTTTAGGGAGCAGGGATAAGTTTGAAATACCTAGCTACAATCAAATTAATCATGATATATCTTAAAATTAACTATACAAAAATTTTAGAGGCTATTTTAACTTATGTTATTCTGCAATGCATTACAGATGTCTGATGTGGTCAAACAACTTTCTTCCTTTCAACTGCCTACTTATATAGGACAGTTTCATTACTTGTAAAATGTTTGAAAATACTCGTGAAAAGATATTACTGAGTGTGAAATATTACCTACATTGTATTTAAGACATATATTCATACAATTAACAAGAATTAAAATAAATATTTCAATTCAAAAATTAGATGAAATATGCTTCAAAACACTTTTGTGTGAGGGACGATAAGTACAAGCTATACAACAAAAAATCTTTCTATTAATACAGAACATAAAAATATATATATATTTCCAGGCAATTCCAACCAAGACAAGCTGTACAAAAATTGCATTCTAATTATTTAGTATTGTCTTGGAAATACATAAGCTTATGGATGTAGGACAAATAACGAAAATACAGGCGAAATAATGACATAAAAATGAGAGAGATAAACAATTTCAATAAACAGAATATATTTTAAAATTAATTATTAAAAATGTATGAGGCATGATCATTTTCTAAGATTTTGCAACACATTATAGGTTGCTGATATGTGGTCAAGCTACTTTCTACTGTTTAGAATGTTTATAAGGGGCAGCTTAGTCGGTTATAAAATGCTTGAAAATAGTGGTGAAATTATGTTACTGAGTTTGATATATTTAACAAAGATGTTAAAATATGGGTGGGAGAAAAATTTTTGAATTGAATCTGTGATTCATAATTTCATCAGCAAATTTTTATTTCAGCACATAGTATGGATACTATATTACATTAGAAAAATATCTGCGGAATTCCCTTTACATATATTTTATCTAAAACATTAGAACTATTGTAAATATGTAACTTAGAAGAAAAACATTTCACTTCACTGAAATTGAGGAAAGGAATTCAAGCACCTTTTATGGATTTGTAATGTTTCAAGAATACTTAAGAATACAAATTCAGAAGTGATTCAAATACAAAATTCCATTAAAAATGGCAAATAAACATTAATTTTTTTTTATTTATTTTGAAATATTCAATAAACGAAATGTTAAAGAATTTTGCAAATGATTATTTTCATATTACACTCCAGTGTCAAACAAGTTTTACAATTAGTCATTTATTTTCCAATTATTCTAATTATTAGGAGTAATTGAAATAGAAATCTTGATCAATTAGAGAGAAAATATAATATTTCTTTTCGATTATATTTAACCATACTATAATACTACATACTATACTCATGAGAGGAGCACAGAAAATATGATCTGAAAGACTTATTTAATAATCATATTATTAATGATAATCAACTGATATGTTTTAAAATATATTCTATAATTAAAATATACTATATATATATATAATTGTTGTGGAGTATACACTATTTAAATAATGCCTTTTCAATGAAATTAACTTTCCTAACATTTTAAATGTGAGAAAAATATAGGTATCCTAAATTTAGGAAGCAAAATGAATTCATTCCTCTACAATACCAGGTGTATGCATATCAAATGAGACGATTGCTAACAGATGTCGCCACACATATATGCAAACAATACAAAGCCGTGACACATGATTTTTTTACAGTTTGACCTTTGATACTCATGTTTAGTTTACATTTGGACGAGTTTCAGCGTGCATTGTATTTTTTTTACTGTGTTGAAAATGTCGAATTTTATGCCTTCTGACCACGATTTGCAGACAGCATTAATTTTTGGTTACCATCTGAAGAAAAATGCTGCCAAATTGCATCAAATGCTTGTAGAAGCATACAGTGGCAATGCTCTCAGCCATGTGCAGTGCTACAAGTGGTTTGAAAAGTTTCAAAATGGTGATTTCAATGTGAGAAACGAGGAGCATGGCAGACCAGCAAAAAAATTTGAAGATGCTGAATTGCAAGCATTACTCGAAGATGATGGCCAAACGCAAGATCTTGCAGAACAATTGAATGTTGACCACAGCACTGTTTCTCGTCATCTCAAAGCAATGGGCAAGATAATAAAGGTCTGTAGATGGGTACCACAAGAGCTCAGACCATCAACAGGGAAACCGAAAAATCAAGTGCGAAATGTTGTTTGCCCGCTACGAAGGCAAGTCATATCTGTTTTCCTATCTTAAGTTCTACACTTCTAACATTAAAGTGTGAAAACTAACTAACTAGTAGAGCTATGAACAGTGGATCCTAAAACTAAATAATGGATACGGAGGACTTTTTCATGAAAGACGAGAATTTCTTAAACATGTTTATTGAAGACGATGCAAAAAGATGAAATTTACAGTGACATTTTAAAAATGAAAAACAGTTGAATACACTCTAACTGAGCACCTTGCTCAAAAACATTTCAGTACCGTATGGAGTCACCTACTTGCTGAGAATCACCCAACTGCTACTGACTACACAACAGTAGCGATCAGTATTTATACATTAATACAATTAGCATATTGTATTACTTCCACAATAAGTGATACAAACTATTAAGAAACTCCCGAGTGGCCAGAGAGAACCCTGATGTCACAAGCAACGACCGGATCTTTAATGCACAGCTGCCATCAGCAAAAGCTGTTTCTCAACTCAACTCGTTTTTCGGATTTGTTTACATTTCGTAAATGGCGGCACATTTTTAATTGCTCACATTGCGTGCCGTTCACACACACACAAACACACAAGTAATACTGTATTCCTGGATTACTGACAACACTGTGATGTCATGTAAGTTATCCACAACTTGTCAAACTATGCTTAGAATTTAGCCATGACATACAACATCTCCATCATATTGTGACTGGCGATGAAAAATGGATTTATTTTGAGAATCCCAAGCATAATCGATCATGTTAACCCCGGACAGCCATCCAAATCAACCGCAAGGCCGAATCATTTCGGCCACAAGACAATGCTGTGTATTTTCTGGGATCAGGAGGGACCAATCTATTATATATATATATGAGCTTCTCAAACCCGGCGAAGCCGTTAATACTGATCGCTACAAGCAACAATTACTTAATTTGAACGATGCTGTACTAAAAAAACACGAGTAATACAAGAAACGGCAGCACAAAGTGATTTTCCTTGATGACAACGCACCTAACCACCTAGCTAAACCGACCAAGAACATCATTAAGACGCTCGGCTGGGAGCACTTAGCTCATGCAGCTTATTCGCCAAACTTGGCTCCTTCTGATTACCACCTATTTGCATCATTGGGACACGCATTGGCTGACCACTGTTTCACTTCTTATAAAAACGTCGAATCTTGGCTTGATGACTGGCTGGCCTCAAAACACCGATCATTATTTTGGCCTGGTATTCACAAATTGCCCAAAAGACTGGGGAAATGTTTAGCTAGCGATGGATATTATTTCGAATAAAGAAATATTAACAGTTTTTGTAAATTTATTGTGTTTTTTTTAAAACAATCCTATCATTTCATTTGCATACACCTGGCATATTCAAGGTGATAAATATCTAGACATTTAAAAATGATATTGCTTCTAGTACAGGAAAATAAATACGAGAAAAACAACATTGCCTTCAACAGTTGTCACAAATTGAAATTCCTACCAATTCCTTGCATTCAATACCACATCATGGAATACTAAATTAAAAAAACTACAATACTGACTAAGCTCTTTTGAGAAATAATATTTTAAGAGAATTCATAAATTACTAAGAATAGAAATTGAATTACAATGACTCAGGAAAGAAACCTGGAATATCACTACAAATTATAAATGCAAAACACAATATATCATTTATAAACTGATAAGATAAAGGAAAACTGTAAAATGACTGTAAAACTACAAAAATTCTCCTCAAACTAGCATTAAGTGTTCTCTCACAGAGAATTGAATTAGTTTTTAATTTAAGTACAACATAAATATTACTGGTACAGAAACATTTTCAATAGTTAAAATGCCTTTAGTTTTGAAAAGTAATGCAATTTTTATAGGTTTTAATAAGAGTGCAGGTCACGCACTAACTTGTATAGAGTAATAAAAGCCACATATTATAAGAGGTAATACTTTTGTGGTGTGTGGGACAAAAAAAATAGCCTCATTAGAGAAGATACTTTAATATTAAACATGTTGTTCTGATGATCATAAAAATAATTTATTACATTACTTGTAAAGTAAATTTAAAAGCTATGATATAATATATATCATTTGGTAGAAATACATGTCAGAATTAAATATTGTATGATCAGAAAATAAGTTTAATATAATATAATAGGGGAAAGTTAAAATTTCAGAATAAATTCGGAAATTATATATTTTGTATACCTTATTTTTATAAAAATGACTGTAGAGGTACATGCTCCTCAAAATTGTATAAAATATCTTGTAGTATAGAATATACTTCTCTTGTAATTAAAGTACAACAGAAATCTTAGTGGTATAAAAATTAAATATTTTTGTATTGACTAAGATTTAATGCAAATTTTAATATGGTTTAAAAAGACAATGTGACAACCAGGTCTCTAAAAAATTTATATTGAGCAATAATAGCTATATCACTTTTGTAGTGTATGGAACAAAATACTATCCTCATTAGAGTACCAGCAATGAAAAAAAAAATTCTTTAATGACATATTTCAAAATTATATTATTAACAGTAATAAAATTTTATGTTTAAAAATATATTTTATCATAAAATATAATATATATATATAAATGTTGTGAAATGCCCATTATGCAAATAATTCCTTTAAATGAAATTAACTTTTCTAACATTCTAAATAAGAGAAAAATATATTATGAATTTGGGAAACAGAATGAAAACTTTTATCTAAAACATATACAGTAGCTAGACACCTAAAACCACACTACTTCAAGAATGGAAAAATAAACATGAGGAAAACAGCAGTCAACAGTTATCACAACATCTAAATTCCTGACAATTTCCTTACATTCAATACCAAATAGTGGAATACATAATTGAAAAAACTATCTCACTAACAAGCTAATTTGAGAAATAATATATCAAGAGAATTCAAATATAACATTTAAATTACTTAGACAGTTACAAGTTGAATCACAATGACTCAGGAGAGAAATTCAGAATATGACTAGGAATTATATATGTAGAATCACTTCAAAATATATCATTTTTAAATCTGATAGCAAGAAGAAAAACAATAAATTGACTGTAAAACCACACTCTCTTCAAACTTCAATAATGAAACCTCTTACAGAGACATGGATTCTTTTATATAACAAGTACAACAAATATTAGTGGTGTATAAAAATTACATATTCCTTTTAAAGATTACAATTTCATGGCTTGTGAAAATGAATGCAAATTTGTAGGAGTTTCAGCATGACATTGTAAAAACCTAGTATCTCGGTTATATCAAACAATAAAAGACATGAATGAAGAGAAAATACATTTGTTGAGTAAGGCTCCCATACACAACAAATGACTCCAATTCATTCACCATCAAACTTGTCTGATCAACCAGGATCCGGCTTCGTAATTTCCCGCCCAAATAAGCTAAGATTCCCTTCCCGCATTCCCACCAACCAAAACCAGTTCAATCCGCCGTCATTCTGACTTACGCGTGATTCGGAAGGTCAGATTTTCTTCCGTGATTCGCCAGCAGCCGAATCTATTTCTTAAAGAAAAGTGAATTTAAATAAATAGAGTGTTGATTTTTATTGTTTTTTATATTATTAGTGATTATATCACATAAAGTTTCTATTAAAGAAGCTAATTTTAGATATTTAAAGATTGAAATGTTCTTGTTAGGGTTAGCATGAGTTTGTTTTTATGCCAATAGATAGCGCTTATATTTTTGGTATTCATAGTACTCTTTTTCATTATGTAAACTAACTCTAGTTCTTGTCACCGAGTGTGTAGGTTGTATTTTATGCCTAACTAGCTGGTATACCCATTCTTCGCACGGGTGGACTGAAAAATTAAACACAGATTGAAGGATAAAAAAGGTTTTAATGAGTAAATTTTACGTGATTTGCAAATTAAACAAAAAAAGCCTTTTGCATATCTCAGCTAAACAAAACAAAAAAATTAAAAAAAACACCTTTTTTAAATTTTAAGTATGTAGATCTAATAGCTGATAAAAAGGATTTTTTTTATTTATAACTCCCGTAACACTCTTGAGGGTCGATTTTTGAAAATACCTTCCTAAGCTGATCTCTGCTCATCAAAAGTAACACATTGTTAAAAGTTTTGTGTAATGAACGCTTAAAATAGTGTAAATAATTTATATCTGAAAGTGTAATGCATTAATATTAATTTGTTGTATTTATTTTATGCTAAAATTGTAATATTCACAAGCACTGCCATTTCTTATAAATTATAATGGCAATTCAATTAAAAACATAGCAAAATGTTAATGATAGAGTCAAGTTGGCAAATGTCTAGCTACTTTCATAGCTCGAGCTTTATTAGAGCTTTGTAAGACCCGCCATGTAGGAGGTCGATGCATGTTAATACTTTATCCAGCGCATTATGATTTACTGCAGTTTTTTTCATACAATATTTTTTTTTTGGATCACTACATTGAAAATTAAGCGATATACATAAACAAAATATTCCACTTTGGGAAATTTAATCCATTAGAGCTAATAAATTAATTAAAGGTATTCCACTGTAAAATTAATTATACACACCGTTCACTTAAAATAAATAGACAAATCATTCTCTAAGGTCTTCATTAACATACAAAAATATTAGACACTTAAATTTTGACAAACTATTTTTTCGGGACAAAAATAATAATCTTTGCAATCCGCTGAAAATGCTGTCAGCTGAAAACGCAATATCGGCTACAAAACTATTCGCCTTCCCCGCCAAAATACTCATGATAAAACCCGTGCTGCCATATATCTTGGAAGAGTGGATTTCAAAGAATATTCCTTCTAAGTTGGTGTGGTGTGGTAGTTAGGAGAAGGGGTGCCAGCTCAGGTGTCGTCCACGTCACTTGACCATGGTTCAAAATTACGTGGTCTGTAATGTAGTAAGTAATGTGATATTTGTTGCAGTAAAGTAAATATAACAAAGTATTGTGTTTACTTGTGTGTGAGTGTGTGTGTGTCGCTTTTGTTTAGTAAAGTTTTCTCTAAAATGTACCCATGGCTCAGAACAGGCACATGGAGCACTACTTTTGGCTGGAGGAGGCCAGAGTGAGGTTGGGATGGAACGAAACCTGTTTAAAAACCATCCCCATGCAAGATGACTGTAATTTTGTGTATGTATACCAAATTTATCCTTATTTGGTAGTCTGGATCTTGAGTTATAAGGGAACAGATAGACAGACAACAAATGCGTCTTATATGTATATAGATTTGTTTGAATTCTTGTGTATTATTACTTTTGTAAGCCTCATGACATACTTTATGGTGTACCAGTCTTTTAAAGCTGACCGAGTCACAGCAACATTTAGCTGGGTATAGCTAGTTATAACATAAAATTAAATCTTAAGAAGATATGAAAAATAAAAAAAGGCTCAAGATTTTGATTAAATCAGTATAAATATTTTTGTACAAACACAATATTGTAAAATATTTATTTTGCTATTTGCATTTGAGACAGGCATCAAACAAAATTTTAAAAATTGTCAAAAACAGATAAAAAAACCATACTTAAGAAAAATACCACCAATTAATTTTGCCAAAGACATTGTAATGTGTAAAAAATATTTGCAGTACATAATTGCCAAAAAAAAGTACTAAAATATAAAAAAACAAAACTTATATATTGAATTAATTAAAGATTACTGGAGGGAAAGATAAAACAGGCTAAGATAATACTCATAATATTAATTTCATATTGGTAGGCTACTCATTTTTGGCATGATTTTGAAATCATATCAAATTGTTATGTTGTGGCCAGTCTAATGTTATAGTAATGTACAGAATTAAAGGTACTTACGCATTATCGCAACTTATTGGTGACATTATACAAAATGAAGCACATGATTTCCAATTCAACGCATACAAAGTTGGGACTGCCAAAGTGGCGAGTTGTCTTCAGCGTTGGTGATTGTGCAATAATACGTAAGTACTAAATAAAAAAATTATCCAAGGTATATATATCCCGAGAATAAAAATAAATTGAAAAATGAAGTACAATAATAACATTAATTGACATAAAAAGAACTGAACTAACTTTATCAATGCAAAAGCATAATTTGAAAAAATGAGCTACTTGCATATAAATGCAACCTATTGATGACATATGAAACAAAGCACATGACTCACAACTCAGCATATATATATGACATGCGAAATCGGGGTTCCAACTTCCCAAATTATTTTGAACATTAGCAATTGTTAGGATAGTACATAAGTACCAAAAATAATTTATCTTACGACTACCTGCTTCCTCAACAAGTATTTAAGCCATTTGTCTGTTTTGCTCATTCTCTGATGAATATTCCAGTTTGATATGTAATTACTACCAACACTGCTTTTGCTTGGGCAGTATAATTACCCGTTTGATTTTCTACAAGGCAATTTTATGCACTGAAGCCAATAGTATACCCTTAAAAGTTAAAATATAAAGACATAAAATTGCAAAATATTATTATACTATCTAAAACATATAACGAAAACGGAAATACTATACTTACGTTAATTGCAGTAATAAGAACTGAAATACCCTTATTAATAAGAAGTTTTAGTTTGTCAAAATTATAATCTTCGCATTCTAAGGAAATAAATAAATTCTCCGAAAAAATACTGAAATTGTAAGTTGTAATTTGTAAGCAAAATCACACACATAAACATCCCGTGATAATACCTAAATGTTGCCAAAACAACAAAACAAAATTTTAGTTGTTAAAAGAATAGTCATTAAAAAAATGATTTATTCGAAAAATAATCCTAATTAAATATCAAAAAATAGAAAAATTGAATAAACATTCCAACCGATAAACATAGCTATAGTAAAAATTTGTAATAATCTTGAAAAACTGCATGTAAAGAATAAATTTTCCACTTAGTGAGAAACGTGACATCATATGACGTCATAACACTGGAAAATCACTTAAAAATTAAATTTTAAAAAATTTAGAAAGAATTACGAATGCCAAACCTATTTAAGAACCTTCCCCATGTAATTTTGTGTACGTGTACCAAATTTCACATTATTTAGTTGTCTGGATCTTGAGTTATAAGGGAACAGAAAAACAGACAACAAATGCATCTTATATATAGAGAGAGATAATCTTGTGCAAATAATAAAATTAATTTTGCATGTATTCTTTTTTCAAATTTAGAAATTTGAAAACTTTATTCTTTACTTAATACTTTAAAGCAAAATGTTTTTTTTTTTTTTTTTTTTGGGGTGGGGGAATATTCTGAAGGATGTTTGAAATAGCTTCAGAGATCAATTTGATAAGAATTTATTTAATTTTGGGAGAAAAAAATAAAATATTTATAAGAATGCTAAAATAAAATAAAACACCAATATTATCGATAATTTTAATTTTTAAAAAAGATTCTATTTTATTACTACATAGATCTCAAATTTTGTTATATAAAACCAACAAAATCTAAATGGCATGTAAAGTTTTTAATTTATTAATGTATCAGAAAACCATTTTTAAATACATAATCAAAAAACTAGTTGCTATATGCTACAAAAGCTGTAGAATATAAACATTAACATTAAAAACATTAGATACATTATTTGTAAATGTAATTGTGTTTTTATTTAGTTACACAATACATATTTATTATTTGTTACTACTTTTCAGACTTTAATTACACTTGATACTAACAGGCAAAATATAAAAAAATAAATAAATAAAACCTGAAACGTTAATCATCTTAAAATATTAAAAACAGCATCCATGTTCGACTGCAATTGATGGAAGAATGATTGACCTGTGACAGTGTGAAGGCAAATTCTGCTCATTCAGAATCGTTGTGAATTGGAAAGATTGCTACAGACTCGGAATCGTTTGGTGTGAAGGGAGCCTAAGGGACACATAAAACTAGATTCATTAGAGAATACTTTATCTCTGACAAACATATTTATATATATAATTAAAATATTTTTAAAAATCATTCATTATTTTATTTGTAATATATATTCAATCACGATGATATAATATATATAATTGTTATGTAATATATGTCATAATTAAATATTTTTGAGAAGGAAATAATATTTAAAAGTACAATTTAAGGATCAATGTATTCCGACAGTAAAGGTAAAATGTGATTTATTTCTTTATCATATCCACACTGATATATTACAAGATAGCTAAAATTATAACTATTACAAAAAGAAAAAGTAAGTAAAAGAATAAATAACACATTTTAAACTG
Source organism: Trichonephila clavipes (assembly GCA_019973935.1). Taxonomy (NCBI): domain Eukaryota; kingdom Metazoa; phylum Arthropoda; class Arachnida; order Araneae; family Nephilidae; genus Trichonephila; species Trichonephila clavipes. Next base: position 76,204 of record BMAU01017860.1, on the reverse strand, counting down.
CATATAGAATGGTACATAATATTTTGATTATTAAAATAGAATAACTCAATGATTTCAGTGAAATTTATCTGTTATTATCTGTTGTACATACAAAACCTCTGTTATTTAAACTTCCACAAATTTACCAAAATATATGCATAATTTTGCAGTGTCCTACTAAGGGAGACCCCTCATTAAGATTCCGGGAGCAAGGTTATTAATAATTTTACTTTAAAAGATCTGTTTTGATCATATTTTGAAAAAATGGAAAGCAAAGAATATATTTTTTTAACTGTAAATTACTTTTTAGATACAGGAAGAAAAAAAAGATGCATTTAAAAGGAGAGAGAGAGACGGAAAAAAAAAATTACATCTGAGTGTGCTTGGGAAATGTTCCAAGGTTGAGGAATATACAACATTTTCATCGAAATTTTACGTGTTAATTTTTAAAAGAACCTACAAGAAAGAACAGAAATTTCATGAAAAGAATTTCACATATTTAATAATACATATTATGCGCCATAACAGATTTAAAAAAACTGCTTTTAAATGAAAACATTGGTACCCTTTTTTTCTATGTCATTAAATAATTAAAAAAAAATATACCTGCGTAGTCAAAGTAGATTTTGATTATACAAATTGATTTTAAAAACATTACTTAAAGAAATATTGGAATACTTTAAATTACATAAATAAAACTTTTAAAGTTAAATTAGCTGCAAATTTTCTTTAAATTTATTAAAGTTCAAATAATTAATTTAAGTGCAGCATGTTTACACTGATCAAGACACTGATAGTGATACAATTATTAGAAAGCAAAAATAAGTACAAGAAGAAATCTGTATGAACTTATATTCAATAAAATATGGTCAAACACTAAACTGAAAAATTCTGTCAAATTAAGCTATTTCGGTATCACATTACAATAACTTGAATAAAAAAATTTAAAATTTGTACGATTATAATGTGAATCAGACACAATACAGAAAAAGAACTTCAGTATAAACCCAGAGAGAAATTATACATAAAAAATATATATTTTACTAGCTGGTATACCCGTTCTTCGCACAGGTGAACGGAAAAATTAAACAACACAGATTGAAGGATAAAGAAGCTTTTAATGAGTTAATTTTACATGAATTGCAAATTAAACAAAAAAAGCTTTTTTCATATCTCAGCTAAACAAAAAAAAAAAAGAAAAAAAACCCTTTGTTAAATTTTAAGTATGTAGATCTAATAGCTGATAAAAAGGATTTTTTTTAATTTATAAATCCAAGTAACTCTTGAGGGTCGATTTTTGAAAATACCTCCCTAAGCTGATTTCTGCTCAGCAAAAGTAAGACATTGTTAAAAGTTTTGTGTAAGGAACGCTTAAAATAGAGTAAATAATTTATATCTGAAAGTACAATACATTAATATTACTTTCTGTTGTATTTATTTTATGTCAAAATTGTAATATTCGCAAGCAATGCCATTTCTTAAATTATAATGGCAATTCAATTAAAAACATAGCAAAATGTTAATGATAGTCAAGTTGGCAAATGTCTAGCTACTTTCATAGCTCGAGCTTTATTAGAGCTTTGTAAGACCTGCCGTGTAGGGTAGCGATGCACGTTAATGTTTTATCTACCGCATTATTTACTGCAGTTTTTTTTCATGCAATATTTTTTTGGATCACTGCATTGAAAATTAATGGATATACAAAAACAAAATGCTCCACTTTGGGAGATGTAATCTGTTAGAGCTAGTAAATTAAAGATATTCCAACATAAAATTAATTATAAACACCATTCACTTAAAATAAATAGTCAAATCACTTTCTAAGGTCTTCATTGACATACAAAAACATAAGACACTAAAATTTTGACATTAACTATTCTTTCGGGATAAAAATGATAATCTTTGCAATCTGCTGAAAACGCAATATCTGCTACAAAGATATTCGCCTTCCCCACTAAAATACTCATCATAGAACCTGTGCTGCCATATATCTTGGAAGAGCAAATTTCAAAGAATATTCCTGCTAAGTATTGGTAGAGTATTCCTGCTAAGTTGGTGTGGTAGTTAGGAGAAGGGGTGCCAGCTCAGGTGCTGTCCACGTCACTTGAACATGGTTCAAAATTACGTGGTCCGTCGCCAAAAGCCCTCATGTAGCTGAACAGAGTGACGTTAATATTCACTCATTCCAAAAAATACAGTACAGTAGTTGTACTTATTTTTATACTTAAAATTCAATATCTGCCTATTCAGTTAAAATCATAGCATTATAATTAACTACTAACCATAAACAAACTATGCAAATATGTCCAAATGATGTAGTGTGAAAGAGAATGTTTATCTACTGTAAGTACCAGAAGCAATAAAAGTATTTATTTTGAAAAAAAATCATTTTCTCACTACCAAATGTGCATAATAAAATCATAAAAAAACATTCAAATACAGAGAGATTTATAACAACCTCTCCCTTCAAAATTTAGTTTTATTCTGAAATAAAAAAAAATTAGAGATTATGCTGATCACAGGAATTAATTAGAAGCAAGCGCCTTGCGAAGCCAAAACAAAAATGGTTTCTTCACAAACAAAAGATAGATATATGCTGTTGTGGGCTTTTTTGCAGCGCAAGCCAGAATTGCTTGCAGGTGGAAGAATTTTTTTCTACTTACTTGACAAATATTGTTATATTTTGAACACTTCACACAATATCTTTATAAATTATAGCCTATGTGTTATTCTGATGTATAAGCTACATTATTGTAAAGTTTCATTAAAATACATTCAGCTGTTTTTGCGTGAAAGACGCCCAAACATCCTCACAAACTTTCGCATTTATAAAGGAAGAGAAATTATACATACAAAATATATATTTTATAAATGTAATAAAAAAGGGAACAGGGGGGGGGGACCCCAGTTAATAGACTGTAAAACTACATAATCCTCAAATTTGCATAAAATGTCCTCTCATATAGATAGAAATATCTTTTGTCATTTAAGTAAACATTAAATCTTAATGATATACAAATTAAGTTTTATTTTTCATTAATATGGCTTAATGGAAAATTCAATAGGTTTTAAAAAGATAGTGTGATAACCAAGGTCTCTAACAAATTTATATTGAGCAATAAAAGCTATCACTTTTGTAACGTATGGGACAAAATACTATCCTCATTACAGTACCAGCAATGAAAAAATATTATCCTAATGACATATTTCAAAATTATGCTATTATAAGTAATAAAAATTGTTATGCTTAAAAACTTATAACAAGTATTAAAAGTAATAATTGAAGACAATACTTTTGTAAGTTGGGACAAAAAAAACTTGCCTCATTTGAGTACAAGCAAAGAAAAAAATATTATCTGAATAACATATTAAATAAGTATCATTAATGTTAATCAATAATTATGCTGACAAATATATAGCTGTTAAATAACATTTAAAGAATGTCTCTCAGGGAAAACAGCTCTTCTAATACTTTCAATGTCACAAAAATATATTTTACATTTGGAAACACAATGGATTCATTCATAAAAAATGTATTCATACTGATAAATATCTAGACCAGCTGTTCTGAAACTGTCGTGCATTGACCCCTGAGGATCCCCAGTGCCTTTGCAGGGAGCCTACGACGGTCTCTTATGTAATTATAAGATATTGCTCTTTCATAGATTCTGAAAAGCATTGGGAAAAAATTGAAAGATGTGCCATCCTAGACTTGTTACTAAATTGCCCCAATGAAAAAATTTTACTAGAACATTATTTCACAATCAGAATATTAGTTCAATTAGTGTTTTGGAATATTTTTAATTAGATATTTACTGTTTTCTTAAAGGAAAAAAGTGTTTAGAAAATCAGTATAAGTAGCAGAAGCAGTCTTAGGATTATAGAGGAACCTTTAAATCTTTCAGCTATGTGTTGGGAGTCAGGATAAAGGGTGTTCAAAATCTTAATGTCTGCAATGTCAAGCTGTTCGTAAAGGGGACCTGATGTGATCAAAAGTTTAAGGACTGCTGATCTAGACAACTAAACATACTATTTCTATAACCGGAGGGATAAAAAGTACTAGAAAATCAACTTTGAAATTCAGAAGTTATCAAAAGCTTAAATTCCTACCAACTGCTCATATTCAATACCACATATGGAAATAGCATATTAAAAAAATACCTCACTGACTATACTATTTATGAGAAAAAATATATCAAGAGTATTCAAATGTAACATTTAAATTACTTAGACAATTACAAAAACATTTAAATTGAAACACAATGACTCAGAAAAAAAATTCAGATTATGTGACTAGGAATTGTATATACAAAATATATTATTTGTAAATCTAGTAAGATGAAGGGGAAAAAAATGACTGTAAAACTAAATTCTCCTCAAACATATTCTCTCCCAGTACAACAATATATATATATATATATATATATATATATATATATATATATATATATATATATACACAAGCTGTACCCTGCTACGCATTGCTGTGGCTCAGTCTTGTTAAACAGAAAGCACATGTTTTCAGTATGTTACAACATTTGTATTGCAGGTATGATCTTTTATAAAAAAAATGTATAAATATATATACGCAAAACTTTCCTTAACTGATATTTATAATTTGTTAACCAAATGCTTTAACTTATTACGGCTTATTTTTGTCCCTATGTTATGAACCTAAATTTATTTACATTGTCTTTAAAGTGGAGACCTCAAGTTTGAAGATAAATTTTAAATGGCTCTAATCTGGATTCCTTGAGGGCAATGGGTAGATTTTACATTGGTTATAGATATTTCTATTAAATCAGAGGTGTGTTCACAAAAGCACATTTACCCAAAAAATGTCACTAGAAAACATGAATTTTATTTCCTGATGTTATATAGGAAACGTTTTGATTCCGCAGCAAGCAAAATTTTTAATGGCTCTGTGGTTCTCCGAGTTGAGGCAGTTTAAATTTTTCAATGGTAAAAAACATTCCTTATGTTTCTCCCTTCAATTCCAGAGCTTTGCAATAAGGATACACTTTCAACATTGTGTAGATGAGAACATGCTGCCTGAACCTAGAATCTTCAACTGGATTGTACTGGAATGCAAGGTGACTGTTATTGTGTGATTGCTCATCACAAAGTCATGTTTGACACAGATGTGCTCTTTCTGGTTACATCTTTCTGATGTTGTAAAACACTAATGATGTGCTCGCAAATGTGCATCCTCAAGTCTGGCTGCATAATGCTCTGCTGTGCCCTCAGCATGTGTTTGTGCCATACTTTGTCTGTTTTCCTCATTAGCTAATATCCATTCTTTCTAAGTTTGATGTGCAATTACACTCGTTGCAGTACTTTTGCCTTGCAAGTGAGAGAGTGAAGATTAACGTCGCACTGTTCAGCTGCACAAGGGCTTTTGGCGACGGACCACGTAATTTTGAACCATGGTCAAGTGACGTGGACGACACCTGAGCTGGCACCCCCTCTCCTAACTACCACACCACACCAACGGGAGGACGTTTCAGCTCTCGACAGATTTAGCGTGCATCGCTGCCCTACACGGCGGGTCTTTAGTGGTACTGGGCTCAAACTCGTGACAAAGCCAGCCACGATCCGATGCCTATACCACTCGGCTACCGCGGCCACTTTGCCTTGCAAGTATGACGACCCAAGTTTGATTTCCCGCAAGGCATTATTCCTATGTAGTGAAGCCAATTAATTGACTGCACTTAAAAAGGAAAAAAATTCAAGATATTTTCAATCGAATACGCCAGGATAATTCCAATATAAACATGGATTTTTCAGCAGAAATCTACGACAAAGTGTTGATAATGATGGAGTATTTTTGCAATTCACAGTTCGAATAGCATTAGCAATTGTTTTCAACAAAGTTAAGGGCATATCTTTAAAACAGAGTGGTTTATATCTAGACACAGACTGCTTTTCACATGGACAATTATTTGTTATCTGTGTACTTAAATATTAGCATCGCCACAGCCAAATTACCACCATGTAAATCGCACCATTTTCCATCCATTTCTTTTTCATAAAAAAATGTTAGAATCTTTATTGTTTAGATATTAAGGTGTGATACACGTGGCACCTATTTTGTTATGGTGATGCTAATACATATTTACTGATGTATGTTACAGAGCAGCAGTCACCAATTGGTGATGCACAAGAAATTCTGGATGATATGCAGAAAAATTGGGAAATTTATACTTTTATGAAGATTCAGTTTAAAAAAAGATGAACAACAAAGTAACATATTACAGAACACGAATTATTCTTTACTAAAAGCTTTTAGTTACCGAAATAACTAAACAAAAAACAAAATTCCTGAGGTTAGCAATTTTTGGTAACCTCAACCAATTTTTGGAAAATTAGTGGCAAAACACTTCAGTCTGTTGATTGTCACTTTTCATGAAGCTTATTTTCAAGGCAGAGAAGATTAAATAAAGACATAAATATAGCTATAGTGCTCCACTACATAGAGGTCAATCCTATTAGTGAACCGCAAATTATAAAGTTATACAATAAGTGGTCTGTGAAGTGTTGAAAATGGCAACTACTGCTCTAAAGTAGGCACAGCAGACAATTTCTTTATATATACAGACAATGAAGCAACACAAAATGTCTACTCATAAGCATTGTAAAATTAACCCTTTTACCTCAAGAAGAGTCATTTAAAATTTGTTTTCAAACTTGGCACCTCTTCTATGGAGACAATGCAAATAATTTTAGATTCATAACATGACAAAAAACCATAATAACTTGAGAGTATTCTGTTAACAAATTACAAATGAAATCTGTTTAGAAAAGTTTTGTTAATGTATATTTCCACATTTTTTTATATAAAAAAATCATGCCTCAAGTGCAAGCAGCTAAAGATAGAAATTTGTGCTTTCTCCTTTCTTTTTAACCAGACTGAGCCACAGGAAAACATGATTGGGTACAGCTAGCTATAACAAACTTAAATGATAAAAAGCTATCGAAAACCAATTATTATCAACAAATTATCATTTTGATAAAATCACCAAAAAAAGTTGTAAACAAAGGTTCTTGGGTATTGTTGCAACTATATCAACCCTGATTTTGTTCGTGTCATACACGGTGAAATGGCAATTAAGTGCTAATGTTGCCAATATGGTTGCGATAATACATAAATATCAAAACAAACACAAAATTACATCAGAAAATCTTAATTTTTCCATTTATATTTCACAGTAACACCAAATAAAATTTTGAAATTACACAAAATAGATATTTCATGAGTCTAATGTTATTGCCCCAACTATTAAAAACTACAATAACTATTTCGTGGAAAAATTCCCTACCAAGTGCAAAAAAGTATTATTGTTGTGCACAAACAGGCATAGAATGTTCTTCCCTTATTGAATGCATATTGCAGTATTTGGCAATGTCTTTTGATTTTAGGTAAATGGCTGATTAAAGAAAAAATATAAGTACCATAAAAAATTATATATTAATTTAATTTAGATTCATTGGAAAAAGATAAAATACCGTAAAGTCTGGCATATAACGCGCACCCATACTTTCAAGCTGCAATTTTTAAATTTTAGGTATATTCGCTCTATATAACGTGCACCCCTTTTTTACGAAGAAACATGAAATGTACAAATGCAATGTTGTTATGTTTAGAAGCGATTTATTCACGGTGTTTGTCTAAGCAATTTCAAAAATAGTATACTTTTAGAACTACCACCTTTTAAGTTCAATAGGAATGTCATGTCTTTTAAATAAATAGTATTTCGAAATATTTAGAAGTTTAACTTTTTTATGCTCATTTATTTTTTAATTTTTAAAGCCCTCATTTTTATACCCAGCGTATAAGTCACACCTGTAAATTTTGATCCTAAAATTTTGTGTTCAAAGTGCGCGTTATATGCCGGATTTTACGGTAGGTGGAAGATTTTAATTGGTATGCTACTCGCTAAACACATACATAGTGTACAGAATTCAATTTAGTATTTTATATATAAAAATTATCCAAAGTAAATATTCTGAGCTTAAAAATAAATTGAAAAATTATATACAATACTAACAGTAATTGACATAAAAAGAGCTGAACTATCTTTATCAACACAAAAGTATAATTTGAAAAAATAATTACAATTTTATGACCACCTGCTTCCTCAACATGTATTTGAGCCCTCTGTCTGTTTTGCTCATTCACTGATGCCTACTCTAATTTGATCAAAATTTATCCCTCGCACTGTGTTTGCTTGGTCAGTATGATGACCTAAGTTCGAGTTTCTGCAATACAATTTTATGTACTCAAGCCAATTGACTGCAGTTAAAGTGAAGGTTTAAACAAAAACATATGAAATTACAAAACAGCTCTGAGTGGGCTTCCTTTGTGGCCCTTTTTCAGATATGAGCACCATTTAAGTGGTATTGTAATAACATTCGTTGGGGCTCCTGCATCATTGATACAGCGGTAGCTCTACGTCCCTGACAAAAACAAACCATAATAACTTCCAGCATTTTTTTTTAACAAATTACTAATGGAATCTGTTTGAGAAGGTTATAATCTTATAAAGCAATGGAAAACAAAATAAGAAATTCTTAAGTTTTAACATTTGTATTTCAATACTAACATCAAATGAAAGGTACTTATGTATTATCGCAACCTATTAGCGATATTGTGTAAAACGAAGCCCGATTGCCAATTCCGCGTGTACAACATCTGCGAAAATGGAATGGTCAACTTTGCGAGTTATCATTAAAGTTGGTGATCGTTGTGATAATACATATGAATCAAATGAATTTAAAAAGTTGTCTAAAACAGAGAAAAAACATTCTTATTAAAAACTCCTTCGATTAATTTCGTCAAATTAAAATATCTCCAAGTGAGAAAAACATTGTTTTCAATCATTGAATGTTATATCGCGGCATTTGGCTACGTCTTTTTATTTGAGGTAAATGGTTGACGGAAACTATTTGGTAGAAAAATAAATAGCATACAGAAGTCAATTATGTTAGTTTCATTTTTGCTTAATAAAGAGAAATAAATTTAGCTTAAAAGTACAGAAAAAACATGATGTAGAATTTAATTAAAGTCATAAACATCCCGCGATAAAGCTATCTGACTGCTGCCAAACCTACAAAACAAAATTCGAGTTCTTGAAAGAATAATTTTTAAAAAATGATTTATTCGAAAAATAATCCCAATTACGTATCAAAGGACAATAAATAAATAAACATGACAACGCATAAACATAACCATAGAAGAGTTATACAATAATTTTGAAAAATCTAAGCGTAAAGTTTAAATTTTTGCATTCAGAGCGAATCCTGACATCGTATGACATCATAACACCAAAAAATCACTTAAAAAAAAATTTCAAATAATTTAGAGAGAATTTCGAATTAAAAGTACATAAGATACTGACTGGAGTCAAATGCAACGTTGTATCAATATTTCAGATTAATCCATGGAGAACTTTTTGAGTTATGCGAGCATACACAAACCAACACAACATTTATATATATATATATATATATATAAGTACAACATAAATATCAGTGGTATAAAGACTAAATATTCTTTTTCCCAGATAACAATTTCTCGGCTTTTAAAATTTAATGAGATCCGTAGGAGCTTTCATTGTGACACAACCAAGTATATCACTCACTTATATTGATTAATAAAAGCAATAATTGGAAGCATAATACTTTTATAGGGAGTGATACAAATAAAACAAGCTTCATTCAAGAAGGAGTAAAGAAGACTGTTGTCAGTATTTACATGTTTAATTAGTATATTGTCTGATTAAAGTGTAGAATAGGAGGCCCCATGCTGAAGCAAAAATTTTAGGCAACCAGAATTAGTCATCAAACTACCTATATGTAGCGATAAGTGTTAAGAAAGCAATGAAGAGCCGAATTTATTCTGGCATCTAAAATAAACTTCCTCAAATCCTAGGAACCCAACTATTCTATACTTTAGCATCTTGTTTAAAGTAAAAAATAATATTTGTATGTATATTAAACAGATAAAATATAAGAGGTGAATGTTACGTAATATATACTATGATTGAATATTGTCTGATATGGATATTATGCTATGAACATTTAACTATAAATGTATTCTGAGAGGTTGAAAATTAAAATGTTTTATTTCTTTACAGTATTTTGACACAGATATATTACAAGACAACTACAACTATTACATTGATAGAAAGAAAAAAATAAGCACAAGAAAATACCACATACATTTTAAATTAGTATACATAACATTTTGATCATTAACATAGAACAAGGACTTAATGTTTTTATGTGTTAATAATCTAAATCACGGGATATATAATGAGTTTTCCACTAAAATTGTAAATTATCTTTTAAACATAATAATCAATAAAAATATGTATGTAATAATAATAAATTAAATACTTCAGAGTCTGCTTCAGAAATGTCCCTCAGTTGACCAGTAACACAAACCTTTTAATCCAAATATTATTTTTCCTTAAATATCCTACAAGAAAGAAATAAGAGTAATGTGGTGAAAAGAATTTAAAAATTTTAAATAACAAAACAAAGAACATTTCACAAGTGGTTAAAGAAATCCATTTTTTTTTAAAAGTATGGCTCTCTATTTTTATTAAGCTAACAAACACAAAAAAAAAGAAATCACTTCTCCCAACTCACATTTTGTTTACACAGAACAATTTTAAACATATATAATAATTGAAGAAATATTTAAATATTTTAATAGAAACTGTTAAATAGACATTTAGTTTAATTTATCATTAAATTTTTAAGATTAAAGGAATTTATTTCTCAAAAGTATATATACATACAAATTTATTTCACAATAACTAAAAAGTTCAAGTATAATTAAAACTAATAAAAAACTTAATTTCTATAAAATTCAATTCAATTATTCTTACTGAATACCATATGGTCAAACATTATACTGAAAAATTATCACAAAGACTGAGCATTTCTGAGACATTAAAAGAATTCAAATGTAGCAAATAATTTTAATGATAACATGGTGAATCACACAATATGAAACCAAAAGGATTTGATTGTCTAGAAATTTTATATACAAATGAATAAAAAATATAATCACTTTTAAATCTGATAAATGTAAAATAAGACAAAATGATAGTAAAATTACATTTCTTTCAAACAAGGATTAAAAGGTATTCAATAGAAATCTCTTTTCTAATTTAATACTAGAACCGCGGATGGGGTCGATTTTCTAAAAAGTTACCAACAGAATTGAAAAAAAATCCTCGACTTTTCCTAATTTTATACCAATAATAATGGGTGGAAATATGAAACGTTAAATATTTATCATTCTTTTGTTTTTAATGGAATGGGTCATTTTGACCACAGTATAAATTTGCAATTCAACATTTCCTGGAATGGGAAAAGCTTTTTTAGACCTCTTTCCATTTCCCAGATGTAAGCAGAACAATATTTCAAAGTCAGTAGATTGTTACTGATAACAGAAGAGCAGCTGATAATTTTGCTGTAGTAGTAGCCAGTTTTGCAGCACCCCCTCCCGTTATCATTCTGCCTCTGGTAAGCGTATTTAAGGAATGTATCTCTGCGATGTTTTTTTGTTTTGACTATTGAATGGAATGTGATGCACAATACTACCATAGCCAATGCCGTATTCTAATGGGCACACATCTGGTTCTTTATGACTGCACAATTGGTTGTTTGTATTCAGAGATAAAATTTATCTTAGGTGAAAATGGCTGGGAGAAATATATGTAAATCAACAGTTAGTGAGGCCGTGGGAAAAATGCGAGAATTGTAGGAAAATAAATCCAAAAACGATAATGATGAAGAAATTACTTTCAGTGATGATGAAAATGTGCCTTCAGATGAAGAAAATATTTCCTCGGATGAAGATGCCGTACCTAATTTCCCTGTACAATGTACGAGCAGAAACCCACTTCTGGAAAGAAAAAACAATGTGTAAATAAACGTAAAAAGTCATCAGATTCAAATCCAGATGAAATGAACTCTAGAACTTTTGTTACAAATGATGGAACGTGTTGGGAAAACATCACCTCTGGAAGTTGTATGCATGGAAGAATTGCTGAACATAATGTTTTCAAAGAAAAGAGTGGCCCAACAAGTTATGCAAAGCGAAATATTGAAAATGGTTATGCAATTAGCTCATGGAAGCTACTTATAGATGAGCCTCTGCTTCGTCATATCAAAAATTGTACAGAGGAAGAAGCTCACTGTCAACTGGGAAAAAATGAATAGTCAACAACTTTAGGAGACTTAGATGCTTTTATATCAATTTTGTTTGCTTGAGGCAAATATGGTGCAATAATCTGGAGCTTAGTCTGTGGTCTGTTTGGAGTCAACCTTTTTGTGGCGATACTAGGGCAAGAGATTATTGAGCTCCCTTCATCCCACAGTTGAAATCAATAATTACCCAAAAAAGCTTCCAGAAACCATATCATTTTATAACTCAACAAAATTTGGCGTCTACATTGCCGACCAAATGGCTCAGAAATATTCTGTGAAGGCAGGACCAAGGAGGTGGCCAGTTCATGTATTCCACAATATAATGGATCGTACAGGGATTAGTTCATGGGTTACTAGAAAGTTACGAAGTTGCTAGAAAAAAAATTTCGAGGAGAGAATATCTGCAAAAACTCAGAGTTCTTTAGTGCGTATATTCACAAAATAAAGTACAAGACAGATGCACAGACAAAAGAGGACACTACTAAAGAATCTGTGCAGATGCGAAAAAGGGTTCATTGCCAAGCTTGCTTTCAAGTATAGAAACAAAACTGTAGATACTTGTTCTGACTGTAAAATATTGATATGTGGAAAGTGTACAAAATATATAAAAAGTTGCCCAAAATGTGCATGAACTGTGTAGGAAATCTTGGCTGGTAGGAAACTAAATACTTCTACTAAGTTGTCTGTATATTTTACTAACTGTATACAATATTCCATATTGTAATATCTTATTTTTTATCACTAATTATTACAATTTAATGTTAAAAATAAATAAATGTCATGGCCAAATACTTACAGTGTACTTTTAACATAGCATAGGTTTTTATTAATTATGGTCAATTTGACCCAGCCAGCGGTTTTAGGTGTACCAAAACTGCAACGGTTCTAGTGTTAAGAACATACATATTAGAGGCATTAAAATTAATAATCCTTTTCAAAGGCTAAAATGCTTGTGAAGTTAACAATAAGTGATAATCTTAGAGGTTTTAATATGAGTCTAGGAAAATTAGAACCGGGCACCTTCCGTCCGGGTTTTTTGTTCATTATGGAGAGCATGTGTTTTATTTATTCATTATTTTTTTATTTATTTACTTATTTATTTATCTTGCGATAGATGGCACCACAACAGATCAGAAAATTGGGTGTTCAAATCACGTCCGGGTCACCAATGTAGGAAAATTCGAACCGGGCACCTTCCATTCCGAACGCGAGTACTTTATCGATCAGGCCAAAATGATCCTCTTTGCGTGATGTCTAGTATTGGTTTATTTACATACCGCTACACTAGTATACCAAACATGACTCACAAAAAACTACATAAAGTAATAGAAGCCATAATTTAAAGGATTATACTTATGCAGGGTGTAGCACAAAAACTAGCATCATTAAACAAGAAAAACCTTTTTTGTATCTGTGGATGACATTTAATAAGTATATTATTAGTAATAGTTATTTTTTAAAATAGCAACGATGCATACAGTGGTGGCCAAAATTGTGAATACTTTTGAAAATTCTTACAATTTTTAAATTTATATGCTTATAGAAAATGTTATGTTGCACAAAATACACAGTCTAAAAAAATCATTTTAAAGAGAATTTAATGCTGAATTCAATACAAAGGGAAAATAAATCCAAATATTTGCAATGCAGGAAATTATCAACACACATTAGATACTGATGATAGTAGTGGGTTATCAGAACTTACCATGAAAAGATTTCCCTTCTGGGAATGAATAACATATGGAAAACACCAGACACTTAATGAAATGTTTGAGAAAGTTTCTGTACTATTGGGCTGTTCTACTGTATCATCAGACGAATTCATTGCAGTAGATGATGATGCATGAATAGCTCCAATTATGACAGACAAAGACATCTTAGAGTTTATTCAAAGCTAAAAAAATATCATTGATGTAGATTGTGGCAAAAAAAAAATAAATAAAATGAATAAATAATACAATTCCTGTTCTCACATTATCAGAAATTCCAAATGCTGAAATGAATAACATTAAACAATTTGTTGGCAATTTTATGCTAAAAAAGACAATGCAAAGAAAATATCACATTTTTCAACATATCAATTAACAAATACAGAAAGTCAAAAAGGTAACTCGAACTCAAATTTCATTTACGTACAGTGATTTAAAAACATAACATGAGAAGAAATAAATATTTATGTATTTTTTTTAGATTAAATTATCAGTAAATATATTTCAATTTTATAGAACTAATATATATATATATATAACTTATTTCTCTAAAATATTTTCATACAGATAACAAGGCACCTTAAAGATGTATTATTGTAAGAAAGAAAAATAAAATACAAGGAAAAATATTTATGCATTTAACACTAATGAAAAAATTTTTATTTCCTGCCAAATACCATGCAATCACACTTATTCAATACCATAAGACCAAATACAATATTGTGTGAAAAGTGTTATCTTTTCGACTAAGCCATTTCTTTGACATATTATATTAATATCATTCAAACATGTCCTAATTTGCAAAAGATTACAAATTATATTACACAATATGAAATAAAAGGAATTTCAAAATATAGCATAAAATTATACTCACAAAAAATTTATAAAATATGTCATTTTCAAAATTTTATAAAGATTTTATAAATAAGATAAGTTTGCTTTATATTTTCATAAAACTTGAATAGAATTGTCTTCTGACAGGGGCTAATATCTTTTTGTATGCATATTGATTGGTGTAAATCATTAGTTACCAAATTTACTACTTCCATGTATCCCTTTGAAATTAATAGGGTTACCGCGGGAAAACCAATAAAAGTTATTTCTAATATACATTATCCCCATGCCAACCACATCGTCAGACAATAAAAGTATCAAGGTAACTATATCATAATGTTATTGCCCATCTTGGCGAACATAAACAACAGCTTGGTGCACGCCCCTTGATATCCAACTGACACCACAAAGTAATGAAAACATGCAATATTCTACAAACTGAAAGTTTCTTCAACAAATTTTATTGGACAAGAGAAGTTCAAAAAGAAGTTTTAAAACATTAAAAAGAATGAAAATAAATGAATTATAGTGACAATTAAAAGTACACACACATCACTCATTCTTTAAAAAAAAAATATCCTATTACTCACCCATATTAGAAATATCCATATTCGAAAATAGCACAAAATAAAACAGAAGACTGAAATAATGGAACAATTACACTGAAAATGGTTAAATTTTTAAAGAAATTGAATTAAAATCGTCAGAAATTAATACGATTACCGCAGGAAAAAAACAATAAAAGTTATTTCTAATATAAGTTATCCCCATAGCCACCACATCGACAGACGATAAAATTATCAAGGTAACCATATTGTAATGTTATCGCCCATCTAGGTGAACATAAACAACTTAGCATGTGCCCTGGGATATCAAACTAGCACCTTAATTTTAATATAAAATTACTTTTCTTAATGAATTTTAATGACATTTTATAATTTAAAGCAGTCAAATAATTTTAACATACATTTTTTATGACTAAAAATTCTAAACAGACATTACCACATGTGTCCCCTTAAATTTAATTACTCATAAAATCTGTTAATTTTGTTTTAAAAAATACTTTGTTTTTCAAAACAAAGGTCACGTAAACTGAGACAGGCACAGTAGGCTTTAGCTCTCATGGGCTATTGCACCACTTTCAGTTCAAGCTATCACAACTCAAAAGAACTTTGAGAAAAATCCACTTGTCTGCCAATTTTGATTATTTCATTCACTTTAGGAAGTTAGGTATAAGTTAGTTTCAAGAGGACAACAAACTAAGAGAGAGAGGACAGTACATTTGATTCCATGAAAAATATGTAAAACTTATTAATACCTGATAAGAAATAACTAATAAATTTTGGAATATTTCAATAAATAAAAACCAACATTAAATGTTTAATGAGCCATAAATTGTAGAAAAATACGAATTGAATATAAAACAGCAGTACAGCCAGTGCCAATTTAAACTCATTTCGGGCCCTGAGCGCAGAAGATCTACAGACCCCCTTGGCACTTATGGGGATCATAATTTATTCCCAGAAAACTTGATTAAGTTCAGCTTTTCTGGCATCCTGGGCACCCACCCCAACTGCCTAATGGATAAACCAGCACTGAGTACAGCAAAGTCGAAATAGAAAATAAAAGAAAGGAAATAAATATAAAAATATTATAATAATCCATCTAGGACACATTTATCAGTCTTTTGATGTTTAATAAACACAGTAATCAATAATTTTGGAAATTATTCCGATAACGATGTTCAAGCGAGAAACAAATGTTCAATAGTTTTTTTGTACACTGTAAAGAGAATTAAAACTTTAAAAATATTTCAATACACAAGTAAAAGATTATATTTCATAACTTACTAATGATTCAGAGCAAAGAAAGAATTATACGGGAAAGTACTATTGCATTTTTCCCGGCTTATCATCACTACCTGTTTGGTGTAGCTTCTTGGATTAGTTGGTCTGAGATTATTTCTACTTCCTTATTTTGTGCAGGGAAGGGAAGGATATGGAAATCTTACACCACTAGTTTTCAGAATTAATTAGGATCAACAGAAAAAATGTGAATGTACTTTTTTTTTTCTACTTTTCTCACAAGTTTCAATCGACATGTTTGAAAAACGAATCAAACATCATAGTTTTCTAAGAAATTTTGTAGAAAAATGAAAACCTGAATAAAAGTTACAAATTAATTATTCAACTGATTTATTACAAAACTTACGAATTAAATAGCCTGTTCAGGAAATATCACTTACAAAATGTGCTCTACAACCCTCAACTATTCTGCCCACAGAACTGCAAGCAGCTTTAAAGGATGCGATCACATCCATTGATTTATAATTAAGAAATGTTTCAGAAAACAATGTTGGTAAACTCACGAAAAAAGAATTCGAAAGCATCATAAGATTTAAAGAATGGTGAAGGGGTAAGAGGAGTCGGAAACCTCTATACCAACACTGTTAAATTGGCGGTTTTCGATGTACCATTTCTCAAAATCTGTTATAAGGATATCTGACATTTTGAAATAGAAAGCACAGAGTAAAGCCTAGAGTGGCAAGTGGCATGTAGTTTACGGAGTTCCTGTCCCTAAAAGGGGGACGTACCTCCTCATCAGAATTGATAAAATTAGAGCCGAATTAATGGGGTGACATAAAGAATTACTGAAGATTGAGAAAATTAAGATGGGCAGACAAAAACTGCTGAAAAACAGTAAGTCCGCTCACTGATGAAAGAAATGCCCTGCTTGCTGCGTTTTGATTGGTCGAAACCGATCAGCGCAGAAAGTGGGCGTGGAAAAGGATTGGGTCGATCCGAAAATAAACGACCCGAAAAAAGGAGATCTTGAAATTAAAGAATTAATTTCAAGATCCCACAGAAATAGGGGAGAACAAATTTTGATTAAAATTTAATGAACCAACTTGCACATTGCCTGTAAAAATGGGGGGGGGGGTGACCAAAAAATAAAAGAGTAGAGGACTGATCGCGGTATAAGAATTTATATAACGCAATGAAGTCATAAAGTGATAGAGATACTTGGTAAAAAAAAAATTGATAAAAGGAAACAAGGAATATCCAGCTTTCAAAAATAAACGGTCGCTCCCAGGAGCGATTTAATTTATGATTGCTGGATGAGAAACGAATTTTATGAGAGCTCTAGATAGAAAGCGCCGTGCCTCCATCTGGTGGCCGGAAAGGAAAGTAGAAGCAAGAACAATCGCAAAAATGAATCCAAAAGGTCACCCTCCCGGATTCTGACCGCGGTGAACGTTGCTTCGGAAACACTTTAATTCCGCGACTCTCAGCGCGGAGCTAGCATTTACTTGTTAGGGCGAGAGTTGAGTTTTTAGATTATAAATAGGAAGTTTAAGCTTAAAATTTAAAAGTTAAAATTTAAGAAAAGTTCCCAATGAGAAATAAGCTAAGTTTAAGCCCTAAGCCTTTTGGCTTGGGGGAAACTTATAAAGTCTTGTTCAAGAAGCGCTCTTGGGCGCTTTTGAGACGAGGGCACTGCGGGATCGTATGCAGGCTGGTTACTAATTAGCTCATTGGGAACGTTAAGAAGTTAATTTAAGAAAAGTTCCCAATGAGAAATAAGCTAAGTTTAAGCCCCTAAGCCTTTTGGCTTGGGGGGAAACTTATAAAGTCTTGTTCAAGAAGCGCTCTTGGGCGCTTTTGAGACGAGGGCACTGCGGGATCGTATGCAGGCTGGTTACTAATTAGCTCATTGGGAACGTTAAGAAGTTTTTATCAAAGAACCTTTTTGAAAGGTCCTTTAAATGAGGTAATAATGGTTTAATTTTTAGATCACGATAAATGACTTCATTGCGTATGAACCAGGGAGCATTTACTATCTGCCTCAAAAATGAGTTAGTCAGCGTGTGTAATTTCTTAAGATGGCACATGCCAGCGGATCCAAAAATTTGTGATCCGTAACACATGACCGGTCGGATGATAGATTTGTAGAGCAAAACTTTGTGCCGGATCGCAAGTTTACTCCTTCTGGAGATGAGCTTTTTAAGCATAGCGTGAACAGCGATCGCTTTTTTGCGAGTCTTGATTGATTGATTGATTGATTGAAAGGTTGAAGGGGATATAGAGCAACACAGGCTATGATCCCTCAAAAAAAAAAAAGACAAGACAAGAGAAATCCTAATAGATTAGTAGATATCGAAAAATTTCATTCCCTTCAAAAAAACTCTGAAAGTTGATTTATTATTCATTGCCCTTTCCAAAACATCTCTAAATGTAATAGTGGAATGTGGATCAATACGAAGAATAGACCAGAGATTATAACGATATGCCTAGTATAGCTAATACAATTTAATATAATGTGGTCCAAATCATTTATACGTTTACATGTAATACACATTGCATTATCCTGTAAATTAAATCTATGTAGAAAGCCTGGAGTAATAATCATTTTACTGAAGATTCGAGTGCTTAAGATTTCTTCTCTTCGATTCTCTGTCCACTTTGAAATGATATCAATGGTTGGAATATTTCCCAATTTTTCAAAATATTTGCTTGAGAAAATGCTTCATTGATTTTTTGAATTCTATTTCGATATATATTTTTATGAATGTCGTCTGAAGCAATCCAGTCAATGTAAACATTGGACTCCGTGACCGATCTTGCGAGATTATCCGCCTGCTCATTCCAAACAATTTTCGAGTGTCCCGGAGTCCAAAGCAGAATTAATTGGTTAACGTAGATAGCATATAAATTTTGTTAGCAAGTCTATGAATGACCTTATTGGATTTGATCGAGAAATTTTGAAGTGCAGAAAGAACCGAAAGACTATCCGATAAAACAAGTAAATTTACATTAGATTCCACCAGATCATCTAAAGCTTGACAAATGGCCAAAGTTTCTGCAGAAAAATGGAGTTATAATGGTTGATCCTGTAAGCAAATGAAGATTTTTGATATATCTGCTATCGATGTAATTTGGTCATTTTTGAAGCATCAGTAGCTATAATGAAAAACTTTTCAAATTCCCGTTCGACCGTTTCATCAAATAAAACACTTATTGCAGGAATCGGTAGATTTTTATCTTGAAATTTGAACCTATTGGTATAAATTTTACATGGAAGGTCTAAAAAGGTAATTAATCTGGGAATTGAAATAATTTGATCACCAATATTTAAATCTTGCAGCACACTAATGATATAATTTTTATCTTCTTCTAAAACATTAAGATTCAGTGCCTCTGGGTTGTTGCAATAAAGAGGAGAGAAATCACTATTGGAGATTTGAGTAATAAAGAACTTGTTTGCCAATCTTCTAATTTTATCTGACAAAATCTCTTGACCAGCCAACTCTAGTAGCACAATATTTGGGGTCCATTGAGGGAGACCTAATGCTATTCGGAGGGCTTTTGTTTGGATAACATTAAAAGGCTTTAATTGATTTTCAGACCATTTATTTATTATGTGACAAATATAATAAAAAACACTGCATATGCTGTTATTGACTAAATGAGATCTCTTGATCTCGGCCCATAGTGTTTATATGCCATACCTTTTAGTGCATTGATCCTTTTCAAGGCTTTACTGCTTAGTTGATTTTTAATATATAAATTTTGACAACGTTTAGAAAAAAAAACTCCTGAATATTTAATAGAAGTTTGCCATTGTAGGGGATATCCAGCCAACAAAATATTAGGAAGAGTATAATTTCTTTTATTTGATAATTCAGCTATTGTACATTTCTCTGGGCTTAAATTTAATTTCCAATATTTACACCACTGGAAAATTCTTTCCAGAGTATTTTGTAGTTTTTTGCAAATAACAGCAAGGGATTTATGAGAGCAAAATATAAAAATGTCGTCAGCATAAACCAGGCATTCAACTTCCGATTCTAAGGTTTCAAAAATATGCATGTAGATAGTATATAAAATAGGAGATAGGACACTGCCTTGGGCTAGGCCTTGCGGAACAAGGTTTTTGGGAGAAAAATAACCCCTCCATTTTATTTGGAAGGATCGAGATGTGAGAAAGTTATGAATCTAATTTGCTATATTTCCTGTTATACCAATTTGTAAACATTTATAAATAAGACCATCCACATAAACAGAGTCGTATGCACTTTTAATGTCTAAACTTATTCCTACAAAAAAAAATTTCTGTAATTTTGCATTCATTATTGCTTTATGTACCAGATAAGTAGCACTTCTGCTATCTTTGAAAGGAACGAAACCATAATGTTGGGGATGAAGTTTTCTTTCTTTAGTTAAATAGTAAGAAATCCTATTAGCCAAAATTCTCTCAAAAGTTTTTGAAAATACAGAAGTCAGAGCTATTGGTCTGTAGGAAGATATCTTAGTTTTATCTTTACAAGGTTTCGGAATCGGGAGAAGGATTGCGCATGCTTCCAAGAATCTGGAACGATTGCATTATCAAATAATTTTTTGGAAATATCTTAATATTACATCCCGTTGACCCTGATCAAGATTTTTAAAGAAGATTGCTGTAACATGATCCGCCCCAGGAGTTGTATTTTTTTAATTTTTTATTGCACTATGCAATTTTAGAATATGGAATGATTTATTAAGAAGGTTATTTTTGTCGTAGAGAAAATCCAAAGGAAGCGGTTCATGATAGGCATTTTTAGACGCAAAATAATCTGCAAACATATCTGCTTGCAATTGAGGATGAGTGATAAACCTATTATTAAGCTGAAGAATATTAAGTTTTTGATCCGTGTCAGTAACTGTGGAAATTTTTTTCAGAATATTAAAAAAACATCTTGGGATTAGAAATATTATTGCATATCTTGTCCCAGTACATTCTTTTGGCATTTTTAACGTAGAATCTAAGCTTGCTCGCATATTGTTTATATCTGATCCATAATTCAGATAAAATTTCTGTAATAGCTCTTTTCCTAAATATTTTTTTAAGCTTATAGAATTTATAACACGTACTATTCCACCATGGTGGGAAGGATCTATTCGAGACTTTAATTTCCCTAATATTATTAGCAATGACTTGCGATATCTTATCAGAAAGATTCTCAGAATTAACTTCAGGATTATTAAAAATAAAATGCGTTTGGTTCATAACTGCTTGACACTTTACTTTTTTAAAAATTCGTTTATTTGAATTGAGGAGAGAAATCTCTGTAATAATTGGACTATGATCACTTTCAAAGGAGCAATCTAAAACATAACTATTGCAGTATCCAGATATGCTTGAAGAACAAACTGTGAGATCTATCAATGATGTTGCATCTGCTGAACTTCTATAGGTGGGAACAGTCGTGTTAAGAACCAAATTAGAATCAGTAATCCA
This sequence comes from Trichonephila clavipes, assembly GCA_019973935.1. Lineage (NCBI taxonomy): Eukaryota > Metazoa > Arthropoda > Arachnida > Araneae > Nephilidae > Trichonephila > Trichonephila clavipes. The sequence continues at coordinate 54,179 of BMAU01017860.1, read as the reverse complement.
TTCAACGAATTCATTACTATACCTTGAAATGTGATCCGATCCCCACATCGGGTGATGAAGGTTAAAATCACCAAAAATAATCATAGGAGCCATCAGGGATTCGAGAAAAGATTTGATTATTATAATATTAAACCCCTGTGGAGCGTAAATATTTACAATATAAAATGAAATATTTCGAAAATGTATTTTAATTGCGAGTATTTCTAATTCTCTGGTTTGTTGAATCTGTATAGGAATCTGTTGTGCAGAAATATTGGAAGGAACAGCAATTAATAAACCACCACCTGATCTGTCTTCTCCATCTTTTCTAAAAAAATGGTTTTATTTTGGAAGATTTGTATTATCGTGAATTGATAAAAAAGTTTCTTGAAAAATCCAGATATCTGCTTCAGAAAAGGGAGGGATATTCAACCATATGAATTTATTTTTGAGGCCTCTACAATTCCATTGAATTATATTCATAAATACTTAAGAAAAAAAATTAACTAGAACAAACTATCCTCCCCCTGTGAGGAAAGAAAACCAAACTAATGAAGACAATAATTAGCCCCCAAAACAAAAACTTGAATAAAAGAAACATTTACAAAACCCCATCTTACTTCCGTAATTATCCTCTGTATCTTATTGGATGCGTCGCTTTCACTAGAAGAGCGTGTTTTATGGATTGAGGATTTATTACCAACAGCTTTTTTTTTCTGCAATGGGGAGTGACTCGATTTCCCCATTTCAAAAATCTTGCTAAGGTGAGAAAGTACAGATTCCATTGTTTTTTGAAAGCTTCCATAATTAAAGTGGTTTGCTTTTCTAATATTGCTTGAAAAGATGTCAGCATTTTTTCAAGTTTTTTTTTCTAGATAGTCTTGCATATCTAGATTAACTGTATTAGTCTGGATTACTGCAGAATAAGATGTCCTTTTATTGTACCGGAACCTTCTTCGTGCTTTTCCCAATGTAAGATGTTGCTCACATTTCAATTCTAATCTTTTTTTCTTTTATATATTCGGAGCAATTTAATGAGTTAGCTGGGTGATCACCTTTGCAATTTATGCATCATGAGTTATTAAAGCATTGTCCAGAATGTGAAACACTACAGTTGATATATATTGCAGTTTTTTGGCAAAATCTAGTAGAATGAAGAAAACTAAAACATGTGTTGTACATTGTCTGGGTTTATCGATAAAATTTTGAATTCGATGATTGATGAACCACAGTTTCACAGTCAGTTTCTGATAGAGTTGTCCCGAGTATTGTAATCAATACTGGTGAGAATTGTTGCTGTGAACCAGTTTTAATAAATCTTCTCATCTCTATTATTTCAAAATTATTAGTTTCTTGTAGCTCTTTTTCTATCTCATTCAGAGATATATCGAGTGGTATTTCAAAAATAAGGAATCTTGACGTGGTTCCCTCCCAAAGAATATTCGTTTTAACTGACACATTTGAAATTTTCTCAAGAGATAGTATTTGTGCTGCACATACTGGGTCTAGCATAGACAACCTTATCCTTCCATTACGAGTAAAAGACATACTTTTTATGTCTTCATGACGAGCAATTTGTTTCTTTATTTCTGCATTTAAAAGTTGTTGGTTAGACTTTGGAATCTGAGAGGATCCTTGACTATTTTCAACCAAGATATTGATTTCGGATATAATTCTTTGTCCAGCTCGCAGAATAATTTCCGCGTCCGTCAGAGAAGATCTGAAAAATTTTGAAAATCCTGTTTCCATTGTTAAACTATTATCGATTAAGGGTTGTTAAACATCAGAGACGATAAATCTAGAGCGACTCAGCTTGAATCTTTTTTCAAATCAAAAAACCAGAGAAAAATAGAAATTGGAAAATTACCAAAAAACAGAACCAAAAGTAGGAAAAAAACTCTCTTGCTCTGAAAAGGGAACCAAATAAAAAAGAATGACACAACCTTTTAAGACTTGAGGAAATTAATGCACCACCTTCAACCTTTTAACCGACCACCTTCGGTCGACAACCCGGGATCTCGATTTATTAAGTTCAGTTCAGTTCAGTTCAGTTCAGTGCAAACACTGAAAAAGTGGAGACTTGGCTAACGCCTTATGCTCCGATAAAATTTTGATCAGTTTCTAATCCAAGTTATAACACACAGTTCGTGATTGCAGTCTATCTATTTAGTTCAGTTCAGTTCAGTTCAGTGCAAGCACTGAAAAAGTGGAGACCTGGCTAACGCCTTATGCTCCGATAAAATTTTGATCAGTTTCTAATCCAAGATATAACACACAGTTCGTGATTGCAGTCTATCTATTTATTAAGTTCAGTTCAGTTCAGTTCAGTGCAAGCACTGAAAAAGTGGAGACCTGGCTAACGCCTTATGCTCCGATAAAATTTTGATCAGTTTCTAATCCAAGATATAACACACAGTTCGTGATTGCAGTCTATCTATTTATTAAGTTCAGTTCAGTTCAGTTCAGTTCAGTGCAAGCACTGAAAAGTGGAGACCTGGCTAACGCCTTATGCTCCGATAAAATTTTGAATTCGATGATTGATGAACCACAGTTTCACAGTCAGTTTCTGATAGAGTTGTCCCGAGTATTGTAATCAATACTGGTGAGAATTGTTGCTGTGAACCAGTTTTAATAAATCTTCTCATCTCTATTATTTCAAAATTATTAGTTTCTTGTAGCTCTTTTTCTATCTCATTCAGAGATATATCGAGTGGTATTTCAAAAATAAGGAATCTTGACGTGGTTCCCTCCCAAAGAATATTCGTTTTAACTGACACATTTGAAATTTTCTCAAGAGATAGTATTTGTGCTGCACATACTGGGTCTAGCATAGACAACCTTATCCTTCCATTACGAGTAAAAGACATACTTTTTTATGTCTTCATGACGAGCAATTTGTTTCTTTATTTCTGCATTTAAAAGTTGTTGGTTAGACTTTGGAATCTGAGAGGATCCTTGACTATTTTCAACCAAGATATTGATTTCGGATATAATTCTTTGTCCAGCTCGCAGAATAATTTCCGCGTCCGTCAGAGAAGATCTGAAAAATTTTGAAAATCCTGTTTCCATTGTTAAACTATTATCGATTAAGGGTTGTTAAACATCAGAGACGATAAATCTAGAGTGACTCAGCTTGAATCTTTTTCAAATCAAAAAACCAGAGAAAATAGAAATTGGAAAATTACCAAAAACAGAACCAAAAGTAGGAAAAAACTCTCTTGCTCTGAAAAGGGAACCAAATAAAAAGAATGACACAACCTTTTAAGACTTGAGGAAATTAATGCACCACCTTCAACCTTTTAACCGACCACCTTCGGTCGACAACCCGGGATCTCGATTTATTAAGTTCAGTTCAGTTCAGTTCAGTTCAGTGCAAACACTGAAAAAGTGGAGACTTGGCTAACGCCTTATGCTCCGATAAAATTTTGATCAGTTTCTAATCCAAGTTATAACACACAGTTCGTGATTGCAGTCTATCTATTTAGTTCAGTTCAGTTCAGTTCAGTGCAAGCACTGAAAAAGTGGAGACCTGGCTAACGCCTTATGCTCCGATAAAATTTTGATCAGTTTCTAATCCAAGATATAACACACAGTTCGTGATTGCAGTCTATCTATTTATTAAGTTCAGTTCAGTTCAGTTCAGTGCAAGCACTGAAAAGTGGAGACCTGGCTAACGCCTTATGCTCCGATAAAATTTTGATCAGTTTCTAATCCAAGATATAACACACAGTTCGTGATTGCAGTCTATCTATTTATTAAGTAAATAAAATTCTAAGCGCAAGCGTTACAGTTACAGTTAATATTTTTGTGTGGGATATGGAGCGACAAAGGCTATTATCCCATTCTAGACTAACAGGTATTGACCTGTTAAATTATATCAAAATATTTCATCTTTTGTATAAAAAATTTGAACGCGTTGATTTGTTTGATATAGCTTTCTCCAATAGTTCTTTGAAAGTGGTATTGCAATGAAGATCAATTTTGAAGAAATGATTTTAGATGATTTCGAGGGTCAGTGTATCTATTGCAGCTTAATAAGATATGATCCAAGTCATTTATACAACTACAAGATCTACAGATTGCATTATCAGATAAATTAAATTTGTGAAGAAGCCCTGGAGTGATGATCATTTTGCTAAAGATTCGAGTGCATAGAATTTCTTTTCTAGTATTGGTCCACTTAGAGATGATGCTAATACATGGAATATTGCCCAAATTTTCAAAATATTTGCTTGAAAAAAAATTATCATTTGCTTTTTTAAATCTTTCCTGATATATTTTTTTATTGATGTCTTCTGAAGCAATCCATTCGATATAAACGTCAGACTCTGTGACAGATCTTGCGAGATAATCCGCCTGCTCATTCCATAGTATTTTAGAGTGTCCCGGAGTCCAAAGTAGAATCAACTGATTGGTATATTTTGATTGTATGTAGATCTTGCTAGCTAGTCTGTGAATAACACTATGTGACTTGATTGAATAATTTTGGAGGGCATAGAGAACAGAGAGACTATCAGATAATATTAGCAGATTTTTATTTGAAACTGCCAGATCATCTATAGCTTGGCAAATAGCCAAAGCCTCTGCAGTAAAAATAGAGTTATTATGATTAATTCTATAAGCAAATGAGAGATTTTCTGTAACACCTGCAATAGATGTTATATCTTCATTTTTAGAGGCATCAGTAGCTATTATATAGAAATCCTGAAAATCATGCTTAATTGTTTCATCAAATAAACCCCTTATAGTTTGAGTTGGTAAATTTTTATCCTTAAATTTGAAGTTATTGACATATATTTTACATGGTAGAACTGAAAAAGATGTTATTCTGGGGATTGTGATAATATGATTATAATCAGCATTTAAAGTATATACTATTCTATCAATATTATTTTATCTTCTTTCATAATTTTTAGATTAAGAGAACCAGGGTTATATATATTACTATATAATGGGGAAAATGTTTGATTGGATATTTGTGAAAGGAAAAATTTATTTGCCATTCTTCTGATTTTTTCTGAGACGATTTCTTGTCCAGCCAATTTCATGAGTACAATATTTGGAGTCCATTGTAAAAGACCTAGTGCAATTCGGAGAGCTTTGGTTTGTATAACATTAAAAGGTTTTAATTGATGGTCAGACCATTTATTTATTATGTGACGTGTAAAAAAAGGTACTACAAATGCTATTATTGATTAGCTGGATAAGATTTTCAGCTCTCTGACCATAATGCTTGTAAGCCATGCCTTTGAGAGCACATTGATCTTTTTCAGTGCTTTATTTTTCATTTGTTGCATAATATAGGTATTTTGATTTCGTTTAGAGAAATATACTCCCACAAATATTTAATAGAAGATTGCCATGGAAGAGGGGTCCCAGCTAATAATATATTAGGAAATGAGTGGATCCTTTTGTTCGAGAGTTCAGCAATAGTGCTTTTATCTGGACTTAGGCTTAATTTCCAATATTTACACCATTGGTTGATTTTTTCTAAAGTATTTTGTAATATGTATATGACTAACAGTCAGTATCAAGTGATTGGTGTGAGCAATAGATAAATATGTCATCCGCTTAAATTGAACATTCGACTCCAGTTTCTAATGTTTAAAAAAAGTCATACATATAAATGTTGTATAAAATCGGAGACAATACATTGCCTTGGGGGAGACCTTTGAGGATTGTTTTTCTGATGAGAGACATCCTCTCCATCGAATTTGCAGCGATCTATATGACAAAAATTCATGTATCCAATAGTTCTGAAATCGCTCAACAGGGTTACTCTGCGGATGATACACAGAACTACGCCTGAAGAGTATTCCGAATCTTTCAAAAAACTCGGTAGTCAAAGCACTAGTAAAAGAAGTACCCTGGTCACATTGTATTTCACGGGGAAACCCCATCCGACTAAAGATGTTTAACAGCGCATATCTGTGACACTAACGGAACTAATATCAGACACCGGAATAGCTTCAGGGAATTTTGATGACATGCAAATGGCCGTGATAAGATATCGATTCCCTTTAGATGTGATCGGGAGAGGCCCACATGCATCAATATTTAGCTTAGTAAAAACCTCCTGAATAACAGGGACCAATTTTAGTGGAGCTTTCTTTTTATCATTGGGCTTCCCAGCTCTCTGACACTGATCGCAAGTTTTTACAAACTGTTCCATATCTCTATAGCAATTCGGCCAGTAAAAATATAGATTTAATTTGTCTTTGGATTTCGTAATTCCCAGGTGTGCAGATGTTCCCTCATGACACAAGGATTTAATGGGGTCGCGCAACCCTTCCGGCACTACTATTAACTTCACCACGTTACCTAACTTATCTTCGCGATTTTTGACCAATAATTCCTTCTCTAGCGAATAAACCTGATTGGTAATCTGCACTTGACTGGCTGCCTGTTCGTATAAGGATTTAATTTCCTCGCTATTTTTTTGAGCATTGATTAAATTTTCTCGCGTAACCCTTAGCAGCGCTAATTCCGGAACATATTCCTGGAGTGCAGGTATTAAAATTTCGTCCTCTGCATCCGAAGAAACAATTATAACCTCATCTTCCCCTTTTTTAGCATCACCACTATCTCTTCCCCTTTCTTCTCTAGCCGCTTTGACTTGAGACCTTGTTTGGACAGCATTCAGTATTTCGACTGGCAGGAAATTATAGCCTAAATTTCCTTTTATTAGCTTGGCCGTTTTATTTCCAAGCAAATATCGACCGTGTTAATTTAAGTGATTTCCCACAAACCGCTGCCTTAGTTTGCACCGTTCCAAAATTTCCGGAAATTTCCACGACCGCCAAAGGTAAACAAACTAATTCTGGGCTTAATGGTTGTTTTACCCAAACATTTTCACCAGAGAAAGAAGAAGGATTTATGTATTTTGCAAATACTAAATCTATTGTCGCTCCCGTATCTCTAAGAATGTCTATCTCGTGACCATTCACAGAGCCCTTTGTAGTATATGAATTAAGAAAATCTGGGTTTTCATTTCCTTCAATATTATTGAGAGTTTCCGTCGTTTTGTTTTTTATTAAATTAGGTCAAACGGCTTTTATATGTCCGGGCATATTGCAATGATAACATCTTCGTATCACGCGTTTTTTCAAAAGTTCTCTCTCTAGTACTCTCCGGAACAGAAGCTCCTAATCTGGGGGAAGTTTTCCCACATTTTTTTTCTTTTTCCTTGACCCCAGTGTATGTCAAAATTTTATCATTCCTGCCCGACCTATCCATGGGTTTCGAATTTACCTTTCGGACGTCCTCATAATTATCAAAGAGTTCTGCTATTTGAGTAGCTGATTTAAGGTTTGCCCAATTATCTAAAAAATGATCTTTCATACTAGCATTGGCGCGTTATTTTAATTGATCTACCACCATTAGATCTTTAAGATCTTGAAAGGTATTTATTTCTATATATATATATATATAAGCCAATCAGCCACTCATCTAGATAATTCGTAATTTCAAAAGTGAAATCCTTCCAGGTGCTATCGGATTTTTTCTGGTGTTGGACAAATTTTTGCCGAAAGACCTCCGGACTTAACTTGAATCTTTTAAGTAATAATTTCTTTACATAATCGTAGTTTTCGGCTTGTTCCTCCGGTTCGCGAGCAATAAATTGCACGATCTCTAGGGGTAACAAACCCAATAATTGCCCCACCCACTCTTTCTTTTCTATTGACACCCTTTTAGCCTAGTGTTCAAAGATCACTAGATATAAACTAATATCTGACTGCTTAGGATCGAAATCTGGGATCAATTTTTTAAAGTTTAAATTAGAGGTTACAGAACATGTATTTGTAGAATCGTTTGATTCATCGTTTATCCCAAATCCGGATTCTATTTTAAACCTTTCTAAATCAAATTTCAGCTGTAATTCTTTCTCTTTTAATGTCTGCTCCTTTACTAACTCCTCCAATCTTATTTTTTCAGTTTTTTCTAACTCCTCTAATCTCATTTTTTCAGCCCTTTCTAACTCCTTCAATCTTTTTCCGTTTGCAATGATAGTCTCATATACAGATTTTTAACAAATTCCTCTTCATAACCTTCACTGTTAGTGATTGCAATTTTTATGCTAGGGACAGTCATACTTAAGGTGGCATTTATTCCTAATTCCTCAGCAAGTTGCAACATGTCTTGATTTTTCCCTTTACCAAGGAAAGCCATTTTTTAAACAATATCAAATAAATGTCAAGCTAAATTTTGCACTATTGTTACTATTCTCTATTAATACAATAACACTGGTCACATGCATACACAGAAATACACAAAGAAAAACTTAACACTAAAAATAATCAAAATCATTCAAGAGACTTAAAACATGATAAATCTTAAGCTAAAAATGCACACAATGCTTGAAATACAATTACAATTCTCTAGAAACAAAATAACACTGTTCCCATGCAAGAAAAAACACTAAGTATTTCAAAATTTGTAAAGAACATTTTAACCAAAATTCCTAATACAATAGGCAGTTTTCAACTCAAAAATATAACAGTACTCACCCATTTGAAGTACTCAGCTTGCTGTCAGAAGCAAATTATGTGCAGTAATATGGCACTAGTGATTTTGAACTCTTCCGCGTGAACAATGGTCCTTTTAACCAATCTTGAATCTTTCACCCTTAACAATAAGTGTGGTCAGTTTGACCAGCCTTGAATTCACTCGTGGCACGGCTTCAAAGAGGAATTCAATCGCAGTACGGCTTCCGAAAATCGCTTTCCCTTCGGACACTCTGGCCGTTAACACTATAGATCAGTTTGATCTTCTTTGAGCAGGACGCTCTCCTTCTCCGAAGCTGAATTCAATTGCAGCATGGCTTGCGAAGATCGCTTTCCCTCCGGACACTCTCGCCGTTAACACTATAGATCATTTTGATCTTCTTTTAGCAGGACGCTCTCCTTCTCCGAAGCTGAATTCAATTGTAGCACGGCTTCCGAAGATGTCTTTTTCTCCCTGCGTTGCGGTTCGTCCGTAAAAACCCAAAATTTCCTCCTCTCACGGGTCCTGAATGCTAACTTTTTATCCCAAAGCGCTGCCACCAAAACTCTAAGCTGTAACGTTTGAAAGAATAACGGTAGCGTATTCTTGGTTAATTAAAATATGGAATTTATTTACGTCACAACTATTGAATATTATTTACTAAATGATACATTAAAGTTATTAAATTTAATTATAGATTGTTAGAGTCCAATATTTTGTGAGATGAGGATTCGTTGGCCACCGCTCCCGTGCAAGTTCAAAGCATCTCTCCTCTCATCTTCCGGTCGACGGGGTTAGATTCCTCGGGGGTCAAAAAGGGGTTGCGCTGCAGTTGCAAGATGCACGTGTGGGTGTCGGGTCCAACAAAGATACTGACCACTCTCGATGTTCGGAGAAGTGACGTTACAATACTCTCTTATGGTTTCCTCTTCTAAAATAACTATATATTAAACTCCGAATTAAAAATAAATTTCCCTATTTAAATGCCTATAAAATGTGAACGAAAAGGTTCATTGAAATATTTTTTAACTTAGCATCAATAGAAACTACAATTTCACACAATTGTTTCTTTACAGTAAATTATTTTAAATAAAATGGATGCATTTTTCTGCTATGTTAAAAATCATACGACCAATTATTTACAAATTACTAAGAGCACTTCTAAATTTATATTAATTTAAGTATATAAAGCATGTCTTAATTTTTTTTTAAGAAAAAGTGATCAGAATTTTTTAAAAGATTTTCTGGCTGTAATTTTATATCCTTGCTAATTTTAAATAATTTAAATAGAGTATCCATAGAAATGTATCTAATTATAAAACTAAAATTTTATTTCTAAGAATGTCCCTAAAATTTTAAGACACGTTTACCTTTATAATGGACATCATACTTAAATCCCTATTTAATTTAATTATTGAGCTCTAACCCTCCTCCCAAAATTTTTAGACAGTCATAAAAGCGTGATTCTTACTGATTAGTGTATGGGGGATAAGGATGATAACCTTATTTTTTCTGCTTCTAAAAATTTCAAAACATGCATATACTCTGAAAATAGTTTATTTATTCAACCATATAATAGTATTACTTCTATTTGTTATTCTTTCGTGCTCTTTTTGATAAATAATGAAGTGGGGAAAAAATTACTTTTGAGAGTCAAAGATAATATTCACAGTCCTCTAGTGTAAATCAATTGCTTTTCATTTAATATTAAATACAGTAAATTATGCCAATCCTAGTTCATAATGACGTATAAAAATTTAATCACGCAAAGTGATAAAGAATATGGCGAAGCATTGAATATAGCAAAATGGGTGATGACACAGATAATTTTTATCAAATTGCAACTGTAGCATTTTTTGCTGAAATAAAAGGCCATTTTATTTCATAAATAATTGCATTATACATATATATATATATATATATATATATATATATATATATATATATATACATATATATATATATATATGTATATACAGTGGTGGCACACAAGGGGATCCCCCCAAAGCCCTTGATTTTTTCCGATTGATTATAATTCTAAGTATATAGTACGTAAAATTTAATTAAGTATTTGTTATTAATGATTAATTTTATTAATTAATGCTAATTATTTATTCAATAATTAGTTTTTTACTGTGTTTTGTTCCCGAAAATCGACAAAATCAAAAGGAGCCTGATACAAGAATGGTGAACTTTCGACCCCGGACCTCCCCCTTGAAAAATTCCTGTGTGTGATACTGTGTATATATATATATATACATATATAACTGTTTAAAGAAGCGTGCAAATAACCAAATATCATACAAAAAGGGATAACCTACATGAAATTGGGACTTGTAAGACACAGGACTTTTAACAAATTTGGTAAATTCAATGCAAAAACTACATTATTTTTTTTAAAACACATTTAATACAACTGATCACATACACGAGTACATTTGTAATTTTGATAAATAGTTTTGAAATATATACTATATATATATATATATATGTGATACAATCTAAAACATAGTTTAAAATTAGAATATAATACATTGTTGACTAATTGTGATATTGGTTGCTAAATAACACGGAAACATTAGATTTTTGGTGCCTCAATTTCAATAGTATGCGACTGCATTAAATTTGGTAAAACACCATTTTCAATAATTTGATCGAAAAAAACGAAGTTTACTTTGCTTTTATCTCAACTTTCAACTTTTGCATATTATTCTATTCTCTGTATTTTAATGTTTGTGATAATTTAGTTAAGAAAGAAAAAATACAGCATTATGTAACAAAATTTGTTTCAAATGTATAGAGAATGTATTTGATATAGCATGACGACGATAAACCTGGATCCCCATTTAATTAGTTATAATTGTAAGGGGTATATCAAGGTGTTGACTCATAATAAAATAATTTCTTATTGGAAAACTTGATCAGTTCAAACTTTATAAGAAAAAAAAAATTTCTTTATAGCCTTGACTTTCTCTATATCCTTTGGGACGTATATTCAATAACACTACGAATAACCAAAGACCTCCCTCACTCTGATCTTTGGCAGAAATTTAGGGGCCATAAAAGAGATAGACATCTGCTTCCCTTTGCTTCTAGGGGGAAGGGACAAGAGACGGCCAACGCATTCTTGAGGAAGTTTCAACTCCACCCATTTCCTTTAGACCGGATATGTCAAAATTTTTATTTCCTAAGATCCGAAAAATATACCTATAATGCTAATCAACCTTAAAGGCAATTTAGTTTATCTTTATTTTCTTACGAATTGGTTTAGAAAAGTTTACACACACATTTCCTTTTTAAACTTCATAGATATCAATCCTAATTAGTGATATTCTAAAGTAATATTGTTTTTAATTTTTCATGTCTGTAATACTTGTTTATGATTACATTTAAATCAGCTAATATACCTCCTTTTCATTTTTTTAATCGATGTAATTTCTTTGCTCAAACGTGAATGGGATTTTTTAAGCTCTATTTTTTAAAAATTAGCTTATTTATATACATAAGGAACTGAGGAAAAATATTTGACATTATAGTATGAGCATGGAATGTACATTGAAAAACTATTTAAGTTTTCAATAAGCAACAAGTTTTATTAGTAACTGTAGTAATAAAAAAAATTTTTTTGGAGGGGTGGGTGAGTTTGTATGGAATTAATGATTTATAATATGCAATAACGCATGCTTTTTTGATTGGATTATTTCAAATGCGAAAGTTATTTCTTGGCATTAAGTCATCTTAATACAACCTAATTGGAAAACAAAAGAGATGCTGATATTGAGTTTCAGGATTTTAAAAATTAAAGAGAGAGAGAGAGAGTTGTTGGATTTCAGGAGATTTGTTTTAACATGCAAAAATTTCTTTATATGGCTAAGAAAGGATTATAACTGATAATATTCACTTAACTTATTCTTAAGACTTTAAAGACTGTAAACATTTACCACTTTGTAATAGAAAAAGGTAAAATTAAGAGAAATTTTTTATATAAGTATTAACATTGATTCTGATGCTATAAAATGTAATAAAATCTTTATAAATTTTATAGATGACATACACAGATTTTGAACAAAACGTTGGTTTTCAATGTCGTTGAATCTAACTCAAAGTAAAACATTTTAAAGATGTTACAATGTTGATAAAAAGTATAAGATGATCACACATACACACAGAAAATATATTATTTTAGGAATAATATTGAAGCTGAGTAGTAGTGCATCACGCTTCCACACCACAGGTGAGAGTTTCAAACTCCGGGCTGGGCATGGTTGACTCAGCCTTTCATCCTTTCAGTGAGTCGATAAAGGAGTGCCATGCTTGCTTGGGAACTAAACATTGGGAGTTTCGCGTCATATTGACCACATGACCGAAGCATCTGCTCACGCAACTCAGCGCCCAAGGTCACGTATACTGAGATGGGGCACAGCAGGTCTTGGTTCTCATGGGCTGTTGCGCTACTGTGAGTTAGGGAATAATATTTGATTACAAAATATAAATGATCAAATTAGAAAAAGCAGTTGAAAGTACACAATTTAATGTACAAAGAACACATATTAAGGAATAAACATTTTTTCCCCTTTAGTATGAGCAAATGATTATAATGCAAACAGATACCATTATTATATAATAAATTATTAGCTTTACATAGAGATATTCTAAAATCGTTTATAGAATTGCAAATCGATGAAAATCTCAATAACTGGAGAGAGAGAGAGTGACAATTAATGTCGCTCTGTTCAGCTACACGAGGACTTTTGGTGACGGACCTCGTAATTTTGAACCATGATCAAGTGACGAGGACGACACCTGAGCTGGCACCCGTGTCTTAACTTCCACACCACACCAATGAGAAGACGTTTAAGTCTCAATAGATTTAACGTGTATCAATACTTCTTCATGACCGCTAATCACTAGATGATAAATATCGAATATTCTTTTATTTTTGGAATCTATTTCCAACTATAATCACATTTAGTTTCTATACCGGTTGAGAAAACTCTCTACCGAATTTTCAAAATAAATATAGTTCCATCTTTACAATTAGATTCAGTAATTAATTTTTAAATTTTTTCATAATTACACGATAAATCTTTTTTTCAAAATATTTTCTGACACAAATACAAAATTATTCATTAAGTAAGAAAAAAAGTTTTTCAAAAATTTAATAGTCTTTGAGTATTTTGTTCTATACATTTCTTTAACCAGCCTATCCATTTAAATTCTAAAAAATTCGTGTAATTGGGTAAAAAAAAAAAAAGAAGCACTTATTTTTCATTTTAATTAAAGGTACAATAAACTTTGATAAAATTAATTAAATTTTGTTAAGTAAAACTTATTTATATTTTGATTTTCAGTAAATGCATTAAAAAATGTAAAGTATTATAAAACCATTTTTCATTCTATTAAATGCTGGAATTTGTTACACAAACTTAATTTACGCAGGTGTCAAAAATAATGTAATTTTTAATTAATTATAATAATGTATAATCAATAATATAAAATAAAAGAAAATGGAGAATGTGTGCTTGTTTTATGTCGTAATGTAAAATTTAGATTTTCTTAGATCGTTAAAGAATTATTCTAAAATAGTTTAAAACTTTGAAGCTCTATCTTTTTTTTAAATGAAAATATCTACTTCGAGACACTTGCATACGGCTTCAATCAAGAAGAAAATTACGTGAAATATGTGTTTTGTTTAAAAGTTGTTGTACGCGCGTATTTGCAACATATGTATTCCAATGGACATCGTCAAAAATCAACTATGATTCTTAGGAAACTGCACTGTCAATGATTTTACAGTTGTTTTTTTCTTTTAGAATATATTTGCAGAATACATGGTACTCTTAATCCATTCTGTTTTGATATATTAGAATTCATAATACTTAACGAATCCTTAGAATAAGTCTAAATTTTATTTACAAGTATTTTTCAAAAAATAAAATTATATTTTCCTTTGACCTAATTATTCCTATATATACTGAAAATTATGATAAAACATTTACTGTGGCAAATAAATGAAATAAACAGCAGGTAGGTGTTTCGCATTATGCTATAAAATGACTAAGGCTATAAATGTTGGCACATGTTAAATAGTGCCACATTGTAGTCCCTTCATGTTTTTTTATTAAAAAATAAATCACGATTAGGAGTTTCATCATGTAACAGAGCTGATACGCATTAAGACAAAATCCTTACGTTGTCATGGCGTGGAAATTAGAAGTGGGGGCTCTAGCTCGGCTACCATTCTCGTTACTTGATCGTCATTTAAATTACGAGGTCCGTCTTATTACTTTGTTCCTAATGGAACTCGTAAATTAAATATTAATAATTTATCAATTTACCTACGTGTTCCTAAAAATAAATTCTTTAAATACACATAAGAAATTTAAGATTATATTTTTTTTCAACAGTAATAAATTGTTTTCATTTGTAAAAAAAGAGGAAATACTTTTGAATTTTAGAATACTTGATAGTAAAGTACAAACAATAAGCTGGTATCAAAGACAAAATATTATGACTACAAACATTTTTAATTTGCCAAGGAGCTTCATGTATCTCGGTAAACTTGTTTACATAAAAGAATTTTTTTATTATTCTTTGTACTGAATTGTTTCTTTTGCGAGTAATGACAACATACTGGGCTTCTTAATTTTTTTCGACTTTTGTACAAAAAAGTTACATTCTTAGCCTTTGGATAATCTTTACTTTTTTATTTAAAATTTCAAAATAATTGCACAATGCCTAAATTCTAAGATTACTACTCCGATTTTTGTGCGATGATGAACTGATTTTGTGCGTAAGGTAGAGCCAAAATATTCCTACGAAGACAACTCCTTCGATCAACATTCAAAACAATTACAAAAACATTTCCTTCTCAACTCACTGACTCCTCGATCGAGTTGCAGATAACTGTGACAACAACTTTTCTTTACTTTTTTCAAAACGAAGGAAGACTTTAGCTTCAAATATCACCCCCCCTTCCTCTTCATTTGAACAGTCCCCTAAAGTGACCGGGTAAGGAGAAGAGGGCCTTTTTGGAAGGCTTTGTCGGCATAGTTTCTATTTATCCTATGTCGGACAATTTAACAGAAAAGGAAATGCCCTTTGCAAAGATTTATTACGGCAATAAGAGGAAGAATAGTGTTTTCCGGTTACTTGAAAGTAACCTTAGAAAGTTTACAAAAAGGCAGATGTGCATTTCTAGGTTTTCTTACACCAAATAGGCATATGATAATCAACAATGACCAAAAACTGAAGAATCAACAATAATAAAGGGTGATCCGGATTCTAGAGACCCAGCGCCCGCGGGGCGCTTCTTCTCCGTCTGAGTGAACTGAAAAGAGAGAAAAAACATGACGCGGTCTGAAAAACAGACCGCAGGAAAAAAAAAAAAACCTACGCTGGCTCCGAGTGACACAACATCAATCAGCAGTGGCGCACACAAGGGGGGGAGTCCGGACCCCCCTCAAAGCCCTTGATATTTTTTCCGATTGATTATAATTATAAGTAAAAAGTGTTTTTTTTTCCAGGTATAGAAGTTTAAGTTGGCATTACTTTCCGAGATGGCGATCGATTTAACAGCTGTTAAGTGATTTATTCTCAGTTTGGTTTGGCAATTCATCAAAACGATCATCAAGCAAAGCGTAGATTCGTCGAATGGGCCCAAAACGAGATTGCCGTTGTTCCCGATTTTCATAAGCGAATTTTGTTAAGCGATGAAGCACACTTCTGGTTGAATGGCTACGTCAACAAACAAAACTGCCGCATTTGGAGTGAAACTAATCCACAAGTGTATGTCGAAACACCGTTACATCCAGAAAAACTGACTGTTTGGTGCGCTTTATGGGCTGGTGGAATCATTGGTCCGTACTTCTTCAAAAACGATGAAGGCCACAAAGTTACAGTCAATGGTGATTGGTATACAGCCATGATTACTAACTTTTTCATTCCTGAATTGAACAATCATGATGTCCAGGAGCTGTGGTTCCAACAAGACGGCGCAACATGTCACACAGCTTGTGCCACAATCGATTTATTGAAAGACACGTTTGGTGACCGCCTAATTTCACGTTTTGGACCTGTGAATTGGCCTTCCAGATCTTGTGATTAACACCGCTAGACTATTTTCTGTGGGGCTATGTAAGGTCATTGGTCTATGCGGATAAGCCACAAACGCTTGACCATTTGGAAGACAACATTCGCCGTGTTATTGCCGATATACGGCCACAAATGTTAGAAAAAGTCATCGAAAATTGGACGTCCAGATTGGACTACATCCAAGCCAGCCGTGGCAGTCATATGTCAGAAATCATATTTAATATGTAATGCCACAAGATTATCTTTGGAATAAAAAAAATTCATGTCAATCGAATAATACATCGTTGTTTTATTGCAATTTAAAGTTCTATACCTCTCAAAAAAACACCCTTTATATAGTACGTAAAATTTAATTAATTACTTGTTATTAATTATTAATTTTATTAATTAATGCTATTTATTTATTCAAAAATTAGTTTTTTTACTATGTTTTGTTCCCGAAAATCGACAAAATCAAAAGGAGCATGATACAAAAATGGTGAACTTTCAACCCCGGACCCCCCCTTGAAAAATTCCTGTGTGCACTACTGACGATCAGTAAATACTTCTTAAGATGAATCCAAGTTCCAATAATGACCATTTCTTCATTTTTTTTTTTGCCTGTTATAAAAACAAACTATTCTCTATAACAAACCACTGATGAAAGGATTCAAGTGGTTCTCTATTTCAGGACTTTTGATTTAAACCCTGAATGAAGACTTATATGTGTGAGCATGTGAGAAGAAAAAACCTGTAAAATAATTGCAAAAATTGAGAATTATGTGAATAAATGTGTCGATGATAACTTGAACGAATAATATGGATGTGATGTGGTAGTTAGAACAGTGAGGTGTTTCTTATACAATAGTCACGAATCACTTTATTTGTAGTATTTTACTAAAGATAGAAAATAAAAATTTAAGTATGAGTTTATTTATATAGTTAAGTTTATAATAGCTAAAACTTTTACGGTAAGTTTAATTCTAAAATTTAAAAGGAAAGAGTATTAGACGAATTTTTTTATAAATGTGAATAAATGAGTCTTTCGCACATATATATATATATATACATAAAAAACAAATCACTAATTACAAAAATGAAATTAAACTAATAATTTAAAGTATCACTTGCCTGTACAAATTCATTCTGATATAAGAACGAATTCATTTACCTTTAAAATGTACATTAATATTAACAAGAAATATATATTATAAAAAAAAACATAAATTCTCTTTATTTATATGTGACCTCTTTTTTCTTACATAAGGATAAAACTCGAAACATGTAATTCCTTTTCAAAGTACTATTAATCACTGTAAATTGATTATTAAAAACTTAATTACAAATAAAAAAATTGTTATACAAGTTCCTCATTTACTAAGCTCAAATATATATTTCTTCTACAAAATTAAATCCATTAAAAATATTTTGATTTATGTGAATGAAAAAAAAGAACAGATTGTTATTTTTACAGTGAAAATTTCATACACGCAAGGGAATTTAACTATTATACTCAAGGCCAGTGGCGTAACGGTGAACACTTGGGCCCCCCTGCAAAGTCAGGTTTTAGGCCCTCAAGTTGGATTTTACAAAGGGTAGGTACTTGGCGATAGTCAGGCTGTGGGCCCTCTAGAGCCCTGCCGCCCCCGCGATGCGAGGTGTACGTTACGCCACTGCTCAAGACACGGAAGAAAAAACTGCATGAAAAAAAAATCTCCCAAATGGGGACAAAACTTTTGTGTTTCAATGAACCACTAGGGCATAGAAAAAGGCTATGACGCCAAACCAGGCAACCCAGAATAATGACGTCATTGCACATGTACCAATGACAAGCAACCTCTTTTCCTTTGACCGTGCCGAAGAGGAATGCCCGAGGTGTGAGGAACTTTTTTTAAAAAAAAGTGCTCTTTATTTAACGTTACGCCACTAAAGGGGTTGCCAGATGTTTAACTAGCAATACAACAAAACGATTACGATTAATTATTATAACAATACTCTCCCTAAATCAAGGTAATCTGACAATATTAAAAAAAAGGTACATATACATACAAGTAAGTACACTAATAAAATCAATCACTTAGAATACACATGCTACAAGAAAAGAAAATAACATATTATTAAATACATAATAGCAATGTTAATAGTATAATATATGTATACATGCAGTGGCGTAACGTACACCCCCGCATTGCGGGGGGGGGACCCAGAGCTCTAGAGGGCCCACAGCCTAACTAACGCCAAGTACCTACCTTTTGTAAAATCCAACTTGGGGGCCCAAAACCTGACTTTGCAGGGGGGCCCAAGTGTTCTCCGTTACGCGACTGTATACATTGTGATGTACCTCCCCTTGGAAGCACATACCTCGAAGCATCAGCGTGAGCTAGAGGTGAAGGGTTAACGAATGAATTCGGATCAAACATTATCTTAATATGACTTTATTAAGATATTCAACTTAAACTTTTAACAAATTTAATTACAACAATTAATATGAGAGAATCTACGATGACGCAATACGCAACACACAATATAATTCAGACCAATCTCAATAATCGAACCGCCTAATCTTCAAATATACTAATAAGTAATCAATCCTACCTTATATTATTCTGTAATAAACTTGTCTTTATCTACAATGGTATGTAGTTTGACGTTTAACTTCTAGTCGATCACCAATATGTTTATCCACGAAACGTAGAACTTAAATCTTGAACCACGAACTGCAATAATCATCAACTGCCACAACGCACGTCAATTGTCTAACATTCCTTTACATTGCCATTACGCTTACTCTAAGATCCTATACTTATCCTACATTATTTGCATCTCTTCACGTCTCGTTTCTTGTATTTGGTTGGAAAAGAGTTGCCATTAATTCTGGCCCAAGGAACCCAAAGGACTCGTTTAAGAAAAGACGCGTAAGACGTCACATACCCCCTCCAAGAACAAAACGTGATTTATTCGAGGGTCTTAATGGCTCTTAAGAAATTAGGTGCCTAAATTTTATTCTAACCGTTAATTTCTAATGCTTCACTTAAATTTTAATTTTTACTATTCATCTTAAGTTTAATTTTTAATATTTCTCCTTAATTTGGATTTCCACAGCTTCAATAAATTTTACTTAATTAAATAGACTAACATTCAAAGTCATGCATTTTAATCACGGTAGATTCTCACATGTACAGAATAAATAGACGCGTCCCATCTGGGTAACAGAGCCGAGAAAAAACCATATATGACTTAAATGGTAGAAAAAACGAGGCCCACACGTCTCTTAACTAACTTAATTCTACCTAAATGTTTACTTAAATTTTAACATTTTTTCTTCTTTACATCTTCTCTCTAGCTCCGTTCTTTGTATAGGTCAATTTCTTATAGACTTCAGGGTCTGTTACCCTGAAACAAAAATTTCTTGAGTACTTTGAAAAAAAATTTTTACACATCATGATTACATTTCACAACTTTTATACAGTACATATCACTTTTAAATTGTAACTAATTTCTATACATATTTTTCATCTGGTTATTTCAAAAACTTCCCCTCAAATCGCGCAGCGCTGGTTAAACGTTATGTTAGTATGCTATCTACGCCACGTTTCCCAAAACCAGATGTTCCTTAATATGAAACAATATAACAACACATATATATACACTATACAATTACAAACATTTTTTAAAATAAACAAAACAAACAACCAAAGGAATTGTCGCATCTTAGGGAAGTCATAACAGAAGTAAACAAATGCCTTTTTACAGTTGTTTTTTCCAGAATTATACAAAAAATTTACAAGACAAAAGCTTTTTTTCTTTTCTAGAAAAACATACTCATTTTAGTGTCCACTTTTGCTTGGCTTCTAAAATTTTAATTATCCGACCGTGACTTGGCTTTATTGCAAAAATTCTTCCGACCACTTGTTCGAAAGAATATAAAAAGAAATGATACACACACACACACACACACACACAACCTGGTTCTTATAACTTGTAGTTGGCGTTTCCTACCAAGACCTCCAGTGACAAGGATTTCTTTGTACACGTTCCTCTCCTTTACTGGTCTTGCCGTTGTTGATCACCTCCTCGTCTGGCATTCTTGTTGCTTGATCTTGTTCGCTCCTCGATGTATGGACTATCGTTCCTTTCTCTGCCTTTTCTGGATCGACTTGGTCCTCCTTGTTGTGTCTTCCTCTCTATGGTCGGTCTAGACTCTTCTCTTTTTCCAATTCGTGGTCTAAGGTTGTAGCCGCTTATGGTGGTCGTCACTGTCTCTTCTCTTCGGCTTTTCTTTCTGTATTTTGTCAAACTATGATTAGTTTTGTAATTAGACGACAAAGCCCTTTTATTCACTCTATGCTCTGATCCCTTCTGAACCTTCCTTTCTGGTCCTCCTGACCTAGATTCATTTGCACTCTTATATCTAATTCCTGATTTTTACCCTTTTTAATCATTCTATCTTTCTCAGACCAAGAACTAGGTATTGATCTGAGAAGTGGTCCGCGCTTATTGGTCTTATTTGTGTGTTTCTCTCCCTGATTATTTCTAAAACTTAACCCTTTTTCCTCCAACTCACGCTTTACTTCTGACCCTTTCTTTTTACCATCTCGCGAATCATTTGATCTCCGTTGTACTCTATCAAAACCACTTGATTCATCGCGCAAACTACCGTTATCTGAACTACCTGTTCCTATCTCCGTCTCGTCACATTTCCTATGACGATATATTCGAACCTGATCTACATTAATCGTTAACCTTTTCCCCGCTTTCCATATCACTACGTTGTTATTCTTAACATCTAATACTCTATACGGACCTTCAAATTTTGGTTTAAACTTAGCTACCACTTTCTTGTTGCCGAATTTAAAGGATGTGTTGCTACCAAAACCCAATTATTCACCTTAATTTGCACATCACGCCTACGTCTATTATAATATTTCTTCCATTTTTCATGTTTAGTTTCTGTGTTTCGCCAAGCCTCCTCAAACAATCTCTCAATATCTCCTACTGCAAATTCCGTTCCGTCTGATACCATCACTAATTTCTGAAAAGGCGTAATCAACTTTCTACCTAAGAATAATTCCACAGGGGTTTCCCCCGTTTTTTCGTTTACAGCCGTATGAATAGCATAAGCAAACTCACGTAAGAATTGGCCCCATGTGTCATGTTGTGTCATGTTGTTCCAATCATTTGCACCAGATCGCGATTTACGCGTTCTGTTCTATTTGCTTGAGGTCTATAAACAAGTCTTCACATGCCTTATGCCTAATCTTTCATTTAAATTCTCAAAAATATCGGAAATAAATTGGGGACCGTTATCACTAATTAATTTTATTGGAGCTCCAAAACGCGATATATAATTATCAAAAAAATTATCTGCTATAACTCGAGCAGAGGCTTTTTTAAGGGGTAGGATTTCAGCCCACTTGCTGAAATGATCCGTAATTACTAATACATATCGGTTACGTTTTTTTTCTCGACACAGGATACGGACCTAACAAATCTAACGTAACTATTTCATTTGGATAATTTGATACAATTGGTATTAACCGACCAGCTGGTAACGCGTTTTTATAATTATTAATTTGGCCCATATGGCATGTAGAGACATATTGATCAATAAATTTTCTCATATACGGGAAATAACAAACATCCCTTATTTTATGGTAAGTTTTAAAACGTCCAAAATGACCTGCTAATGGCTTGTCATGAAATTCTCTCATAATTTCATTCCTTAAAGATTTTGGGGGATGAATACTCGCATTTCTCCTAATGACGTTGCATATTTCGCATAAAATAACAAGCCTTCTACTAGCCTAAAATCGCGAGACCAATTCTCCCATATTGCCGCATTAACCGAGCTATCTTCTGGGTTTTCTAGATATCTATAGATATGACCTAATTCTGGGTCTGTTTTTTGTTCTATTAACTGATCTCGTGATGAAAGTACCAAATCTCCGATTATTGCACAATTAACTTTCTCTCCTATTATAGTACTTTCAATTGGGTTTCTCGACAAAACGTCAGCTATTGTATTCTGAGTTCTAGGCCTATGCTCCCATTTTATATTAAATTATGCTAATTTTAATGCCCATCTGATCATTCTATTTGACAAATTTTTACCAGTCGTTAAATGTGTTAACGCAGCGTGATCTGTAAAGGACCTAAATATGTTTTGAATTTATTCAGAGCCCAAACCACTGCTAAACATTCTCTCTCTCTCTCTCTCTGTTACCGTATAATTCCTCTCCGCAGCACTAAGCGTACGAGAAGCAAATACTACTGGTCTCTGCTCTTGGTTTAGAACCGCTTCTACCCCTATTGAGCTTGCATCCGTAAATAATTCAAAAGGTTTTTTGAAATCTGGGAATTTTAAAACTGGCACTTTTGTTATAGCCGCCTTGACCGCGTCGAATGCTTTCTGCGTCTCAATCGACAAAATATATATAAATCTCTTTAATTTTCGCTTAAGATTATAAAGAGGTTCACAAATATCGGCATAATTTTTAATAAATTTTGTGTACCATTGGGACATTCCTAAAAATTTCGACACCTCCTTGGAGTTATGCGGAGGTTTCATTTCAACTATAGCTTGAACTTTTGTTTCATCAGTTTTAATTTTTTCCTTATTAATAATTAAACCCAAATATTTTAACTCTCCAGAACCAAATTTACACTTATCTTTATTTAACGTTAACCCCGCCTCATGTAATAATCGAAAAACTTCTTTCAAACGCTTAACATGTTGAGTGAATGATGGAGATGATATTATGACATCATCCATATAGACACTCACAAACTTGCCTATCACGGGTTTGAGAATTATATATCTATTGCTTTCTGAAAATTAGGAGCCACCCCTGACAAGCCAAAGGGCATTCTGCGGAAGGCGTATGTACCATTTTTCGTGATAAACGCAGTTTTAACTATATCACTAGGGTTCACAGCCATCTGAAAATATCCCGACCGAAGGTCCAGGGCAGACATTATGCCTGTGTGGCGTATGTTCATTATTAAATCGTCTATTAAGGGTAAAGGATACCTAGGGTACTTCGTGATCGCATTTAGTTTCCGATAATCAACAGCAAATCTATATGCTTCCGGATTATCCGGTGGAGAGAGAAAGAGAGAGAAACCCATTATTCTTTCTACATAACACCACTGGCTACGCGTACGGGGATTGAATGGGAATTATAGTTCCCTCTTTCAACATTTCGTCAACGTGATAATCGAGAATCTCTTGTTTAAGCCTATCATATCTGTACGGACGGGAAACAACCGGTGGGTTATCTCCTGTGTCCATCTCATGATATAAAACATGCGTAAGCCCTGGTTTATCTGAAAACAATCTTTGAAAACTATTAAACAAATCTTGTAATTCCCGTTTCTGTTTTTCTTCTAGTATTGTCTTAGAAAGATCTATTGCTACTTTTTCTATTTCAACCGTTTTAACCACTTTATTAATCTGCGAATCTGGAATCGTCAAAGATTTTCGATCAAAGTTCAAAATGACCTTTGATCCACCTATGAAGTCTATCCCGAGAATACGTGGGTATTCTAAATCTGCCAACACATGGAACAGCCAAGGCTTTTCGAAATCCCGTATTCGAATATTTAATTCCACAACTCTCATATTTCGACATTTAGCTCCTTGAGCCGTGATCACCTGAGTACTCGATTTCTTTACTTGTTTATAAAAAAATATTTTTGGTATGTCTCTTCCGATATAAATGACTTCTCCGCTCCAGTGTCCCATAACGCTTTCGTAAAAGTTTCGTCTAATAAAATAGGAACATACGGAAGTTCTACCGGAGACATACATATTGCTGAAAGTTTAATCGGTGACTGATTTATCGACTGCGTCTGATCACCTTTAATATCACTCACTTTCAAAACATTTAAACGTCCCATTTGCTTTCTACTGCCCCGACTAAAATTTTCACTCGAACCCCTATTTCTTTGGTCCCCTCTACTAAAATCGTCATTTTGACCTCGATTTTTAAATTGATATCCCCTATCATTAAATCTGCGATCATCGTTTTGAAACCTATTCCTGCTCTCGAACCACTGATTTCCTTGACGGTTGTTCTGATAGCTACGCCTATAATCATTTCTACCATTATTTGGTCTATGTACCACTTCAGAATTTCTCCAATTTCTTCGATTATTACCAACATTAGACATCCTACGCTCATTCCGACCTCGTCCTTCCACGTTATAACTATATCTCGAACCCAATGTTGCCTTGCACGAATATCTTTCCTCAAACTTAGCTAATACTTCTAATAATTGAATCGCTGTTTGTGGATTACGCACCTCCACGTAATCTTGAACTTGCGGCTCAAGTCTAACGAAAATATGATTTACAAGGGCTTTCTCAGACATCCCCAGTTCTAACTTATTATTTAACTTAAGCAAATCGTAAACAAAATCTGTCGGCTCCTGGTTCTGTCTTTGCTGAAACGCGTAAAAACGGGTCTCTAAATCTTTCCTATTTTAGATGGCAGGGAATGCTTTCGACAATGCTGCTTTCAGCTGTGCGAATTCCGTGGCGGTATTTTGCACTTATGTCGATCCGAATATTTAGTACCAATAAAGGGCTCTACCCAGGAGATGATCTTTTAAATAAGCACACGATAAGTCACTGGGTATTTCAAGTAATTTAATTTGGTTATCTATACCCTCTAAAAATTCGGTGACGTTCTCCGACCCAGAAAAATATACTTATGGCCAAACATTAAATCCTCTCGCGTTTCTCATCTCGAGATCATATAGATTAAACCTATTTGGGCGCCATTGTGATGTACCTCCCCTTGGAAGTACATCCCTCGAAGCATCAGCGTGAGCTAGAGGTGTAGGGTTAACGAATGAACTCGGATCAAGCATTATCTTAATATGACTTTATTAATCCTCTGAGTGGTTAGCTTCCTCCTGAAAAGTTATTCCGAAAGCGTTTACTCTTATTTTGACATTCGCTTTAAAAATGCAACAAACTTCTTTCCTTTCCCCTTTTTAAAACTTGGGAGGTCGAACGGGGACAATTTTATGACTCAGTTTGGTCCCTTTGTAAAGTAAGAACCAAGAGATCAATCGTTTACAGCTAGCTGTCAAGTTGCTTTGGGCAATCTTGTTTGAAAGTTGTAGTGCAACTGGGTCGTTTCCCCTATATGTTTAGTCACAGTAAAATTAAAACAAAATGAAGGGTGGAAAAAAGGAAATTAATAGTGTGTTAGAAGTTGAAAAATAATTATATTTTCTTCAAACAAAATTTATTTTTCTGTCATTTTTTAAAAATTAAATATATATA
This sequence comes from Trichonephila clavipes, assembly GCA_019973935.1. NCBI lineage: Eukaryota > Metazoa > Arthropoda > Arachnida > Araneae > Nephilidae > Trichonephila > Trichonephila clavipes. The sequence goes on along the minus strand of BMAU01017860.1, from coordinate 28,348 downwards.
TATATATATATATATTGGTATTGCGATTTGAACCAGAAAAAAGCATCCTGTATTCATTTTTGAATATGAGAGTAAGAAAACGTGCTCACTTTCCTGTTTTTTAAAAAAGTAATGAGGTAAAAAGAGCGAAGGCTCTATCTCTTTTTTAAACAATAAGACAATAAATGGTGCATACGGTGATATACATACGATGATTATATTTATGAAATAAAACCGATCTTTCTCTATTCAATTATATTTTTAATTTAAAATAATATAAAAAAGATTTCAATACTTTTAATTTATTTTAATTAAAATCATATAAATAATATTTTTATGTTAACTGAATATTTTTCGGAAAAAAACTAAATTTTCATTCCTAGTGTTCTCCTTTTCGAACTTCTTGCATTAAATAAAAATTCCTTTTCTACATCGGCATTTGTGATGGACATAACATACATTCAGTCAATAATTTTTAATTTAAATGGAGGATATACTTCTTCAAATGCGCATGACAGTGCTTCTAACCATATTCGACTCAAGTTTAATTTCTTATCTTTCTGTTTATTTTATTACAAGGAAAAATGTCACACATCGATAACTACATTTTCACACAATTCAGTCATTACAAATTCTATTGTGAGAAAAGTTCTCCCTAATTATAATTTTGTCTTTCAAAACAGTATACTTAAAACAAATTTGTTCAGTGAAGTTAACCGACAGTTCCACAATGTATCCATACCAAATTTTAAAAATAATTTTAACATTTTGAAATATATCCTGTATTAAATTTTTTGAGTATACACAAATATTTCCTGCTGTATGGAAGACATAGTATGAGATGTGGTGTGTGTTTTTGAAAGAATGTTTTCGTACGTGTAGACTATTTTTTAAAATTTAAATATCACTAAAGCTGATCATATAACTGCAAATGAGCCTTATTTTAATGTGTGCTAATATCAAAATAAAACACTTCACAATTTTAAACAGCCTATGGGTTTATATTCAATATCAAACTATTCGCAAAATGGTTGACAACTTCTATTCAAATTGTAAAGAAAGTGAAATATAAATATATCTTACTGCAGTCAAAAATATTCATAATATGTAAATATCCTATTCCTCCACTTATTTCAGTACATTTTAAAAACTGTAGCTGAATGCAATTTTTTATATTTATAAACGAGGCATAAAAGCTCACACAGTCGTAAAAATGTCTTTATCATTTTTAAATATACTACTATAAAACGTATATGGATTGTAAGATCAGTTATAAAATCATAAAAGCTTTTAGAGGAGTAAAAAACATGTAATTTTGGATTGATCAAAATTTTAATATAATACAAAAATGTACATGTTATTAAGCAAATACATTTGAAAAACCAAACTTCCTTCTGAAATAAACGTAATTGAAAGAAAAATGTTTAATTGCAAATGAGTGGAAATACACGTTTATCTAAGGGGTATCCCCAAAGTGAGGCAATCCTCAAACTGAAAACTCAAACTCAGTGGCACAACAATCCATGAGGGCCAGAAACTACTATGCCCATCCCAATATACGGGACCATTGGGCGCTGAGGTGCATGAACAGATGTCTCGATTTGGTGGTCAGTCTGAAGAGAGACCTTCAGTGTTTAAGACCCCAAGCAAGCTTGTACTCATTTATCGACCCAATGTAGCGGGGAAGAAAGGCAGAGTCGACCTTTCCCAGCCCGTTAATAGAACCCAAGACCTGTGGTGTGGAAGCACGATACACTACCACTCGACCCTATTCGGTGAAAAATAAAATTTAATGTTAGAATCTTATATAATTTCCTAATGAATGAGGGAGTCCAAACTTTTTTTTTCATGTGAACTGTTTAGACGGAAATGGTTAATTATGAACATTTCACAAGTTGCATAAATTAAAATTAACTGTTATAGTTTACATAAATTTTTAAGAGTACAAAAAGTGTATTTTGGCTGCACGAATTAATTTTAAAAGGAATACGGTTACGAAAAAATAGTGCAAATCTATCTAAAGTATGGTTGGTTACCTTAGATATATTGTCAAACACAACAAAGTATTGGGAGCCAATTCCACAATTAGTTGTTATAAAAATGTTTGGAAAATTACAAGACTTAGTTTTTGCGCGCATTTGTAATTTATATATATTTTTTTTCCTGAGAGATTTAAAAGCTAGAGCGGCATCCATCAAAACCGTGATTCCCTCTCTGTTTTTCCAGATCGCCCCTGACTAAGCCGGCTCTGCCATAGTAAGTGAAAATGCCGTATTTTGTTTGTCAAGATCATTTTATAGCAGACTGCATTTTTCATGTATTTTAGATGGTCGTTTTATATTTTCTACATCAATATCTTAATGTCTGAATTTAAAATTACATAAAATTCTTGACATTCGCATCAATGACCATTATAATTTTTATTAGTATATGAATGTAGCATCAAACGATTACATGACTATTATTAACATATTATTTTAACCATTTAATTAATATTAAGTATAACATAATGCACACAAATTTTCTGAACTTTAAAATAAATATTTCGAAAACTACTTCAGATATACTAAAAATTTTTCATTCCTTCGCTTTAGCTTCTCAGTTTTGCTTTTATGTAAGAATTTATTGTAATTGTATATTCATCAATTTTTTTAGTATATTTTTGCTCTTTTCATGCAGTTTTCAACTGAATTGTATGAAATTTTCGAAATATATTAAAAAATACCAAAGAAGTTATATAATAAAATTTGAAATTTATATTATACTCAAACAATTGCTAAAACTTATGGTAAATAATTTTTAACTGCGCGATGCATTTTTTTTTTCGAAATTTTAAATGGAATTTCTAACATAAAATTTCTAGCTTTATACGGTCGAGATTTCAAAACATATCCAGATTTTAATTACTTATTCAGTTAGCCTTTAAAAAAGATAAATGTTGAGGTATTTTGCATAAATAGATATTTTTGAAGAATAATTCGAATGTTTTTGAATAGCTCGAATTTTTAATTGATTTTTATGTTTATTTATATGCATAAATGCTACTGTAAATGTTTCCGTATATTTTTGATTACCATTTATTCAAACATTCAAGTTATAAAAAAAAAATGTGGGAAAATCTTCATTCATATTGTCTTTGATGTAAACTGAAGTTCAAGCACTTAAAATTCAAATATAATTCGGTGTATTTTAACAATATATAACTAGGCACTGTACGTAAACTTCCCTGAACACTTGGGCTTTGAAATCTAAAAAAAACAACTAATAGATCTTAATTAGTTTTTTTTTCGTTATTATTTTTATCAAAGTGTAAGAAAATGTTTCAAATTATTTGATGAAGTTTAAATTTATTCATTTTTAGTGGTTTGAAAGTTGAAAAGATTTCAAATTTTAAAGTGTTTGGTGTTTTATTAATTTTTTTTTGGCATCATATAATGAAATAATCATGTTTCCAAAACTGAAAGCATTGATTAAGATAAGAAACATGAAGCGAAAGAATATACTTTAAAAAAGATATAATTTGTCTAACTATATAAAATAGCAGATTGCCCTGACACGCCTCAACTTGTTACAGTTTCAAATTAATATAAAACCAAAAGGGAATTGTAACATATTTTACTTATGCATATTGGGACTTTTCAAAAATTTTAAAATACCAGCTAACAAACAAACACTTCCTGGGATGTAAAGAAATTTCCCCCGATTTTTTACGATTGCTCCAGGGTCAATACACGGGGTGGGGTTCCCTGCGAGCCATAAAACTTCCTATCAGTGTCCTGCTGTGTTGCTTCCCCCGTCCCTAATTATCTTTCAAGATGTTAAACCTTTAAAAGGGGGAAAGGATTTCAGAAAAGTACGGCTAATATGCTTTTGAAAATGTTACTTGAAGGCAAAAAAACCCGTGCAGTGCATTTTTTGAAGTATCTTTACAATGACGGAATTTTCCGTGCTAACCGCTTGGAGGGTTAAGATATTCAACTTAAACTTTTAACAAATTTAATTACAACAATTAATATGAGAGAATCTACGATGACGCAATACGCAACACACAATATAATTCAGACCAATCTCAATAATCGAGAACCGCCTAATCTTCAAATATACTAATAAGTAATCAATCCTACCTTATATTATTCTGTAATAAACTTGTCTTTATCTACAATGGTATGTAGTTTGACGTTTAACTTCTAGTCGATCACCAATATATTTATCCACGAAACGTAGAACTTAAATCTTGAACCACGAACTGCAATAATCATCAACTGCCACAACGCACGTCAATTGTCTAACATTCCTTTACATTGCCATTACGCTTACTCTAAGATCCTATATTTATCCTACATTATTTGCATCTCTTCACGTCTCGTTTCTTGTATTTGGTTGGAAAAGAGTTGCCATTAATTCTGGCCCAAGAACCCAAAGGACTCGTTTAAGAAAAGACGCGTAAGACGTCACATACCCCCTCCAAGAACAAAACGTGATTTATTCGAGGGTCTTAATGGCTCTTTAGAAATTAGGTGCCTAAATTTTATTCTAACCGTTAATTTCTAATGTTCTCAGAAGAAATTTGTAGCGGATGTCAATATGTTTGGTCCTATTATGTAACTCACGTCACAACATGCACTAATTAATTTCCAAAATTATACTTTCACTAGCATTAACTCTTTTAAAAGCTTTAAAAATCTATCTTTAGCAAGAGGTTTAGTGCAATATATTCAGCAGCCTGAACTTCACTACTACAATTTATGACATTAAGTTGCTTACTTTCATATTGTTCTCTTATAAATTTGTAGAGGATGTCAATATGTTTGGTCCTATTATGGAACTCAGGATTTTTCACTAAACGGATGGTACTTAGGTTATCTATTTGAAGACTTGGAACAGAAGTCACCCCCGCAGCACAATTCTTTTAAAAGATTGTTCAACCAAATTGCTTTATTTGACCATTGGTTCAAAATTACGTGGTCCGTGCAATAAATTCTGCTTCAGTTGTGGAACAGTGCGAGTTAATACAACTCTGTCGTTGATTTCTTCAGGCTATAGCAACTCCATTGTACTTGAACACCATTCCTGATGTTGATCTCCTGGTTAATGGATCCCCAGCATAATCTGAGTCCCTATATGACTCAAGGGTAGCACTAGAAACACTCAGGTACATAATGCCATACTTTTTGGTTCCATTAAGATACCTCAGGATCCTTTTCACCATGGTCCAGTGTATCTGTTGAGGTTTATCCAAAACCTGAGAAAGCACTCCCACTGCATATGCTATGTCGGGTAATGTGATAATAGCCAGGAACATAAGACTACCCACAGCTTCACGATAGGGTACATCAGCTGAAAGAGATACTGAATCATCTGTAGAAATAGCACCCTTTTCAATAGGTGTGCTAACATGATTTGAATTAATCACATCAAAACGAGATAGGATCTTCCTACAATAAGCTTCTTGGGGTATGAATATTTTACCACATTCAAGATGCTCAATTTGCATACCAAGAAAATAATTAGCTTCACCAATCACCATAGAGAATATACTTTCAAGCTTTTTAAGAAACAGATTCACTGTTTGCTCTTCATCTGCTGCAATGATTCCATCATCAACATACACAATAAGATACATGGATTTTTCATCATTAAAAAACAAACATGGGTCACAGTTAAATTGCTTCAATCCACTGTTCTCAGCAAAACTTTTAAAGCGTTTATTCCAACACCTTGGAGCTTGTTTTAAACCATATATAGACTTTAGTAGTTTGAATACCTGACCAGAACTAACACTAAATCCTTCAGTTTGAGCCATGTAGATATCCTCAGAGACATCTCCATACAGAGAAGCAGTTTTTACATCAAACTGACCCAGTTTCAGTTTTCGAGCAGCAGCAATGCCCAGGACAATTCTGATGGTATCCCACCGAACTACAGGACTAAAGGTTTCACTGAAATCAACTCCGAATTTTTGGCTGAATCCTTTAGCAACAAGTCGAGCTTTAAAACGCTGTGCAGTTCCATAAGCATTTTGTTTAACCTTGAACACCCACCTATTACCTATGGCTTTTCTGTCAGAAGGTAAATTTGCAAGAACCCAGGTGTTGTTACTGGATAGAGATTTGAACTCTTCCTTCATAGCAGCAAGCCATTTGTCACTATCTTCAGAAGCCATTGATTCTTTGTAGATATCAGGTTCTATGTGTTCTGCCAATAGAACAAAGTTGTCAAATTTGGCTGGCATCTTTAATATGGACCTGTCGCGCAAATTTCTGCTATTTTGCTCGGCTAAGATTTCTTCTCTATCTTCAGCACTACATGGTACCTCCTCTATTTCTTTTCCCACACCTGGGTCTGGTGTTTGAAGAGGCTTCTTCACTATTTCCATATCTGAAGATACATCAGAAACACAGCTGGATTTTTCATTTTGAAATATAACATCTCGATTCAGGATAACCTTGTTCTGATCTTTTATCCATATCCTATAACCATCTTTTTCACCACTGTAGCAACAAAAACTCCTTTGACACTCTTTTTGTCCCATTTTCTCCTTTTTTGTAAAGGTACATGGACAAAGCACTCCGTTCCAAATACACGCAGGTGATCTATATTGATCACTTCTTTGGAAAACCACAGTTCATAAGGACTTTTGTCTTTAACTGATATTGGCCCTGTTCTGTTCAACACATAAACAGACGTGTTTACTGCTTCTGCCCACAGTTTCAAAGGAAGATTTGCAGCATAAATTATAGATCTTGCACATTCTACAATAGTTCTATTTTCACGTTCTGCAGCTCCATTTTGTTGAGGCGTATAAGGCATTGACGTACGAGAAGAGATTCCAAATTTTTCAAGAATACTCTTCACTGTTGAATTTATAACCTCTCCTCCACCATCACTTAGCACCTCCTTGACCATATGCCCAGCATTTTTCACTTCATTAAGATACTGTTTGCTCACTACACTCGGGATAACTCAATAACACACCTCACACATGGACTGTAAAACACTCTCTATTTTTATTCACTTAAACACATAGTAACTGGAGATACACAGACAGTAACGACGTCTGGCGCACGGTTTTTGCGACAAGCATGAACATTCTCCCCCGCGTTGACATGTAATACAGGGTCCATTATGAAAGTAATGAGCATTTACTGGCAAAAAACATTTATTGATCGTAATTTGTACAAATGTTCAATATTCTTCAAAATACATTCCTCCTGCATCAATACACTTGCGGAGACGTGTTTGCCACGCCTGAAAGGCACCCTGAAACTCCTCGACGGGAATGCCTCTCAGGAACGTTGTAACATGGTGTTGGATGTTTTCCACGGTTTCCCAATGTTTTCCTTTCATCTCTCTCTTGAGTCGCGGAAACAAAAAGAAGTCACATGAAGCTAAGTCGGGACTGTAAGGGGTGAGAGATCACCGGGGTGTTGCTCTGGACCAGGAAGTTGGTAATGATGAAGGCTGTGTGGGTGGTGGCATTGTCATGGTGGAGCTTGACCGTGTCTTTAATGTCAGCCGTCACGCGCACGATTTGGCGTTTCAATTTCCTGAGCACCTCCAGGTAAAATGCTGAGTTTACAGTTTGTCCCTGCGGTACAAACTCACAATGGACTATTCCTCGTATGTCAAAGAAGACAATGATCATCGTTTTGATGCACGACTTGCTCATTCGCGCTTTCTTGGGGCGTGGGGATGATTTTGTGTGCCACTCACAGCTCTGCCTTTTCAATTCTGGGTCGTACTCAAACATCAAGAATTCGTCTCCGGTTACGACAGAGTTCAGAATGTCCGGTTCATTTTGAATCAAATCCAACAATTCTTGACAGCGCAAAACTCTAAGTTCTTTCTGGTCTTGCGTCAACCCTTTCGGCACAAGCTTCGCACAGACCTTACGCAGTTGCAGATCCTCGGTCACTACCCCATGTACCGCAAATGTGGACATGTGTAGTGTGTCAGCAATTTGCTGGATGCTTAACCGACGGTCGGTACGCAAAACTTCGCGCACACGATCCACGTTCTGTTCAGTTCTGGCTGTTGTTGGGCGTCCAGAACGGGGTTCGTCGGCAACCTCCTCCCGGCCCTCCTTGAACGCCTTGTGCCACTTCCCAGACTTTGATCTTGAAATGCAATCGTCCTTGAAGGCTTCTTGTAGCATGTGAAATGTTTCGGTTGCATTTTTTCCAAGCCTCACGCAAAACTTTATGGCGTATCGTTGTTCAAGCGAACGCTCCATCGCGCTATGTTACAAAAGTTGAAAACACACTTCAAGCGGAGGCACGTATCTCCGCTCACACTGCTCGAACTCAATTGACGACCGGATGCATTGAAAGGGCATATCCCCCACCCCATTTCCCAGGCGGTTTTACCGTGCTGCCGTCTATAGTCCCGTCACAATAACATTATGCTCATTACTTTCATAATGTGGACCCTGTACATTCAACAATAACACAAATTACAATAAAACATTAAACGATAAAATACTATAGGATTACGTAAAACAAATTAAGGTACATATAAAAATTCTAATGCACAATATTCAGAGATAAAATTCAAACTAGCATAGGTAAAAGAAAATCTCTTGAAATTGCTCTTTTATATCTTCCAAATTGTGTTTTTACTTTTACAACCCTTATTAGTGCATTACTGCCACTATAAATCTCAGTGATTCTCCCTAAAGGCCATTTAAAGGTTGGCATATTGTCTTCAATGAGAACTACCAAATCACCCACCTTAACATTTTTTTTTTAAAATTGCCATTTATTGCGCTGTTGTAATTCACTAAGATAACATCTGTGCCACTTATTCCAAATTAGTTGTACTAGTCTGGTTATCCGTTGTCATTTTTTAAGGGCATTCTCTTTTAATTCAATTAAATTGGGTTCGACTACAGAAGTCATAGACCTCCCTTTCAAAATGTGGGCTGGAGTTAAAGCGTTCAAGTCATCCGATTTGCTTGATAAGGGGCACAGTGACCTGGAATTTAAAATTCCCTCTGTTTGGATACAAACAGTTAGAAATTCCTCATAGGTTAAATTTGAGCCACTGACACCTCTCTTAAGATGATACTTCATTGACTTAACCGAAGCTTCCCAAAGACCACCAAAGGATGGCACTCTAGGTTGTATGAACTTCCATTCTATACCGTCAGCAGATAAGAAACCTGCTAAATTATCATCTGAATCCTCAATAAGTTTTAAAATTTCTTGAACTCTTTATTGGTACCTACAAATGTTTTCCCATTATCGGAATACAATTCAGCACATTTACCTCTGCGACTTAAAATCTTTTTAATGTAGCAATAAAAGCATCAGATGTGAGATTCGACATAATTTCTATGTGAATCGCTTTAGACACAAAATGTACAAATACACAAATATAAATTTTATGCAAAATTCCTTTTCTTTGGTTTTTGTACCTGATCATGAATGGGCCACACAAATCCACACCAGAACAGTTGAACAGGTAATCTGGGACTACTCTATCATGGTGTAGATTACTCATTAGCTGAGAAGTAACAAGGGGTCGGCTTTTAAAACAGAATAGGCACTCATGCCCTACTTTTCTGCATAATAAACAACCATTTAATGGCCAGAACTTTTCCCTTACATAGTGTAGAAGAGAAGAAGCACCAGTATGCAGATTCTTTCTATGGAAATGGGCAATTATTTGAACAGTTAAGTTATGATTTCCTGGTAAAATTGCAGGATGTTTATTAACATATGGTAAATCGGAATTACTCAGCCGTCCTCCAACTCTTAATAATCCATCACTGTCTATAAAGGGATTTAAATTTCTAAGTTTACTATTAGGTGAGACAACTCCTTTACTTTATAAGCTCTTAATCTCAGCCAAAAAAACCTGTTCTTGGACCATTCTAATCAGTTTAGTTTCTGCTTGATCTATATCTGTAGCAGAAAGGGGACCACTCAATGTTAGTTTACGTTTATTTACACTATTAAATATACGAACAATTTTCATATAACTATTACTTCTACATAACAAAGTAGATAAAATAGAAGATATACAATTAGTTGAAACACAAACACTAGATGTAATTATATCAGAACTCGAACCAGTTTTCAGTTCCTTAGAATACTCGCATTCTTTAACTGGTGACAAACTTATTTCTTCACTTGACAACTTACCTTTTTCAAGGAATTGTGGACCATGCCACCATAACCTTAAATTTGGAAGGTCACAAGGGCGCAATCCCAGAGACACAAGATCTGCTGGGTTGAGAACAGATGGCACATGGTTCCACTGGAAGCCTTCAATCAATTCTTGCACCTTGGCGACACGATTGGCCACGAAAGTTTTTAAACGATTGGCAGGTGTATTTAACCTTGCCAATGTAATAGTTGAATCCGTATGTAGCACAATATCACTTATGTTTAACCTCAAGGTGGAGCGTATTTTCTTGACGAGTTAAGCTAATAAAACACAGGCACAAAGCTCGAGTTGAGGTATGGAAATAACTCTAATTGGTGCAACATGAGATTTGCTGACAAGAATGCTCACTTTGGCAGCACCGTTGTGAAGAAAACACTGTAAGTAAATGACCGCTCTGTAGGCCGCTTCAGATGCATCCGCAAATCCTTGGAGAATGATTCTAACATTATTGTCAGCCATAATAAATCTGTTAATTTTCACTTCCTCGATACATTTTAATGTCACAAATTCTCTCCACTCGTTGGCAATTAAATTAGGTAACACATCATCCCAATCCAGTTTAAATTTCCATAATTTCTGCAGAAACACCTTTGATTTTGCAATCACTGGGCCTAAGAAACCCAAAGTGTCGTATAGCTTAGCACTCACAATTACACTTAAAACTTCACGTTTTGTATATATATGTTTAGCTGAAACAGAAACCTTAAACACGAAACAATCTTCAAATGGCTTCCAACTAATTCCCAATGTCTTCACAAATAAGTCAATGTCAGTAGAAAATGAATGCTCGACGTCTGATGACAACGAACTATTTAATAACGTAGGAGAATTAGATGACCATATATGAAGGTTCATTCCACAAGATTGCAGGGCATCTTTCAGTTGCGATTGCAATTGTTGAGCAGTCTCCAAATCCGGCGCTCCGCTCACAATATCATCCATGTAGGTATCATATAACAGGGTTTCAGAAGCTAAAGGAAATCTCGATTTTTCATCCTTCGCCAACTGCTGCAGGGTTCTTATGGCAAGTAAGGGTGCGTTGGACAGCCCGTAAGTGACAGTCTTTAGTCGATACTTTAAAATTTCTGCATCTAGTCCATGTTTCCATATACTGCGTTGCAAATCCTGCTGATCTGGATTTATTAATATTTGCCTGTAAATCTTTTGAATGTCAGTCGTAAAAGCAAATTTATGTCTTCTAAAACGAGATATTGTTTCAAACACATCTTCCTTCACTTCACCTTTCAATAAAATGTCATTAAGGCTAATGCCTGTTGTAGTGGCGGATGAACCGTTAAAGACAATTCTTAGTTTAGTAGTCAGTTTTTCAGGGTGTAATACACCATGGTGGAGTATGTAGTAATGTGCGGGTGGTTCACTTGACTCAACTACCCTTTCCAAATGACCTAACTCCTCATACTCCTTCAAAAATTCCGCATACAACGATGAATACCTAGAAACCCCAGAGACAACCGTTTCCACAATGAATTAAGTCGCCTAATAGCAATATCTTTGGAGTTTCCTAAACAAGACGGATATTTATTTCATGCCATCGATACTACATACCTACCCTCACAAGTCCTCCTATGAGTGCGCACAAAATGATCCTCACACAAGGACACCTCTGTATCAACCTTAGGCTCTATGTGAACACCCTCAATTTCCCAGAATTTTTTCAGTGTTTTGTTTAAATCATCATCAACAATTAATCCGCAATGAACGCGATTCTCTGTAACTTGATCTACACTTCCACTTACAACATAACAAAACACCGTATTTTGTAACACTAAATACGAATTACCACAATAAAATTTTCCAGACTTTAACAATTCGTAAAAGATTTCAGCACCAAGTAACATATCAATTCTATCTGGTATATTAAATTTATCATCCGCTAAGGGCACAAACTCTGAAACATTAACATCTACATCAATCACCTTGTTTGGAATGAGATCTGTAATCTTATTAACTACTAACAACATTAACTCACTCTCAAAAGTTTTGGCTTTATTTGCAACTGAAGTTTTTACGCAATTTTTAACAACCATAGAAGCATCATTAACACACGAAACCACTGTATTTATTTTTTCCATTTTCAGCTGCAACTTCTCAGCACATGCCCTCATACATAAACAAGACTGCGATCCTACATCTAACAAGCATCTGACCTCCACCCATTGAGAGTATTTATTTTTGACAAGCGCGCGAACAGTACTCAAAAGCACATTCTTTTTTTTTAGTCTGCCTTTCTCAAACCCAGTCGCCACAAACTGCGATTTTGAATTTGCTTCAACTGATCTTTCAATCTGCCCTGGAATAAAAGTAGGAGCATCCAAATTTAAATTACTAGTGGGAGTGGGATTCCTAGTTTTGTCACGCAAAAAAAGAATCAAGCTATTATGAGGTCTAAGGCAAAAACAATTTTTCTCTGAACGGCATTCCTTCAATTTATGAGGTAAAAAACAACGAAAACAAAGATTATTCCATTTAACTACCTCTACTCTATCCTCAACTAACAGTTTCTTAAACTTATAACAGTTAGAAAGGGGATGAAAATTTTTACCCTTACACAGAACGCAATTTGTTTTGGTTTCGGCCACGAAAACATTCGACGAGTGACAGAACGATTTAGCTCGGTTTCACCCTAATTTTGAGGGAGAACACGCTCGGGGTGATCAGAGGCCTCCCACCTCTCTTCCCCTTCCACCAACCTCACGAGAGGACTTGTGGCTCGACGGCTATTTAAAGTACCCCATGCTGCAAAGGCACTATACATTTACAAACATCCATGTCTTCTCCGGGATTCGAATCCAGTCCCTACGGCACTGCAGTCAGCGTCGCTAACCACTATAGTGGTTGGGTGACACGCGCTCACATTAAATTCGATTACTAAAAACTTTAACACATTAGTTATTTCAGATGTTTTTAACATCAGAACATATTTTAATATTAAAAATGCATCAAATTATATAAAAATAATGTGCAGACATTTTATATTTCTTATTTTTTAATATTTGGATTGATTTTAAAGTAGTATTAATTTTTTGAAAAATATGTACGTGATCAGATAAGTAGTTTTTATGTGTTTATCAATCGGCTAAATTTAGCAAATTAGATATTTTAGTCATTACTTAAATTTTATTTTAGAATAACGTTTTCGAGAGTTGACTTTCTTTAACCCTTAAAAATCGTTTTATTTTCTCATAAGGATGGGAATATTAATTATTTTAATGAATGCATTTGAATTTTTTTTCCACTGATAGTAAATTTAAAATGCTGTGGCTTTTTCTAAGTAGCACATTGTGACGAATCTGTACGGCACTTTACCACTAATACTCTTGGGCGTCTTTGGGGATTGTAAATTCGCGTATATTTCCAACCAGCTCTAAAAGGAGAAAACGGGATCTGCAAATGAATCAAAGTATTTAAGGAGAGTGTTGTAAGTTAGCAGGGAGAAGGCTATTGAGCCAAGAGATACATTGACAGAGTTCTGAGAAGATTCAAGTTGATGTGTGATTAGCTTCTGGCTGATTATCAGGCAGCGATCTACATTCAGAAAGTTTGAGCCGACTGGAAAGGAGTGAAGTAGTAAAAGTCAGGTGATATTTAAACTTTAATTATCGGATAATAAGAGTAAATATATAATAGAGTTAGTGGAAAGTTAATCATTGCTAGTAATTCAAATTGCGTATATCTCTCGGTCCTTTTATTCCCGTAAATCCGTTTGATATTGAGTTTAATAGTTGATTAGTATCATATTTAGAGTGATTTAATTTAATAGTAAAGTTCAATTCCATTGACGTAGACATATTGATTCATCTTTGTATTTAGAAGGTTGATAATTGATTCAAGTGAATAAATATAATTCGTTATTGTAAAAATGTATCGTCTGGTAATTCTTTGCCTCAATTCAATCTTGGTGTCCAAGGTGGAACCCAGGGGGATTTCCACAACATAGTTATATATAAAAAAAGGAATACGAACTTCGTAAACTTTTTCAAATTGGTGTGAAAATTATATCGTTTCGTTTTAATTGTTATAAATATACAGATAAATATATATATGTGAGTGTGTTCGTTATTTAAATACTTCAAAAAAGGAAATTTCTTGAGTTAATTACTTTAATATAGAAAAAAAGGACATTATTATAGGACGGACACACAGGTAAAAAAAAGAGAATAAGGCTATCTGCCTTTACATAGTTAGATTTAAAACATCACGCGTGTTGGAGGTTTTTCATCTCGCGCTTATGGCGGCGGGAAGAGGACTGTCTCGCAATCTCGGCTGACAGCCTCAAATCACTTCATTTCTATCATGGCTTCGGAAGTGGTCTGCGAGTAGCTGACATCCACACGGGCATCCTGATGACCACGCCGTCCGCGGCGCTCGGGGAACAAGTGAACTGAAATAATAAAAAAAAACAGCAGAAAAAGGAAAAATACAAATAGGATCACCATCACCAAATAGCTTTGGTGATGGGGTAGCTTCTCAATGTGTACACCACTTCTTCATTTTATCAGCTGAAGTTGAGGTTACATTTGAACCTTCATGTTGTCCAATTTTCTGCACTTCATAACGATCGTGTTTGTTGACCTTTGTGACCTCATATGGTCCAAAGTATTTAGGTCGAAGTTTCAATCCAGTTCCGAACTGTGTACGCTGTATCGCAACTGTGTCACCTGGTTTGTAGGTATAAGCGGGTTTACGATGTTTATTGTACTGTTTCTTGTTTTCATCCTGTAAACGTAGGATATTTTCTTTAGCTTCGTTACTTAGTGTCTTTCGTTTGTTAATAAACTGTTCGCTAAGTTCGTCTTCAAGAAGGTGTTTAATTTTAAGGTCCTCTTTTTGTTTCATTTTTTCTCCAATTAAAACTTCAAAGGGTGTAAATTTTGTGCTACGTGTGGTGGTACTATTCATAATGCGTTGTAATCGGTGGACATGTTTGAACCATTTTTCGGGCTCTTCGATGGTTAACTTGGTCAAAACAGGGATAATTGTTTCATGCATACGTTTTATCTGACCGTTTCCACGTGGTACAATAGTGGTTATCTGAATGCGTTCAATTGATTCATCCTGACAAAATTTTTGAAATTCTGTAGATGTAAAAGCACTACCTTTATCTGTAATAATTTTTGATGGATTACCAAATATGGTTTGTTGCAAAATTAATTTGTCGAGAGCATCTTTAGTGGAAGTAGACTTTACAGGGTAAATCCAAACAAATTTAGAAAATGAATCAATAACAGTAAAGAGATGTTTGTAACACTTTTTCGTGGATGGTAATGGTCCTAAAAATCACAATGGTAACAATCAAGGGGTTGATCGCCTTTTGGGATCTGATGGAGAAAGCCTTCTTGTTTACCAGCTTTACGTGTGGGTAGCCTAGTGGTTGGAGTATCGGACTCCAGACCGGAAGGCCTCGGTTCGATGCCACCAAACACCCTCCGAGTACACACGGAGTACGTGCTCGTTAAATCAGTGGGTCCGTAGTCTTGTGGGCTTAATCACGAGCGCAGGGACTGGAGAATATTTCCCTCCCCTTCAGTTTACATGCAGAAATTGTGGAGGTGGAGATAGATGTCGTGTCGCCATCTATCGTCCCTTCGGGGAATTTCGCCGAGCTAAATCGTACTGTCACCTGTATGGTGCTCAAGGCCAATGACAGGCGTACCTCTTGCCCATGCCACGATGAATTTCGTGGGCCTCGATCTGACTACGTCAGACAGGGGGCATTAGAAAACAACAACAACCAGCTTTACGTGAGGATAAAATGCATGGGACGCAGTTTATAATTACATCCTGAACAATTTTCGAGAGTCTGGGAATGTAAAATTCTTGTGAAACAATAGATTCAGTGTTTTTAGAAGCAAAATGGCCTTGTGCGTGTGCATGGAGTACTATCTCTCTTTGCATCATTTCTGGAATAACTACTAGTTCAGAATTTTTGTGTAATTTGTATAAAATTTCGTTTTTACGAAAATATTCATCGGAAGGTGTAATTTTGATTGCTGATTTAAGTTGAGAAATGAATTCATCTTTATTTTGAGCTTTAATCTTTTGTGTAATATCATGGGAGGAAATCATCATAATGGGGTAACGACTTAATGCATCAACGTGTTTCATTTGTCTACCGGGTCTGTGACAGACTTCATAATCAAATTCTTCTAGAGCATCAATGCCCAACGAGCTATTTTAGCAGGCAAATCTTTTTTGTGCATTGTCTTTTGGAATGCATCAGTCTGTGATAGTTTTGAATTTTGTACCAAACAGGTAACTTCTAAACTTTTTCAGCGCTTCAATAATATCTAGTACTTCTAATTCATAGCTGCTATATTTCTCCAGTTGAACTGTAGTTTTGCGACTAAAATAATGGATAGGATGAAATAGTCCATCATCAGATTTCTGTAATAGGACAGCGCCAAAGCCTAGGGAGCTTGCATCTGTGTTGAGTTCTAAAGGGTAACCTTGTTGAAAAACATGGAGAACTGGGTTCTCTGAAAGAATGTTTTTCAATTCTTTAAAAGATGCTATTTCTGTAGGGCCAAATTTAAATTTAACATTATCACGAAGAAGATCACTTAAAGGTCTTGCAATTCGAGCGTAATTTGGAATAAACTTCCGGAAATAACTTGTTAATCCTTTAAAACTTTGAAGTTGTCTCGGGGTTTGAGGTTGTGGAAAGTATTGGACAGCTTGTGTCTTAGATGGTGAAGGTTTTATTGTTCCGTTTTCGATTATGTATCCAAGAAATTCTATTTTGCGTTGTAAGAAATTACATTTCTTTAGGTTTAACTCAAGACCGAAATCTGCTGCTGTTTGGAGAACTAGTCGTTATTTATTTAAACCTTCTGCTTCATTTTGTGATGGAATGAGCAGATCTCTCTCTCTCTCTCTCATCCATATACACAATTAGAATGTTGTCACGTATGAGTTTTCGGAAGACAGTGTAAATAAATCGTTGGAATACACTTGGACTGTTTGACAATCCAAAAGGAATACGTAAAAATTCGTATTGTCCTTCATGTGTCACAAACGAGGTGTATTTTGTACTGTTAGGATCCATGGGTACATGAAAGAATCCATTTTTAAGGTCGAGTGAAGTGTAGACTTTAGAGTTTTCGAGTTTATCTAACACGTCTTCTATCAATGGCAAGGGAAATTTATCTTTAATCATTTTTCTATTCAAATTGCGATAATCTACACAAAGTCTGTGTTCTCCGTTGTTCTTTTTGCATAAAACGATTGGTGCTGCGTAATCAGAACAGCTAGCTGAACGCAGCTTTGTTACGATGTCGGATATGGAAACCAAACCACCCGATGATACGTTGAGGCCCGTAAAGAGCTTTTTACCCAAATTAAATGACGAGTCCATGACAGATTACGAACGACTTAAGTCAGTCAGAATAGCCCCATCTACTATTGAGGTCCGATTACAGCAGCAGCTAGCCGAATACTGCCAACAGCGTGACAGGAAAGCCGCTCAGAAGAATGATAAACGTCGGAAACAAAAAGAGTCTAAAAAGAAAGTCACTGATCCTACTCCAAAGGAAACGGAAATGACCAATGCCGCCACCATAAGGAGATTCAAAAATTTGTCAAAATGATGACTGGCAGACTCTCCTTCCTTGAGCACTACATTAAAAGCAAAAAGGAGTTTCCAGATCTCACCGACGATGCCGCCCTCGTCGGCTACCAAAAAGATTACGACGAACTCGCCTCCCTGAAGGAGCATAAACTGGGTGAGTTAGCTTTGATTCTTCCTTGCCCTGTACTGGATTGCCGGGAAAATAAAAATAATTCTAGTAAACTAAATGATCCCTCAGAAAATAACGCGAAGAAGCACTCGCATCAAGCGAGCCATGATAGGAAGAAAATAGTAAACCCAAATACCGATGGTGGTTTCACCTCCCCCAAGAAAGTTGCAAAGAAGTTAAAACTTTCTGATCCCATTGCCGGGACCAGTCAGCGTTAAGAACAAATTTAGTAGCCTTGCCGGAAAGGATGCTAAAGTTACTCCCCCGATTTCAAATCAAACAACGGCTCCAGTTGCCGCCCGCCCTAAAGTCCCCACAATTATGTTCAAACATAAAAAAGAAAATTACAAAATAATCATTAAAGATCTAAATAAGGATTTCCCCAACTGCGACGTCAAGTTAGCAGGAAAATACCTCAAAATTTTCACTACTACCAGCGATGAACATCGCATCTCAACCGACTACCTCGACAAAAAGCGGGAGGAATTTTACATGATTAATCCACCAGATTCCCGCCCCCAGAAAATTGTCATCAAAGGACTCCCGGTTTCCACTAAAATCGGTGAAATCCAAGCAGACTTAACCTCTCAAGGATTTTGTGTCGAAAAGGTGGCCCAGCTCACCAGATCGAAAACAAAATCCCCTCTCCCCATTTTTATGGTTGAGCTCAAACGAAGCCCAGACTCCCCAGTTATCTTCCAATTAAAAAAGTGTTGCTACCTAGCTGTGCAGGTCGACACTTTTAACAGATGACCGGGGGTTTCACAATGTTACAATTGTAACTTGTTTAACCACTCGTCAAAGAATTGTCACATGCACACTAGGTGCTTAAAATGCGGTGAATCTCACCGAACTAGCGACGGCCCTATGAAAGAAAAAATCTGATCCCATATGCATCAATTGCAATAAGACAGGACATATGGCTAACTGGAGCCAGTGTGAAGAATTTTCCAAAAGAAAGCAGAAAAAAGGTGAAACGATTACCAATCGTTACATCAAAGAAACCGAAATTAAAAAACCCTTCAAACCGGTCACACCAAATCTCTCTTTCTCAGCCGCCCTCTCGGGCGCTCCAAATAAAAATAAAAACCCCGGAACTTCGGCCGCCACCGAAGAAGCCCCTAAAACCTATGAAAACTATAGAAACGAGAATTACTTTGGATTCAATGACGCGATCAAGGAATTAAGAAGATTCTTCCTTGACTACCCCTTTCTTTTGGAAATGGGAAGACAGTTTAGGAATGCAAAAGACGAAGAGAGGATTGATATTTTTTATCAAAATCTCATTAATAAATATGACCGTAAGGCCTAAGATTCGTCTTAGGACCCTAAATTCCAAATATTTCTCTAAGCTTTAAGATTCCTAATACCGTTCGCGTGAGAATATCTTTTCTCTCTGCCAACTCCCCCTTTTCTTCCGAGCGACCCGTCCTCCCAATGGGAGACGAGCTGCCCGACCAATGGAGAGAGTTCCTCTCCCGTCACAGATCGCATTCCTTCTCTGCACTTCCCATCCCCAAGACACGTCGAAAGCTCGCTCGCCCATTGACCGGGATATCCCTCGGCCATTGGTCGAGTGAGTCACTCTGAAAATCCTCGGTCGCTCTACGACCCTGTAATTTTAGCAATCCAGTACTTATTTTTTCCACTTAATTTTTTAACAAGGGCAAGTAAAGAATTTCAATGCTATTCCCCAAATGTTCTGACAGGAGATTAAGATCTCTTCGGGTGAGTGAGTGAGTGATTTTGTGGTTTAATGGCGCAAGGGCCAATTTTGGCCAAACTGCGCCAAACACTCGTTAGAAAAGAAATTTTTTTAAAAGTATATAAAATTACATCCGCATATGTATATATATGCATGCACATGCAAGCATATATATTATTAAATATTAAGTAAAAGTACAAAATAAAATATAAAGATCTAATTTTTAAAAATACAATATCGTAAGAAAATCGAGATTAAAATGAGATATGACAGCTTAAAATGTAAAAATTTATATTAAAACTTTGTTCAGTTCGGTGAAAAAAGTTTCACTTTCATGAAAGATAAAATTACTTCTGGCTGTTTCTAACACGGGTCGGAGTCATCACGTGTAGAAATCCCTCCTGTCTCCAAGACTCGTTCTTCCAATATTCTTCCGACAAGAAGTATTTATCATTTTTCCTTTTCGGTGTTTCTATTTGTTCTTCCATGTCGTATACGATCATGGCTTCATCGTCGGTGTCTTGAATAGGTGAACTTTTTCTCGGTTTATGGGGTGCCATTTTAATTTCTATTTTTGGTTTAACAGTGGGTGCTGTAACGTTACATATTGTTTTAGGATTTTGCTTTTTTCTGCGAGATTTTTGTTTAGAAGCTTGGGATACAGGGGATGTGATAGTAGAAGGTATACTATTGGATGTGGTAGTTTCTAGAGCAGAGGGATGCATTTTATTTGATAAGGCAGTAAACATTGTTGTTGTAGATGTAATTAAACTAATAGATGCAGAGGAAGTAGTAATAACAAAAGGAGCAGGTGGTTAAGATTCGGATGATGTAGCTGCCTCAGTTGATGCAGATGATTTGGTAACTGTAGGAATTTTGGAAGGCGTTGTTGGTTTCGAAACGGCTGTTAAAGGTTGCAATAGTTTTAAAGGGGGATATACTATTTTTGTAATGCTGTCATCAGTTTGGGTTGTTGTGGTTGTAGTTGAGGATTTGGTAGCTTGAGAATATGTTTGAGATATTTGTGGTAGTATTAATTTTCGAGCTTCTCTCTCTGGATAGGAGATATTTTTGCTTGCTTTGATTTCTTGAATTTTCTTTTCTAATTTCCATTTTGAACAGAGTTTGGAATCGGACTGATGCGACTCTGAACAGTTAAAACATTTAGGCTCTAGACTGCAATCTGTGGAAGCATGTCCAACAGATGCACATCTAGAGCAAGTAAGTTGACCGCGGCAGGAAGTTTGTGAGTGTCCGAACCTCTGACACTTAAAACAGCTCAGAGGATTCGGAATGTGTGGACGGATTTTACACAATTCAAATATCCAGCTTTAATGGTGTAATGTATTGTGGGGCTGCTAAAGGTTAAAATTATATGTTTGGTTGGTATAACTGCTGTATCTTTCTTTATTGTGATCCTTCTGACCTGAATAACGCCCTGATCAGAGAATCCGTCTAGGATTTCTGCTTCAGGGGTGGTCAACAGGTTAGGTTCAGAGATGACTCCACGGGATGTGTTTAAAGATTTATGTGGAATTATATTCACAGGTGAATCGCGCGCGAGAAATGTTTTCGCAAGTAGGAAAGACTTTGTTTGCGTAGAAGAACTGGTTTCAACAAGTAAATCACCGGATCGCAATCTTTTAACGCATTTCGGTTCTCCGCCTATTCCTTTCAGAGCTTTATGTATTGTAAATGGGGATTTCAGAGACATGGCATTGTTAGGCAAGGAAATTAATAAAAATCTTACACGTTTAGCAATTTAGTCGATTGAAAGGTCGGGCAATACAAGGCCTTTACCCTGGCACAGCAGACTTGGATCCATATACGTAAAAAAAAAATCTTCGTTCTGGCGTGCCTCCACCCACCACGGAATCCAACAAGGGAGGCAGTGTGCCGGTCATCTGGCAAAACCAGGCACGGCGCTTACCTGAAGTACACCCAGAATATAATGCTACAGCATCAGGGCGAGGATCCAACGGGTAAACCCGACACCCCTTATCTGCAGCACTAACCCTACAGCAGTGTCTCTTCGGGGAAACCGAAGAGAGGTACCACCAGCCGATTGACAGCCCATCTACAGCGAAGCGTGGGCCAAAGGTATTCCCAGGACACCATTTTCCTCCTTACGGGTCGCCGCACACGGCAAACATGCGGGTCGGAAAACCAACGTTGTTAGTCAAAAACAAATAAAATATAATAATCAAAACGTTTAAAGAAATCCAAGAAGTAATTATAAAAATACCAAAATAAATAATCGAAAAAAATTACGAAAAGATTAAACTAATTTAACTTAATGCAAAATGAATACAAAAATGTTAATGAGAAATTTAATTAAAACAAATCTCTCAATTAACTATACACATGTATTTCGAAATAAATGTCTGTGGTCTCGACGTGAAATGAAGAAAAGGGAAATTTGAATGGCAAGAAAGAGGGCCGAAAATAGAGAAAGATCACTAGGGTTCCCCGGGTTCGTGAAGCCTGTGTTTACCAAAGACAGTAAACCCCTAGGGAAAAGGAAAATATCACTAGGGTACCTCGGGAGCGTGAAACCCGCACTCACCTAAAGAAGGTGAGCCCCCTGAGGGGTAAGATCTCTTCGGAGATCAGGTGCTCCGAGATGGAATTGTCAACATCTCAGAACAGCTAGTTTTTATAATGTTAGCGTTTAACCATTCCTGAATTTGGTTTTCGACAATTTTTTGCTCTACGAAAGAAAGTCGACGAGAACGTTGACTTACTGGAATATCATCATTCAATAAAATTGTCATTTTAAGATCAGTATCGTAAATTTTTTTGGGTTTGTAAGAGCTTACAAGTTGTTCAACATCATTACGAATTTTAGAGTTCGATATATGGGGAAGATCAAGCTTACATTGTTGTTCATCAAAAAGGTTGTCAAGGTTTACCAAAACGTCATCATTTTTGCATTCATCAACATCTCGGAATATACGAATTCCATCACGTCCAAACGTGAATTGAGTTTGTTGTAAAAAGTCGATCCCTATAATTGCATCTAAGGGCATCGTTTCATCATTAACGACATGAATTTTTGCGGGTAATGTGGTGTTCTGAATTGTTATGAAATTTTTAAAATAACCTTTGCTTTCGACTCTGTCTCGGCCTATTCCTGAAAATGTACATTGTGATGGGTTCAATGTAGGGTAACCAAGTTTTTGATATGTTTTCTCATAATTTTTGGTGGATTGTGAACCAGTGTCACAAAATGCTGTAATAGGAATTTTTGAAATGGTTATTTCAACGTGCATTAATATCGAAATGGAATTTACAGTTCTATCAACTTGGGTATTGATTTTGTGATTGGTTATCGGTGTAATCTTTCGAGAAATCTTAAGGCATTCGGCCTGAACATGACCAAAGTTTTTACATGCATAACATTTTTTTCCGCGTTCTTTATTCGGACATAGGGTACCTTTATGACCTTTCAATCCACAGACGTCACAAATTGGTTGTTGGTTTGTAAAGCACTTGTGTTCAATTCTATGCTGATTAGATGTTGAATTTTCATAATCTCGAAATCGTTTATCTGGAAATTGCTTACTTTTGAGTTTAAAAGTGTTTCGTAAAATTTTAATTTATCCTTGAATTCACTAAGTGTTTTAGAACCGTACAAAATTATTTTATTGTTAGAAGAATCAGGGATACCATCTATACATATAAATAAAAATGAAGTGTCTGTTTGTAATTTGAAATTAACAGCTTTTTACTAAATGCATTTAAAAGTATATACGGTACTTATAAGAAAAAATCAATTTTAAATTTTTTGTCTATTTTCTGTCTTTCTGTCCTTCTGTTTGTTCCGGCTAATCTCTGAAACGGCTGGACCAATTCTGACGAAATTTTCCCTGGCAGATAGCCAATGTTATAAGAAATAACTTAGGCTACTTTTATTTTAGGGAAAAAAATTAGGATTCCGAGATAATAAAATTAAATCCAATGAAATAGTGAGCAATATCCGATTCAAATAGGGATTATTTATTTCAATAGGGACTATTTTTATTCAATAGGGATTATTTTTATTTATTAGGAATTATTTTATTTCGTAAGCCTTCTGTCTCAACGATTGCTAGCAGTTATATCAAACTTTTTTCTTTGATTTAGTTGCTGCCATTCGCCGCATTTCCCATTCATGTCTTGATCCTAATGACTTTACAGTCCTTAACTGCATTGTCAAAGGTCATGCGTCCCTTTCAACCCTTGCTCAACAAAAAGCAAAGAAAAAAAATAATACAAAAAAGAAACATAGATTCACAAAGTAGAAGAAAAGTTTTCGTTAACTCTGCGAAGTGAATATGCACTTTTTTGTTAAACTCCGCGTGGACGAAGTCGCAGGTAACAGCTATTTAACATAAAATAAATGCATCAGAAAGTAATATTAACGTATTACACATCCAGATAAAAATTTACACTATTTTTAGCGTTTATTACACAAAATTTGTAACAATGTGTTACTTTTGCTGACTAGGTAGGTGTTTTCAAAAATCGACCCACAAGAAAGTTACGGGAGGTCATAAATAATAACAATAATAAAAAAATCAGCAATTATATCTAAAGACTAAAATTTAGCAAACATGTTTTTTTGTTCAGCTGAGTTATGTAAAAAGATTTTTTTTGTTTAATTTATACAATTCACGTAAAATTAACTCATTAAAAACTTCTTTATCTTTCAGACTGTATTTTTTAATTTTTAAGTTCACCCGTGCGAAGAACAGGTATACCAGCTAGTTTATAATGTATATAAAGATGTACATGCATACCATTGAGAAGGTAATTCGCTTCTAACTATTGTACTTGAAACAACAAACTATACATCACAGCCAAAGCACTGGTGTAGACGCCAAATTATCTTGAGTCGAAAGCGAATTAAAACCTACATAGAAAAAATCCGACGACGGCGTCATTTGAGAGCTTCCGACAGACTGATGATAGTGGTGACGCGTGTCACGTGGGAGGGGTACGAAACGAGTTCAAGTGGCTGAGAGATGGAAACGGTGCCTAATCCTCGTTTATCGATTCAGAATGATTTTTAAATGTTTTGTTTATATAAAATAAATAATATTTGCATATGGAACTTAAGAGCCGCAGGTTTCCGACCCCTCCTCTTGGGGAATCTTTCGGTGAGCATTTGCGTTTAATTCACCACCATCCCTCTCAAGAAGAAACCTTGATAGTCAGAGTTTTGTAATTGTAAGTAGAAGGAGCTGAGAAGCTGTTACATTCGCCACGCAGGTGAGATAGAGCAAAGTTGATTTTCGCAGCTTAAGATTAAGAGCGGTGTTTGCCACTGTATTAAATTAGTGGATTAGGGGTTTGTAATCAACGATAGATTAGGTTAAGTTAAATTGATTACCTGCCCTTGTTTGCTTAATATTTATTGTTTTCTCTCTGCCACTCCTTTGACATTCACTTAGAGATTAAGGTATCCGACTAGGTTGAAAAAGTGTTTTTTGACAAAAAGGTTGAATTTTTTTTTATGATTGTAAAATCAAGCCCCAGCCTTTAAGATTCCAAAACAGTCTTTATTTTAATTTTAAAGTCTTTATTTTGCTATAATTAGAACTCTAATTATAGCAATTTAAATAAGTCATAGTAGTTGAAAACGAAACCGGAAGTAATGTAATCTGGACCGGAAGTGAGCTACATATGCAGTGTTTAATTATTATTTCCCTAAAATGAAGTTTCAAAAACCAAATTTTAATTATCTGCTTACTAAGCCACAGTTTGCTAATAATTATTTCAAATAATTTTATTGTAAACGATTGGCAACGGCATTTTAAGACTATCGCTATTCCGTGTTTGTTTACATTCGACGTTAGATTTACCACGCCTATTTTAATTCTTTTTTTTCTCTATTTTGCTTTATTTTTAGAATTTAAATTATTTCAATTTAATCTTTAATTTATTTTACCTGAAATCATGGGTAAATGTCGCTCATATCGGCCCCGTAAAAGAAAGTTTCATGTAAACCAAAATACAAGCACTGGAACTAATGAATGAAATAATTTCAGTGAACTGGCGGTCATAATTTCATCTAATGAAATTATGACCACCAGTTCACTGAAGCTGCAGCAATGTAATGAGGTAAGTAACATTTCAGAACATTTAACTGGAAACAGATTGATTGATCTGGAAATTTTAATTGGTATTTTTTCCTTATTGTGTTGCCCAACAAAAATGTGTACAGCAGGAAGCCTTTATCTTGTAGAAGATTCAAGGTTTGGATTATCTTCAAACTTTTCTTTGCACTGCAAAAATTGCAGTTTCATATCGGCATTTTGTACTTCTAAAAAGTTAGACAAAATGAATGAACTCAATATTCGTTTTGTTTATGGATTAAGATTGATTGGTAGAGGTGTTTCAGCAGGAAGAAAACTTTGTGCTGTTTTGAATCTACCTCCCTTTCTCTCAAAGCTTGCATTCCGCCAACAAGAAAAAAAACTCCTCAGTGCTGCTATTTGCATTGGAGAAAAAATAATGAATGAGGCAGCAAAAGGTATTAGGCAATTAAAAAAATCTATACATGGTACTGTAAATTGTGGTGTTTCGGTGGATGGTACCTCGCAGGGTGTCGTGTTTTTCTTCGCTAAATGGTTGTATTAGTGCAATATCTGTTGATACTGGGAAAATTATTGACTTTGAAACTTTATCTCAGTTTTGTAGAAAATGTGATTCAAAGACGGAACAACAAAATGTGAAATTGCAGTGTAATCATCATAAAGGATCTTCATTCAGCATGGAACCGGTTGGGGCTTATCGTATTTTTGAGAGATCGGAAGATCATAGAATGTTACGATACACTGACTATTATGGGGATGGGGATTCCAAAGCTTTTTTGATGCCGTGAAGGACATTTACGGGAAAGATTCTGTTACAAAGCTAGAATGTATAGGGCATATTCAAAAAAGAGTTGGAACAAGGCTTCGAAAATTGAAAAGCAGAAATAAAGGACTCGGGGGGAAAGGTAAATTAACTGATGGTTTAATTAATAAGTTACAAAATTACTATGGGATTGCTATTCTAAGCAATATTGGGAATTTGGACAAAATGCAGTCTGCTGTTATTGCTGTCTTCTTTCATTGTTGCTCATCAAAACATCAGCCAAAACATGGACAGTGCCCTGTCGGAGATGAAAGTTGGTGTAAATTTCAACGGGCTAAAGCTTCAAATATTGTGTACCAGGATAAATCTTTGGGTCTGCCACAAAATATTGTTAACACGATAAAGCCTGTTTATATGGATTTGTGTGACAGAAATCTTTTAAAAAATGTTTACACGGAAAAACTCAGAATCGAACGAAAGTTTTAATGCAATTTTGTGGCAGATATTACCAAAAGAAGTTTTCGCTGAGCATCAAACATTGCGTTTAGGAGCATATATTGCTGTTGTGCAGTTTAATAATGGCTTTCAGGTATTAATATCCATATTAAATGAAATGGGTATTGTTTCGGGGTATTATACTATACGGGGACAAAAAATCTTCGATAATGAGTGTATTGCAGACTCAAAACGTCACTCACTGCCAACAGCAAAAACCTGCCGAAGAAAACTTAGGGCCATTCGAAAAAAAAGAAATATAAAAATTGAGGAAGAAGAAGGAATTACCTATAAAACTGGAGAATTTTAAGTTGTTTTTTTAATATTTACTTTATGTAACTTATAAGTATATTTTTTAAATGTGTTTTTTGAAAAATGAGATTTTCACGATAATTTTTGCACGAAAACTGGGATATCTCCAGAACAATTATATAAAATTCAATGAAATTTGCAACACTTATGTTATAAGCCCTTGAGAGTGTAGCAGACCGCAGTTTTTAAGATACTTACACTTGATAACATTTTATAGTCCTTTTTAGCATAGAATAAAGAGTAATTTTGACGAAAAATCATTAACGTGAAGTTCGGATGCTTATTAAATATTTATTTTTGAAAATATTTTTTAACCTGCGGTTTGCGACACTTCAGGTGGATAAATAATCAGGTGGATAAATAAATATATCAATGCAATTAAAATTACATTATGTCCAATATATATTTTTTACGCTGTTTTTCCTGAAATTGAAATTTTTTTAAAAATTTTATTAAAATATTTTTTTTTCAGAAACAGAAGTGATGCATGGTATTTATTTCATAATTATAACTCTTTATGCCTATTTATGTTCTTTAAAATAATAAAATTCTTCTGATAATCAATTTTGAAAAAATTGGTCTTCGAACCTAGTCGGGTGCCTTAAACTGTTGTTGATTAGTGTTTGAGTAAAATAAATAATTGTTATAATGGAAGTTTACGGTTCTGCTTTTATTCCTCCTACACCCTTAGGTAGGCAAGAGAGCGACTTCAGGGGTAAGTCGCTCACAAAGTTATACATCTCAAAAGAATCATTATTATGCGCTTCAGTTAACCTAAAATGCAATTTTAAAGCTTTAGATGTGTTTTGGTCATCAGTGGTTTAATCAATCAGTGGTAGAAATTATTGGTTCGTTAGAGGTAGAATGCTTTTATATCAATCAACGCTCATAACATCAAATTATTAGATTTAATTTAAATTCAGTAAATCATCGAAGACAAATGTAAGATTAAATAATACGCTTTATAATATGGAGTGTGTCTGCACTAGGTCACGTACAAGCAGTAGCGTACACAAGAATTTTTCAAGGGGGTCTGGGGTCGAAAGTTCACTATTCTTGTATCCTGCTCCTTTTAATTTTATCGATT